>JAVGWX010000006.1:40868245-41440745 GCA_036924085.1 Ariolimax columbianus
TTTATGTATTTGGTGTTGATAATGTAGTTATTGCTGCTGCTGTTCATTACTGAGTTAATAATGTTGATGTTGTTACTGTTGATGATGCTGTTGTTGTTGATGATGATGTTGTCATTTATTGTGTTGTTGTTGATGATGTTATTGTTGTTGATGATGTTGTTGTTGTTGATGATGTTGTTGTTGATGATGATGTTGTTGTTGATGATGATGTTGTTGATAATGTTGTTGTTGATGATGTTGTTGTTGATAATGTTGTTGTTGATGATGTTGTTTAGAGAGATGCAAGACTCCTGGCTCAGCAAAAGAGCTGACGAAATTGAGATGTTCGCCGAGCGTCATGACACCAAACGGTTTTACGAGGCACTGAAAGCTCTCTACGGCCCGCAGCCCTCTAGTAATATTCCAGTTCGCAGTGCGGATGGGGTACTGCTAACAGATAAGGTTCAGATTCTAGACAGATGGGCAGACCACTTCTGCAAAATACTAAACCCCCCATCGTCCATAAATAAAGAGGCCATCCGGCGAATGCCGCAGGTGGAACTGAACCTGGCGTTGGATGAAGTCATTACTGAGGAGGAAGTCGACAGAGCAATCAGTTCACTATCTATAGGAAAAGCTCCAGGAGCTGATGCAATACCAGCAGAGGTATATAAGACAGCTGGCCCATCCCTCACCAGAAGGATCACTGAACTCTTCTGTCACATGTGGGCTGAAGGTAAAATTCCGCAGGAGCTAAAGGACGCCTCAATCGTTCACCTATACAAAAGAAAAGGCAATCGTCAGGAATGTGACAATCATCGAGGAATATCGCTACTCTCCGTACCAGGCAAGATTCTAGCGCGCTTACTGCTAAACAGGCTCAAAAAACACCTTGAACAAAGTCACCACCTCCCAGAAAGCCAATGTGGATTCAGAGCCGGAAGAGGAACAGTGGACAGGATTTTTGCCGCTCGACAAGTACAAGAGAAGTGTCGAGAGCAAAATCAGGCCTTGTACACCACATTTATTGATTTGACAAAGGCATTTGTTACAGTAAACAGAGGAGGGCTGTGGATGATAATGTCTAAGTTTGGCTGCCCCAACAAGTTCATAACAATGGTGAAACAGCTACACGAAGGCATGTGTGCTCGTGTACTGGACAGCGGTGCAATCTCTAAAACGTTTCTAGTATCAAACGGAGTAAAACAAGGATGTGTACTCGCCCCGACTTTGTTCAGCATGATGTTCGCGGCCACGATGACAGACGCCTTCAGATCATTGGAGCTTGGAATACCCATAAAGTACCGCACAGATGGCAAATTACTCAATTCCAGAAGAATGAAGGCCGAAACCAAAGTGGCTGGCGACATAATCAGGGAACTTGTATTTGCTGACGACTGTGCTCTAATGAGCAACTCAGAACTGAACATGCAGGTTGGAATGGACCAGTTCTCTGCCGCATGCGAAAATTTTGGCCTGACCATAAATGCCAAAAAAACAGAGGTCATGTACCAACCAGCACCAGGTATGCCGTACACAAAACCAGAGACTACAGTCAGCGGGCAGACGTTGAATGCCGTAGACAAATTCACATATCTGGGCAGCACGCTGTCGAGATCTGTCAGCCTAGACGATGAGGTGGCAAGCAGAATAGCAAAGGCCAGCACAGCCTTTGGTAGAATGCGCTAGATGGTCTGGGCACGTCGTGGCATCAGCGTCAAGACCAAATTGAAAGTCTACCGTGCAACCATCATTCCAACCCTACTATAAGCTTGCGAAAGCTGGACTGTATAATCTGGACATGCATGGAGGTTAAACCACTTCCACACAGGTTGCCTGAGGCGAATATTCCACATCCGATGGCAAGATCGTGTCACTGACATCGAGGTTCTCTCGAGGGCTAACATGCCCAGCACACATGCACTGCTAGAAAAAGCACGACTAGGATGGGCCGGACACCTCGTCCGTATGTCAGACGAGCGGCTCCCAAAGAAGCTTCTCTACGGCGAGTTGAGAGACGGATGGCGCGAGAGAGGGCGCCCAGAGAAACGTTTTAAAGACGGTCTGAAGGACTCACTAAAAAGTTGCCAGATAGACTTCGACACCTGGGAATGTCTTGCGAAAAACAGATCTGACTGGAGAAGCGCAGTCAAATCGGGTGTAGCTGCCGGTGAAGATGACCGTGTTGTGAAAGCCCAGAACAGACGCGAGACGCGGAAATCCCGAGCAGCGGGAACACCATCCCCTTCTACAAACCTCGTGTGCCCGATATATAGCAGATGTTTTCGTGCTCGCATTGGCCTGTTCAGCCACATGCGCACCCACACCCAACAGGGAAATCTGTGACAAGGATGATGTCGGCGGTCCTCATCGACAACGATGGACAGCTATTATTATGTTGTTGATAATGTTGTTGTTGAGGATGTTGTTGTTGATAATCTTGTTGTTGATGAGGATGGTGATGTTTTTCTTGTTGTTACCGACGATAACGTCGTTGTTGATAATGATGATAACATTGTTGATGATGATGTTACTGGTGATGTTAATGATTTTTCTGTTGTCTTTGTTATTGATACTGCTGTTGATGATTATGATGTTTATGAAGATGTTGTCCTTGTCGATGTTGATTATACTGCTGTTTATGGTGATGCAGATGATAACGACGGTGATCATGATAATGATTTTGTTGATGATTTTGCTGTTGTATTACTACAACTATTACTATTACCACTAAGACCACCACTACTGTTACTACTAATACTAATGCATTAACAGCTTCTACTACTACTACACCAATTAATAGTAGTCTTAACATCTCAACCAAAACTACTGTAAAATAAAGTCATGTCTGTTATTATCTAACAGGGAAACATTTTTGGTACAAAACTTCTCCCAAGCGTGAATATTAATTAACTCAATAAAAACGCGAGAACTACAAGTGGCATTCAAGTTAAACCTGACTTTTTTCCTTTTTATTTTTTATTTTTTTAATATTTTTTTTTTGTGAAGTAAAAAAAATTTGCAGGTAGTCAAAATGCTGTTTATTTTTCTTTCAACGTTTATTCACTTATCCCAGCGTTTAAGAAATGTTTGAAAACCTTCAGCGTAGAAAGATTTGTCAGTATATCTGAAATAATCCACGACTGCC
Organism: Ariolimax columbianus; assembly: GCA_036924085.1. NCBI lineage: Eukaryota > Metazoa > Mollusca > Gastropoda > Stylommatophora > Arionidae > Ariolimax > Ariolimax columbianus. The sequence continues at coordinate 40,871,373 of JAVGWX010000006.1, forward strand.
TGTTTCACTTCGTCATCACTGCTGAAATGCTGAGCTCTCTGGAATTCCTTTAGGGGTGCAAACAAGTGGAAATCGCTTGAAGGAATGTCTGCGTGGTAAGGTGGATGTGGCAATATCTCCTAGCCGAGTTGCTGCAAATACCACATAGAGCGGTGAGCCGTATAAGGTCGAGCGTTATCTTGCAGGAGCAGGACGTCCTTTGGGATCAAACCAGTCCGTTTTTTCCCGCAGATGGTTATCCACATCATTCAAAATGCGTATGTACTGGTTGCTATTGATAGTGGCACCTCGAGGTACAAAATCAACATGAATAATACCAAGTTTGTCCCGGAAAACACTCAGCATCACTTTACTTCCAGACGCAATTAACTTAACGTCTTTATACTGGTTTATGCTGTAAACAACCAATTTTATTTACATTTTCTTGCTTTAAAAGCTATGTGCATCCAATTTTTTCTTAAATCCATTAATTGTCCCAGCCTTCACTACTTCATGTGGCAATGCGTTCCAAGCCTTCACCACTCTCTGACTAAAAAAATATTTCATTATATATAATCTGACCTTTCTTTAGTTAATATGTAGCTATACCCTTTTGTACTTGTAGGTTGTCCGAAATTTGTTTTTGTTGCTGATTGCGTATGCTTCCAGTGCTTTAATGATCGTTTTGATTCAATCGTGTCTTATCACCGTATTGTGATTGCAGTTTTCTGTAAATTTCCGCAGGTTTCAGGCCAACTTTCACAAGAAACTTCATCACAACAAGCTGGCGCATGCAGGCACTAACAGTGTTGTTCGCCATTTTTATTTATATGTCACGTTACTAGTCAATGGCAAATGGACCACTCAGCAGTAATAGGACACAAGGGCACAAGTGCCTCTAACTAATGATAGTAGTTAGAACTAGTACCAAAAGTCCCGGTTTGATTTAAACGCCCAACGTAGTTCCGACTCTTAATGAATAAAATATCAGTCAGGGGAGCGTTTCTTACTGACCTTGCCTGTAGAATTTAAGTATGAACAAATGGTTGTAAACGTGTGTCTTTACAATTTCTCTTGTTGCAATAAATATTACGAATGTTGGATCCATTGCAAGTGTCTGCCTGTTGGAAAATTATAGGGTCGAGAAAAACAGATACAGAAGCAAACAATGTATCGCTTTCGACAAATTATTTAGACAGATAGTCAATAGTCTTAAGACTAGCACGTCTGCGACTAAATCTGCTCTGGTAATTTCTATGTTTCCATTTTTTATTTTTTTTGCGTTCGCCTTATTTCTCTAATCTCCAAAGGCGGTGTACTTTGCACTGTGGTTTTTATGTTGCGCCTGTCGGCTCAGTGCATTCGACTTCAGCATGGTATCAGTGGATGGCTGGGATATAAATTTGAAATGGCGGCCACTACAAACTTTGTCCTACAATCACACTCTTGCACAACTTTCACAGGCGCCATCAGGGTAAGTCTATTCAATTGCACTTTGGTTGGGCTGGCTTCTGAGAGCGCACAAACCTAGCATAGGTACATACAGACGCACGCATACATCCAAGCACTCGTTTATGCGTCTTAATATCGCTCAGTTGACTACGGTCTGGTGTGGAATATGCGCGCCTCCGCCAGTAGAAACTAGTGAGGCAAAAACATACAAATTAAAAAATAATAAAACAGACTAAGATTCCATCTTTTCACCAAATAAAGTATCAGCTACGCAGACATGCACCTTTGTAGGTGAAATAAACAAACAAACTTTCCAAGTCTAAATGTTAGCGGGAAACACTGTATTCTGATTAGAGAAACTTGAGACAGGCCAACAGGCTCATGAGAAAAATAGATGTAATTTTTTAAGAGCAAACCACGCTGCTGAAAAAGAACAAAAAAGAAGAAGTAGAAAAAGAAGAACAAGATCAGTAAAAAGAAGAGATGCAAGAAGAAGAAGGTAATAAAGAAGATGAGTAGAAGAAGAGAAGGATGATGAAGAAGAAGAAGAAGAAGAAGAAGAAGAAGAAGAAGAAAAAGAAGAAGAAGAAGAAGAAGAAGAAGAAAACAAATAATACGAAAAAGTAGAGGAAGAACAATACAAAATAGTAGAAGATGAAGAATACGTAAAAGTAGAGGAAGAAGAACAACAATTAAATAAGAAGAATAACATAAACTAGAAAAAAAACAAGAAGAAGAACAAGAAGAAGAACGGGAAAAAGACAAAAGAAGACAACAGAAAAAAGAGGAAGAAAAGAAGAAGCAGAAAAGAAGTAAAAGAAGAAGAGGAAAACGAACAAGAAGAAGAAGGAGAAGAAGAAGAAGAAGAAGAAGAAGAAGAAGAAGAAGAAGGAGAAGAAGAAGAAGAAGAAGAAGAAGAAGAAGAAGAAGAAGAAGAAGCAGAAGAAGAAGAAGAAGAAGAAGCAGAAGAAGAAGAAGAAGAAGCAGAAGAAGAAGAAGAAGAAGAAGAAGAAGAAGAAGAAGAAGAAGAAGAAGAAGAAGAAGAAGAAGAAGAAGCAGAAGGCAGAAGAAGAAGAAGAAGCAGAAGAAGAAGAAGAAGAAGAAGAAGAAGAAGCAGAAGAAGAAGAAGAAGAAGAAGAAGAAGAAGAAGAAGAAAGAAGAAGCTGAACAAGAAATACACCCGCAGCGTAAAACCAGCAATGCGTCTAACCCTTTCACAGGAAGCCTTTATCAAAGTATTTACGAGTGTTTTCCTGTGGTTGTTTCTGTGGCAATTGCTTTGAATTTTATGTTGGTTAAATTGGTATTTATTTCACATTCTTTCCTTACGTTGATTGCGTTCTGTTGTTTTGCGCGTTACTGCATTGTCCATTATACTGCAACATTTTTAATGCGTTGCTTCCCATAGTTGTACGATCTTCCTCGTTCGTTAAGCAGAACACATTCTTCAAGTTTGGCTTATGAGCCGTGGCACTAACCACTTTACTTCACCTTCTCCCTTTCACTTGATATCTTTTTATTATTTTTCTTCCTCTGCGTATACTTTCAGACATCAACTTGAATATATCTTAAGAGAGCAGTGGTTAGCTGGAGGCTATTGGTATCATAGAGCGTCTACATGATATCGTTGCTGCTCGTGCGTGATTTCTCCATTCCTCATATGTTAGACAACTTTGGTGTAGATGCTTAACAGCCATTTATGTCAGTACTGCGGACACATTAACCTTCTTCTTCTTCGTTCTCAATCTCCAGCTACCTAGCGTTGAATAGGTCTTTGCAAGTAGCAACATGTTGTCTGAAGAACGAAATGCGATGTGTCGAAGTTTACAGCTTGATTGCGATATTTGCACCTTTCGGTCCGACACATCCGACTTCAGCAAAAATTTTTCAGTACCGGATTAGCCTTCCCGCTTTGATGTCTTCTCCTTAGCCAGTCTGCTCTGTTACAGCCTGTTATCCAGGATCACCACAGGATGGTGTAAAAGGGTATTGACTGCTCTGGTTTGCTGGCCCAGACGTTATCGGTCATTAATGGACCGCTGACCACTGCAGCTCATGTGCTACTCAGCGTCTTGATGCTACATCCACCTGAAAATCATATTCTTAGTTTGTTGAACAGATGTTATATCACTCTGTTGTGGCCTGTGTGAACTCTAAAGATTACTACCTGATCACCTTTGCTGAGATGGCAATAATGCGTCATTTGGTTGGTGTCCTGTGTGCTCTGCTTCCGACATGTTCCCATATCTACTTCTGGTATACCTATTAGCTTCTTCATAAGGTATACCTATATCGGACTGAGGTTGCTTTCCACCATCTTTTGACAGTCCGTTAGCCTCTTCATAAGGTATACCTATATCGGACTGAGGTTGCTTTCCACCATCTTTTGACAGTCCGTTAGCCTCTTCATAAGGTATACCTATATCGGACTGAGGTTGCTTTCCACCATCTTTTGACAGTCCGTTAGCCTCTTCATAAGGTATACCTATATCAGAATGATGTAGCTTACTACCATCTCTTAACAGTCTGTTAGCCTCTTCATAAGGTATACCCATTTCAGACTGAGGTAGCTTACTACCATCTGTTAACAGTCTGTTAGCCTCTTCATACGATATACCTATATCAGGCTGAGGTAGTTTTTTACCACCTGTTAACAGTCTGCCAGCCTCTTCATTGAAAAAAATATGGCAATGAGATGTAATCCACTGTATCACAACTCTCTGGAACATGTGTTGATGGTTTATAGAGTATCACTCTTAATTCCTTTAGGTCAGTATGTTAGGCTACCCAGTGACGTAAGCACTGACAGAGCGTCTGTGACGCGTACCATTTGTCTGTCAGCTATCTATCTTTCTATCTATCGATCTATCTATCAATCTATCTATCTATCTATCTATCTATCTATCTATCCATCTGTCTATTTATGTATCTATCTATCTATTTAAATATCTAACTATCAATTTGTCTATCTATCTATATATCTATCTATTTCTCTATCTATATATCTATTTATCTATCTATCTGTCTATCTATATATATATATATATATATATATATATATTTATCTATCTATATCTATCTATCTATCTATCTATCTTTCTATCTATCTATCTATCTATCTGTCTATTTATATATCTTTTTGTTTAAATTTCTAACTATCTATCTCTTTATCGACCTATATATATATCTATTTCTCTATCTATCTATCTATATATCTATCTATCTATTTATCTATCTATCTATCTATCTATCTATCTATCTATCTATCTATCTATCTATCTATATATCTATCTATCTATCTATCTATCTGTCTGTCTATATATAAATATATATATATATATATCTAAATATCTATTTATGTATCTATATATCTATATTTATATGTATATATATAAATATGTGTCTATATATCTATCTATATGTCTATCTATCTATCTATCTATCTATCTATCTATCTATCTATCTATCTATATGTCTATCTATCTATCTTTTTTTCTACCTATCTATATATCTATCTATCTATGTATCTATCTATATATATATCTATCTATTTATACGTCTATATATCTATCTTCAGTCCCCTTGCGTCGTTAGACGTCAATGTGTGACATCGTTTATTTCATATTTGTTGGCAGGCCAATATCCGCTGGTGACTTGCCAGGACAATTCCGATATATGTGGTAGACCCTGGAATATACGATCGCTTATTTTTCGGACTGGTGTTGGAGGAAGCGTAAATTAAAGCAAATCAGACACGCAACCTGTCAAGCGCCATCTATGCCGTCCCGCTAACCAAGTAACCAAGACCTAATGTCTTCTTTTTGCGACATTTTTCCCTGTCATCATCGCAATCAGTATCACCATCGGTATCCTCATTATCATTAGAACCATCATCGTCAACACCATCAGTAGCAATATCATCATCATCGTCACCGCCAACAGCATCCTAACCATCCTTAAAATCATCAAATCACTAATTCATTTCTTGTCCCATCTCTTCATCAATGGTCGACTGCAATGAATTTTCAACATCCCCTGATTTTTTCAATGACTGTGCAAACTGCACATAAGTGCATTACCCGTGTATAGAAGCTACCGTCCAGCATATAGCGCTGTATACCTTCTCCCGTCAGGGAACTGAAACGCTAGTCGAGTCAGGCACAACATACTGACCAGGACGTCGCGTCATGGTCGGGCATAATATACTGACCAAGACCACTATTTCTCTTTCATGTAGCGTCGACTGAAAATACCCTGCTTTCAATGCAATCTGGCTGACGAGATGTGGATCGATCTGATCCCCGTAGTAGTAAGCGTGACGCAAATGAAGCTTGGTATAACACAACAGCCTGGAGAGCCAGCCGCAGTCTACCTTCATCAGCACGCTCGGGATATGAGGAAAGCTACTACAATCCGCCACTTAACGCACCCTTCTGTGCATTAAGCAAGAACACCTTATCCCGCTGTCACGCCACATTTGCATATTATACATAGTTCTGTAAGTTCTTTTTCGTAGAATCGACAAGGATTTCATTGTGTGGCCCGTCTCTTGTCGAAAGTTATTCTGGTTTCGGATACCAGCGTTTAACAAAAGCGATACCACAGTATCATCAGTAATAAACGTAGACTTGAATACTTGGAATCCTGGTATTCAAACAGGCTTGTTAATGTCTGTTGCCAGGTGGCCAAAGGCTATCGGCTATCTGCAGTAGCTATTTTAAACTTCCTGTTTACTAGGCCTGGAGGAAGGTTCAAGTAATTTGGGTAGATTTTTAACTTGAATTTAGAACTTTGTCCGTCAAGCCAAATTTGTTCCATTTCTAACTGCCTAAGGAATTTTTAACGTGCTCGACACTGAACACGGGAGTCCGATCTACCAACCCAGAGATCAGTATAATTTTTACCAGAAGATCCCGGTCTTCACCGTGATTCGAACCCCCACCTCCGGCAGCCGTTCCGAAATTTAAAATTTTAATCCACACAAAACGTAAACAAGTATGGACAAGTCAACTGAAAAGAAAAAGAATAACTTAACATACTTTTCTTAAAGATATGTGCGCTACAGGGCGATGATCTGCTGTGATAGGTATGTATAGTTCGTTCCTTAATTCTTGCACGGTCAATTAAGTTCTTCATCTTGTACCTCTGCCCATTGTTTGGCACTAGGCACTAGAAAATGTAATGACAAAATATGTTCAATAAATTTAAATGAGTTTAGTTTAGTTGAAGAATCAACGTCACTGTTTAACCTATAAGTGTTCTGTTTATTCTCCATATTTTTTGAAAATCTCAGCACAATATACTGCTCCATAGCACTAGTGAGGATCCCGTAATACATTTGGTAGATTTTTAACATAACTTTGAATTGTGTCCGAGCAGCAGCCGTTAAGTCTACTCTTTTAGATTTCCAACTGCAGAAGAATTTTCAAAGAGCGCGACACTGAACACGGGCGTCCGATCTCTACTACCCAGAAATCCGGGAAATTACCAGAAAGTCCACATGAAAAAATGCCGGTCTCCGCCAAGATGCCGATATCTTACATCGAGACTGTTCAGTTCTCCACGTGATTGAAACTAAAATTGAGGAGTGCAAAAGCAGGTTTTACAAGAATCGATGCGACTGTACTCCATACTGGATACAAATGACGCAATTAAGCCAAGAATTCAGCAAAATCACCTCGTTCAAAGCCTTTGGGAAATAAAAAACAGATTTGTCTGATAGAAGAAGGAAGAGCGTTGTGAACTTTTACACAGAAAATGTTAAATATTAATGATGGATTGGTAGAAGCGAGTTGAAACTTCAGTCAATACCAAGTAAGATAGAATGCAACCACCACATGGAGACCGACTGTTGGAAAAGATATACAGACGAATTTTCAGATAATCAGATAAAGCATCAATATACATATATGTTTTATTAATCATATATTTCTACTCGTTTATATATACTGTATGTATTTATATAAATATATATCCATGTGTGTGTATGTGTGTATATATATATATATATAAATATATATATATATATATATATATATATATATATATATATATATATATATATATATATATATATATATATATATGTAAGTAACTACACACTTCGGAGGCTGGAGTTTTGGCAAGGGAACGAGTTTCTTTCAGACAGACTGTGATGGGAGCGACGTTTTATAAAGGACATGCTATGTGATGATGGGGATATATGTATATTTATAGGGGCTTGTCGTTACCCTGACCATGAAGTTGAAATTTGACTCATATGTATACATACATATATCATCATCATCATCATCATGTAGTATGTCCTTTGTAGAACGTCGCTCTCATTACAGCCAGCGGATATGAATCTCAGTCAGCAGTCAATCTTCCCGCCTGTTCCATGTTCATGTTTAGAGCCTCCTTGATATCTTGTATCCACATTCGCTTTGGTCGACCCCTGCAACGCCTGTAAGTTACTATGCCCTCCGTGACCGTTCTTTATATTCCGTCAAGGCGTTTGACGTGGCCGAAAAATGCAATTTCCGAAACAAAACATTGTTTATTAGCCAGTTTTCTACAAAATTGAAGTCTTCTGTGATAATTGTATTCGTCACTTTCTTTAACCAAGGAATTTTTAGGTTTTTTCTGTGACATTTTGTTTCGTACGCTCCAACGATCTTCCTTGCTTCTTGTGTCATAGTCCATGTCTCTCACCCGTACATTGGCACAGGGAATATGCATGTTCTCAGGATCTTCGGGTTTAGTTACTTGTTAGTAGTATACCATACATTGTACATGTTATTTAGCTTCTGCATCGAAATGGGCCAAACGTCTTCTAATTTCTTTTAAGCAATCTCCGTCGTTGGATATCATAGAGTCAATGTATTCAAAATGTGTGACTATTTTGATTTCTTCATTATTAAAAGCAATCTTGGGTTGCAGTCCTGTTTTGTCAGTGGACATTATTTATATATCTGCCAATTGTATGATCCTAGTTTGCATTTCGGCGTCAGGTGTATAAGTGACATCTGGACAGCGCCTTGGTGTGCGCTTCGTATAAGGTGGAACTGACTGCCTCGAATATTTCGACCATCCATCTTTTGAGGAGTCGGTCTCTAGCTCTGGTACCGCTGTGTTTAAGTGATAGAGCAATCTGTGAATCGTTGCTGTGTTGCTATGGCGATATGTGGCCAAACCACTGTTTTTTTCTTTTTTCTGAAGTCTGACACTGGCTTAGTGCCAATCTTTTTCCCTATCTCATCGTTTCTAATTCTGTCCCATCTTGTCACATTTAGCATTCGCCCCAGACATTTCATTCCTGTTGTTTCTATTTTCTCTTATCTGTTGCTGTCAGTGTCCAAGTTTGACACTGGTAGCATAGTGTAGGCATGAAAATTGTGTTAAACATGCCTCTTTTTGTGCCGATCTTTACGTGCGTGTTCTTCAGTATTGTTGACATCTGGACAATCATTTGTTTGCTTTTGTGCATATGGGATCGATTTTTTCTTGCATTCTTCCATTAGATAATACTATGCTTCCTAAATATTTGAAATCCTTCACTTGCTTGAGTTGTTGTTGTTCTATGTAGATCTTAGCGGTTGTTTCTGTTCTATGTAGATCTTAGCGGTTGTTGCTGTTCTATGTAGATCTTAGTGGCTGTTTCTGTTCTTGCTATTGTCATTGTTTCAGTTTTACTCACGTTGATTCTCTTGTTGTGCTCTTCTGCAGTTAAGTTAAGGTTGTTTAACCATTGTTGCAGCTTTTCTTCAATGGTTCCAATGAGTGCCTGGTCGTCGACGAAGAGGAGTTCTCTACAGCTGTTATCATCGTTAGATCGCACTTCTGTTTTGATTTGGTGAATGTAGGTGATCAACAACAGGAAAGAAAGCACACACCCCTGTCTAACTCCGGTTTTGACAAGACACCGTTCCGACTCACCTGCACATGTTCGTACCGTGCACTGACTATTTGCATACAAACATTCACATATGCATTATCTTAGTTTTCATAATGTTCAGGAAATGTTCTGAGCTTCACTGTGCTACTGAACGGATATGAGCAGTCGTTCAAGGCCTTTGTCGCTGTTTGACTGTGTGATCTGCAAATCTTAACTCTGGAATCCTCTTCCCTCCTATTGTGAATGAATCAGAATTCACGTAGCTGTCATCTGTTTTTACCTTTCGTGTGACATTTTTTTGCGTAGATGTTAAATAAACAATGGGAAAGTATGCAACACTGTCTGACTCCTTTGTGAATCTCAAACCAATCTCTTGTACCTTCATTGGTTTTAACTGCGGCTTATTGTCCACTATAGAGTGTTTCTATTAGATGTATCAAATGTGTTGTAAAATGTTTTCAAAGCAGTCTGGCTGACGAGATGTAGATCGACGTGATTACCGTAGTAGTGAGCGTCACGCAGATGAATCCTAGTATAGCACATCAGCCTGGAGGACCTCGGTTCACCTTTATCAGCACGCTCGGAATGTTAGGAAAGCTACTTCAACTTGCCACTTAACGCAGGGTCAGTAGGAAAAAAGAAGTCAATACAAGGCCCTTACACAAGTTTAGCCCAGAATGGTTACTTCTTTACGAAATGTAATTAAAATTAGTACAGTAGTAGTAATTCCATTTCGAACTTTGATTTCAAACTCATTGTACCTAAAGGAAAATTCCAAAGAGTTGAATATTTTACAGTCATCGATTCGATATATTATCTAAAAAGATAAGAAACTGACATGTTTCAAAAGAGCGATTGAACTAATGGAAGCTAACAAAGTGGTAAGAAATGGTAACCATAAATTGGTTTACCAATGATAAATGTTTAGTTGCTGCTACTCAACGACGTAATCGATCTGAATCGACAAAAATGACATTGATGGAAATAGAACATTTCACTTGCAGCAAACTTTCATGGAAATTGAACTTTTCACTTCCAACAAACTTTCATGGAAATTAAACTTTTCACTTGTAGCAAACTTTCATGGAAATTAAACGTTTCACTTGCAGCAAACTTTCATGGAAATATAACTTTTCACTTGCAGCTAACTTTCATAGAAATAGAACCTTTCACGTGCAGCAAACTTTAATGGAAATAGAACCTTTCACTTTCAGCAAACTTGTATGGAAATAGAACCTTTCACTTGCAGCTAACTTTCAGCAAATTTAAAGTGATTTCTGCTTACATGCTTAGCGCTGTGCAAACTTTTGTTCATTTCGTCGAGACAGGTATCAAAACAAACGGTCGTGCCTACAGACAGGATCTTCTGCTATAGCTACATTTTCTGCCAGATATTTTGGCATATTTCAGACATGGTTATCTTCGATCAAGATAGCGCAGCAGTTGATCGTGTTCAAGAAGCTTAAATTTCTGGTACATGAAATTCCAGCTTTTATACATCCAACACATTGGTCACAGAAAACACCCCATCTAAGTTCTGTTGACTAAGCCATTCGTGGCAAATAGTTCAAAATAAAAAGTGCATCACTCGAAGATAAGAGATATGAACGTATTTGGTGTGGACACTTGGAATGAGTTACATCAAGCTACAATCGACGCCGCAATCGCATAATACTGCAGGCTCCTGAGGACTTGAGGAAACTTTATACACAACATGAAATAACCATCATCGTAAAACTGCGAATTTGCATTAAATTTCGTCAGCTAATAATCATTGTATACTGAATTTGTATTGATTCCGCTTTATCCAAACCACTTTATGTGTGTTTGCGTGTGTATTTGTGTGTGTATTTGTGTGTGTGTTTGTGTGTTTGTATGTATGAATATATATATATACCTGGAATACTTGAAATCCTGGTATTCAAACATGTATGCTAATGTTTGTTGCCAGGTACCCGAAGGCGTCGGCTATAACCAGTGGGTATTTTAAACTTCCTGCGGCTTGCTATGCCTGGAGGAAGATACAAATAATTTGGGTAGATTATTTAAACTATAATTTGTTTTTAATATTGTCTGGGCAGCGGCCGTTAGGTCTGCTCTTTCCGATGTCTAACTGCCAAGAAATGTTTAACGTCCTCGACACTGAACACGGGAGACAGATCTCACTACCCAGAGATCAGGGGAACTTGTACAAGTGGATTCATGTGAAAAAAATGCCGGTCTTCACTGTGATTCGAACCCGCGACCTCCAGCAAGCGAAGTGAAACTTTACCTCGAGACCCCTGAGGCCTTTCCCCCAATATTTACATAACAGCAGACGCCGACATGACATCTGCTCGCCAGTGGAACTGTACTATTGGCAAAAGTTTAAATCAAATTTTGAATAGAAAATTAGAAGATAAAATCATAAGACTCGTCTAGGATTTGAACCACTGACCGCTACCACTCTTGGCGAGACATAAACCCCTAGACCACCGTATCATTTCAAAATATAATTATAAATTAAGTATAGAGTTTCGTTTCGTACAAAAATTAACTCGTTTTTTTTTATTACAAAATATGTGCACGCTCTACGACTATGTTAATTCCGGTATCGCTTACAGCAGGAAAATTCACAAACAGCAACTGTTTATCTATCTCAACTTATATTTATTTACGCCATAATAGAATGAAATGCATTAATCAGATTTTAAACACAAGGAGAAGCAAACAAATTAGAGTTCGTCCCGGATTTAAACCCTGGACCGTCTCTCCCCAGGGGGCAACTCTTCCCCTTCTCACCCCACTCTGTTTCACTTGACTCTGTCCTTCAGTCACACTCTTGCACAACTTTCACACGCGCCATCATGGTGAGGCCCTTCCATTGCACTTTGGTCGGGCTAGCTTCTTAGGGTGCACAAACATAGCATAGGTACATACAGACGCACACATGGATCCAGGCACTGGTTTATGCGTCCTGATATCGCCCAATGGACTACGGTCTGGGGTGGAATGGGTGCGCTTCCGCCAGTAGAAACTAGTGAGGCAAACATCTGAGCAACAACAACAAAAATGGACCGTCTCTCACCGTAAGCGAAAATTACCCCATTCGATGAACCAATCAAATCAAGCACGAATACTCAAGATGACTACAGGAAATGATAAGATATATATATATATATATATATATATATATATATATATATATATATATATATATATATATATATATATATATATATATATGCAATAAGCGTAATCTGTAACATTACCAATAGAACTGGAAATTGAGGTCAGATAATTGGAGATCGATCAGTCCTGATTGTTAGTGGTCAGCGATCGATCACTAACATATGTTAGTGTTTAGGTATATATCAGTCATATATGTTAGTGCTCGGATATGGATCAGTCTTACATGTTAGTGTGCAGTTATGATAGAAGAGCGATCAGTGTTTTATGTTAATATGCAGTTGCAGACAGAGATCGATCAGCCAGGTCTGTTAGTGGTCAGAGATAGATCATCCATGTTTGTTAGTGTGCAACTGTGAGCAATGAACAATTAGTTATGTATGGTAGTAGTCAGAGATCGACCAGTCATGTATGGTAGTGGTCAGAGATCTTCTTCTTCTTCTTCTTCATCGTACACAGTCAGACAGTAACATTTATTTTTTCGAAAAAAGCAGCCGTCATCCTGAGGCTGTCGACACTGCCATAGAGCTTGTCTAGTGTTGCCACTGGTGATGACCACATCTGCTCTCTCTCTGATCCTCGTATGTCGAGGAGTTTTGCACGAAATGTTCAGCGGTCATTTTCCCAGTACCACACGGGCATTCGTCGGTGCCACTTATCTTCAATTTGTTGAATAGGTGGTACATCAGTCTATTATGGCCAGTGCGAAGTCTGAAGACCACGACCTGCTCTTTTCTGTTCAACTGGTAATAGGCATCGTTTTTGGTGTAGCCAGTATGTTCGGTTTCCCATTTGGTCATGTATCTAGCTCTAATAAGCCGTTTTGACTCTTCGTATGTCATACTAGTATCTGGTTGTGGTAGTTTTGCACCTTCTTTTGCCAGTCTGTCTGCCTCCTCGTTGCCTTGGATGCTGCAGTGAGATGGAACCCACTGCACCACTACCCTTTTTGATGCGGCCTGCTGGCATAGTTGACAAAGTACTGCTCTTAAATCATTAAGTTCAATGTTTTTCTGGCTTTTTAGTGCTGTGACTGCGGCCAGATCATCTGTTAGCAGGACTATGTGGCTTTCATTCCTTTTACCTGTCACCATTTCTTCCACTGCCGCCCTCAGTACCTCTGCCTCCGCTCTGAAATTGCTTGTGTTTTTTCCAGTAGCGAATGACTGTTATTTTTCTGCCATTTGGTAGGTTCAGGAATGCTCCTGCCCCTCCGTTCTGTGTAGTGTTTGTTACAGAACCGTCGGTGTATGCATGGGTCCAGTCCATGGGTCCGTTTAGACTTAATTTGGTGTTTTGGGGTTTGAGGTCAGAGATCGATCAGTCATGTATGGTAGTGGTCAGAGATCGATCAGCCATGTTTTATGTTAGTACCCATTTAAAATACTGTACTTTATATTCATGTAATGTTGATATATGATTCGTTTATAAGCTTTTATTTTAAATAATTGTAATACATTGATATGTTTTATATAGAAATAATAATATCAATGCTGGCTTACCTCCTAGAGGTGATGATGGAAAACTCCCTTTATCTACTACACTAGCCGCATAACGATTACCAGCACCAACGAAGGCAAAGTGCAGTCTCTATAATGCTGATTAAATATCAACAGAGAAATGGCTGGAGGCTGTACGCCTCAGAGCTGCACCTTCCCCAGGCCTAGGATGCAAAAGAAAGGAAAACACCAACACAATTATTACTAATAGGCAGTTGTGAGTCCGTGAGACAAACCACTGAAAGCACGGAGTGGCAGCTTGTAAGAGCTGATCAGGTGGATTTGCAGATCAAATTTAGCTACATGGCGTCACGCTCTGAACAGCTATTTTGAATACCATGATTACAGAAAGATCAAGAACATATTAGAAATCAGTATATAAACTAATGGAGAAAATTTATGAATATAAGCAGTAGACCAGACCCGATTCACCAAGTCAAAAGAAACCAATAAGTTACATTTTTTCGCCTGTGAGCTGATCACTGCAGATTACTAGAACACATATACCGACTAAAGATTTCACACATCGATGAATCCCCATGTGGAACAGGTTGCTAAAATTATGAAGCCTTTGTAGAAGTATGTCCCTTTATAGTAAAATGAGATGCAAACCTGGCCGGACAGTGTGGAACTGATGAAAAAAAACTTTGGAGCACCCACTCCGACTTGGTAAAGACTACAGACTTCATCATTCTGACTGGTCTGCATAGCATGACCAAAGGATCCGGAACGCAAAGACGAAAAGAGAAGAATGCCAGTATTCCACTAATCCAGTCTTTAAGCTCCGAAAAGAAAACAAAGATAGAAAGACGGTGAAGAATTCCTCTCTGAGAACTATAATGTTTTATATTTCTCATCCGTGTTTCAGTTATATTACTAAAATAAATTTGAGCCAACGAAAGATTATTACATTTATTGTATTTTGTCCTTTTACGCACATTTTTAAGGTGGTTGACCTGATAAATATATTTTCCAGACGGTCAGTGGGACCTGTGCAAGGCTTTAGATTACTTTCACACCCAGGGGGCGAATCTTCATCTTTAGATTTCTCCGCCATGTACTTCCGGGTATACGACGAGAAGTAATAAAAAGATTTTTGATGGTTAAAAAAACAAAACTGCCTATACAATTGGGGTTTCGTGACAGAAATTGTTAAGGAGTAGTTCATAAGAGAATCTAATAAATAGTGTTACTAGACAGGCGCTGAATTAGAATCAGCAAAGGAATAAGATGAGTGGATAAGAGAAAGAGCGATGAGGAATCGTGGCAGATAAAACAAGAGCGCATGTGACATCATGAATATCAAGGTAAAAGCATTCATGTAGTCAGATGTGTCTGTAGAAAACGATGCCTACCATCAGCTCTCCAGACGAGATCAAGTGATCCTTCTCCGGCTACGTACATGGCACAAACGACTGAGATGTCATCTGTACAATACGCTCAAGGTTGGCACTATGGGTCTTTGTACCTGCGGCACAGCTCCCATGATAGAAGAACATATTGTGCAGCCCTGCCAATGGTAACCCGATACAAGAAGTAGCATTTGGCAATAGCCAATGTCTTCTCCGAGAAGCTACACGGAAGTTAGAGTCATCGAAGTCGAGGGCTGAAGACGAACAAGGAAAAAGAAAAGATGTGTCTATTGCTGTTGTTGTTTGCGAATGCCCACAATGAGTAGGTTACTCTTTTGTGCGTCCTGAAAAAAACGTTAAGTAACAGGTTGCAATAGCTGTTCTCACATCCCGAGCATGCTGATGAAGGTGGACCGGGGTCCTTCAGACGGTTTTGCTATGCTTGGCTTCCTTTTCATGTCGCTCACTACTACGGGGATCACGTCGCTCCCTCACTTCGTTAGTCAGGCTGCCATGAAAACAGCCCGTTTGCAGGAAGGGCTGCGAGGAAGCCGATATCGGAGGTGAAGTATTAGAGATTGTATTGCACGGCACGACATATAACAGACACCAACGTGCCATGGCGCCTATAAATATATACAGTGAAGGCTAACATTTCAGGACCAGTGTTGTATTTACTAGAAATATTGCAGTGAAGGCTAACATTTCAGGACCAGTGTTGTATTTACTAGAAATATTGCAGTGAAGGCTAACATTTCAGGACCGGTGTTGTATTTATCCCACATTTTCCCTCCTTCGTGTCGATACATCCTCAGTTTTAGGGACACGAAATATATTTTCCTCAGTAAGTTCCTCCATTGTCGTAAAATTGCAAATTCAGACTGCCGGTGATATGTAACGCAGCATCTAAAGCATAAAGAATCGCAGAAGTAAGTCAGTACTACTTTGAAGATAAACTTAAATTTGCAGTTTTTCAATTCATATTTTCAAGAACCATTCACATATACTCTCCGGCATGTTGCACATCCCTAAGAGAAACTTTTCATCCAGAATCATGCGTGGCTCCTATATTTTTTACCCAGCTCCTTGTTCCTAAACATTTTTGTCATCGCCTGGTTTAATGTACTAGTTCTCATCATTTATCGTATATGGGCAATCTAAGAGGAGCAGCTGGTAGAGTGGATTGAATGTTATTCGTCTGGCCACAATAATAGGTGTTCAAAACCTCAGTAAGGCTTTGTGTTTTTTTCTATCGCAAATAAATTTAAAACATTGGTGGCGACTCTGCACGCGACTTTTATTCCTCTGCTCTATAAAACCCTGATCGGTGAATTTCAGCATTTGAATCAACACTGTAACAATAGGTGACAGGTAGGTAGGTGACTAGCTTCCTTCCTTGTCACATTGATTTTCACTAACTGCAGGTATCAATATACAGTTAAGTAAGCTGGATAGTGACGAGACCTGGGATTAAATCCGAGAGAAGCGATTGTTATATCCGCTTTGCCACGAAGACACTGGAGTGTGAGTTGATACATGAATAATCATAGAGCGTCATATGCTTCTCTACTCTCACGAGGGCACCAAATGGACTAAAGTAATGGGAGTCCATTAGGCTGACAACACATTAAATACGACGATAGCCGTTAGAGATTGACAGCTCACTGTCTGCGCCAGCATAGTCATTCAGAGCTGCTCAAGACCCTTAGAGTATAATGACAGTTTCCCGGTGCAAGCGAAGATGTCTGTTGTAAATATCTTGTTGTTGTTGGTCCATCACGAGTGATGAAGACCTTTTCTCTTTTCGTTCAATCATCCTTTTTAATTACTGGTTGAACGAAAAGAGACTGACTTACGCGGTGATCTTCGTTTAAGTGAGAAAGTGTTGCACAGTTCGTCGATCTCACTCTCTCGTCCGAATCCAACTGAAATCAGTGGCAAGACATGTCAGGACGGCTTGGTGCGACCGGATGACCACGGCTGCTCAATTGCATTGCCGTGTTGTGTACGGTCCACACCGATCAGCACATTTGTTTTCGTTCGTGGTAGCCTGTTCACGTCTTTCCTGCTTAGCTGGCTGGGCTTGAGTAAAGCATGCAAATCTATAAAAGCTTGACCTGATTTCATTACTACCGCTCTGGTGGTTTCCCACCTCTCCTTTCTCTAGTCATCTTTCCGTCGGTTCGTTCCAGCGATTTTCGAATCACAATGCTAGTGTGCCCTCGCATTGTCGAAACCTGGGAACGATAGAGTTAGGGTTCGACTGTAACAAGAACTTCAAAGTTGATTTTACAACGTCTCTAGTGAGGGTACTGCTTAGGTAGGTGAAGCTATCAATTGCCTGGAGAACTATTCCATCTCCTCTTCTCCTCTTCTGTGCTCGTTCTCAATCTCCGCCTACCAAGCCCTGAACAGGACTTTGCAAATAGCAAGATGTAGTCCGGAGAACGGATTGCGTTGTGTCGCTAATTTACAGCTTGGATGCGATATTTGCACCTTTCGGTCCGACACATCCGTCTTCGACATGATTCCATTTCTAATTGGCTCCTCTAGAAACAAGAAGCATCCGTGCATCGTGATTGAAAAGAAAAGGGAATCGAAGTTGGAAGCCAAACTAGGTCCTAAAAATAAGTCACGCTGAAACCGAATATGTCGAGCTGAAAGACGCAGATATCGCAGCCTCGCTGTAAACTACGACACAAAGTAACAATACGTCCTTTCCAGGAGTGTCGGCGAAAAAGACGATACAAGAATATGAATGGGCTGGTAAAACAAGGACAATACATTACATCAGTTAGCACTAGTGGAACGAATTAAATAAGATGTGCAAGACAAGACCACGAGATAAGTCTAGGAAAGGTAGAACGAAACAATTTTTCATTTTTATTCTTATTTTGTTACCAGTACGCTCCAGTCAACCCCAGCTTTAAAGGTGGAAAATTTTCGGGAAAGCGTAATTTTCGGGAAAGAAAGGCAGTGGGGAAGGGAACTGTCCAACCCCACATCATAAACAATCAATGGACTAGTTCAGTGAAGTCTCTAATACTTCATTCCAGACTGCAGTATCTGCTAAGGGACTACATTTACCTTTATGTTTGTTTTAGTTCACTAGAAAGCAAGATTTTCTGGCCTGTTTTCTGTATCATACAATTATTTTGGGTATTGTTTCTTATGCTTTATTTCAATCATCATATAGCATGGCCCTGAAAGAACGTCTCTCTCTCTCTCTCTCTCTCTCTATCTCTCTCTCTCTCTCTCTCTCTCTTTCTCATCACAGCCATTCGATATGAATCTCGATCAATAACCAGTCTACCTGCCTGCTCCGTGATCACGTTAAAGGTATCCTTGATGTCTTGTGTCCATCTATGCCTTTGTATGACCTCTGCCCCGTCTTCCTGGAACGATGACCTCCAGAGATGCTGTCTCCAGTCCCTCATGGCGCTTGCAATGGCCGAAAAACATCAGTTTTCGAGACATAACATATTTTTATAACCAGGTTGGGGGGGGGGCGTCGGACGGGGGGAGGGGCGCGAGGGGAAGGGGTGTCAGAGGTCTCAAGGTTGTTGTTGTTGTTTAATGCCCACAACGAGTAGGTTTACTCTTTTGTGGGCCCTGAAAAGGACTAAGTGGCGGGTTGTAAAAGCTTTCATCACATGCCCAGCATGCTTATGACGGTGGACCACAGTCCTCCAGGCGGTTGTGCTATGCTTGGTTTCGTCTGCGTGGCGCTCACTACTATGAGGATCGAATCGTGTTAGAAACAGGGGTTTTTCCGGTAAATCTTTTGATAAAAATTATCCGGATCTCCGAGTAGTCAGATTGGACTCCCGTGTTCAATGTCGATCACGTTAAAAATCCCTTAGCCGTTAGAACTTGAAACGAAAACGTTTAATGGCCGCTACCCGGAAAGAAATTTTTTTTAATAATAGTTAAAAATCTACCAAAATTAAATATACCTTCACCTGGCCAATTTAGCCTCGGAAAGTTTAAAATAATACCGGTTATAGTTAGGTGGTTTGTTAAGAGCAGCATTGATGGCGTCTAACAGGCTTCGGGTCCACTTTGCTCTTGTTTTTTTAGTCTATTAAGATGGACTCGCAGATCGTTTAACCACCCTCCATAGCGGAGTAATATGCTGCTCAAGCATAGCTCGCTAAGCAGTAATCCTCCTCCAGGTTACATCCAGCTCACGTCAGAGTTGAGACCTGCACAAGGAGCGTATGCCCGTGTAGAAGTGCAGGTCAACTAAAACTAAGGTAAGCCGGTTCTCTTCCACACTCAGATCTTTCAGAATGGCTTTATGTGGGTTTTTTTCTCTATTCGAGGTATTTTTAGGATTCAATTACACACTGGTAGTCCATATTCAGAAACAATAGATCGAAGGTGCACCGATAATTAAAATTCAAAGCTGGTAAACACGCATTCAGGTAATGGCTCAGTGTCACAGAGCTATTACATGTGTGTTTCTATTCCATAGTTAGCAGGATTTTGATTTTCGTAGATGTCCGTGTGTGCAAACTTCTCAGTTGGAGCATCTTCCCCTCTAATGAATTTACGCCGTCTATTAGTCATTTTTTTTCAATACAAAATGTACAGAAAAATATATATATATCCCACCGCCTCCAAAACACGTAGTGACAACATATTTTTTTTTGTTTTGTTGCTTTCGCCTTATTTCTCTATTCTCCAAGGCGGTGTGCGTTGCACTGTGGTTTTTATTTTGCTCCTGTCGGCCCAGTGCATCCGACTTCAGCATGCATTTTATGTAAGGGTCTGCTTCCTCCTGCATTTTCTAAGGGTTTGCTTCCCCGGGGTACTGTGATGGGGATCGAACCCAGCACCTTCTGGTTGTCAGCCGTGTCACTTAACCACTAGGCCACGCCGTCCCCGTGACAACATATAAAAATTGACAACTTGATAATTTTGAGAATTTAAAAAAATGAGGTTTGGCTGGATATTTATATGTTTAAAAGTGATCCGCCTGGATCTTTGTATATAACAATATAATATAAGGACAAGAATAGCACCACTGCCCCCACGGAGAACATGTTGTAAGAGGTGAATAACTGTGTGAAATGGCGTAACACCGTCCATGGTTAGGTTGTTTGTTAAGAAGAGCATATATGGCGTCTAACAGGCTGCGGGTCTACTTTGCTCTAGTGTTTGAGTCTATTAAGATCAACTCGTACATCGGCTAAAACCCCTCCGCTACACTTGTAACAACGCAGCGCGTTGTAATAAGCTGCTCGTACCTAGCCCGCTAAGCAGGTAATCCTCCTTCTGGCTACATCCAGCCCACGCCAAGGCTGGGATCTGCACAGGGGCATTCGCTCATGTAGAAGTACAGGCCGACTGAGACTAAGACTATGTTTAAATGACATACATTTGCCTGCCAATTTTCAGACATAATCATAATAGTCCAGCCTGGCGCCTTGCTCCATCCTGGTTGGCAAAGATTGTTTTACATATCAAATCGCACGTTCTCCTTGTCTATCTTGCATCCTGTTTTACTATTTACAAAGCATATGATCACCACTGCAGTAGGTCCATTATAGGACGCCTGCGCCCAAGCACAGATGTAATATATACTACTCAAAATAATGTAAGGATCACTTACCAAATCTCATCATATTAAAAATTGAAACGATCAGAAATCAATAATATGTAATGATTTGTTCTAAAGTCATTTGGACATCAAAGTATAACAGTAAAGTGTAAACAACGAACTGTATGAAAGCAATTGCTGTGTAATTGGAGACACCACTTCATTCTGAAATTCAGATCTGCCAAATACTGAAATAAGGATAGCCAGTTACGTATCTGACCAACAGGGGCATTGAGATAAATCAGGCAATGTTGCCTCATAGATAAAATTAGCCTACACATTGCACCCCTATCCTATTCATCATCATGAAGAATGTCCTTTGCAGAACGTCGCAATCATAAAAGCCGATCTGTAAGACTCTCGATCTTTAGCCATAACCAACGCCTCTGTCGTTGTTATCTTCAGGACCTCCGTGATGTCTTGTGTCCATCTTCTCCTTCGTCTGCCTCTGTCCCGTTTTCAGGCCAAATAACCTTCAGTATCGTTCTATCCAGGCACTATGACGTCTGATGTGGCCAAAATAGTTTAGCTTTCTGGGCAAGATATTGTTTACTAACCAATTTTCCTCGATATCCAGTTCTTGGAGGATATCTGAATGTTTCCTTTTCGATATCCATAGTATTTTGAGCACCCTTCAATAGCATTGTAGTTCAAAAGAATAAATCCTTTTCTTAATTGTTTGAGTGGTGGTCCACATTTTACATCCGTACGTTGCCAACGGGAAGATGCAAGTTCCCAGTATTTTTAAGCTCGTTATTTTATTAGAGTTCTGCCATATGTTTCTCATTTTATTGCATGCCATAGCCATTCTCCGTCTGACTTCCTTCAGGCAATCTCCATTGTATTATCATATTACAAAATAAATATTCGTGCCATATACCTTCGGAATAAATGTTCATTTCTAAACAAGAAAATTGGAGGCATGCTTCCAATGAAACAAATAATTGTAGAAGGATAAAGATGAAACAACGGTAAAGAAAGTGAAAAAATGATATGTTTACAGTACCCTCTATTAACTTCTCTTTTAGACACTCTAGTCATAACAAAACACACCTAATAGTACGTTCAGGACAGTAGCTTCCCAGTGTAGAGTTGTTGATGATAGTGTTGTTGATAGTGTTGTTGTTGTTGAAGATGTTGTTGGTGATGGTGTTGTTGTGGATGGTGTTGTTGATGGTGGTGTTGTTGATGATGTTGTTGTTGATGGTGTTGTTGTTGATGTTGTTATTGTTGATAGTGTTATTGATAGTGTTGTTGTTGTTGAAGATGTTGTTGTTGATGGTGTTGTTGTTGATGGTGTTGTTGATAGTGTTGTTGTTGATGATGTTGTTGTCTATAGTGTTGTTGTTGAAGATGTTGTTGTTGATGATGTTGTTGATAGTGTTGTTGTTGATGATATTGTTGTTGATGATAGTGTTGTTGTTGAAGACGTTGTTGTTGATGTTGTTGATGATGTTATTGTTGATGGTGTTGTTGTTGATGGTGTTGTTGTTGATGGTGTTGTTGATGGTGTTGTTGATAGTGTTGTTGTTGATGATGTTATTGTTGATAGTGTTGTTGTTGATGATGTTGTTGTTGATGATGTTGTTGATAGTGTTGTTGTTGATGATATTGTTGTTGATGGTGTTGTTGTTGATGAAGTTGTTGAAGATGTTGTCGTTAATGTTGTGGATTATGTTGTTGATGGTGTTGTTGATGCTTTTGTTGTTGTTGATGATGTTGTTGGTGGTGTTGTTGATGCTTTTGTTGTCGTTGATAATGTTGTTGATAATGTTGTTGTTGAGGGTGTTGTTGAATGTCTACAATGAGTAAATTTACTCTTCTGTGGCCATGAAAAGTCGTTAAAGGGCGAGTTGTAGTAGCTTTCACAATATCCCGATCGTGCTGATGAAGGTGAGCCGTGATCCTCCTGGCGGTTGTGATATTCGTTGCGTCATCTGTGAGATGCTCATTAGCATGTGTTTCCTTTTAGGTTTGAATTTAAAGTTCAAAAAACAATTTCCCATGCACCATCACACATACATATTGCCAGGCATGTTGCAAGAAATGATTAAGGAGAGGTGGAGCATGGGACCAACTATCCTTTCCTGTAAAAACTGTAAGCCACAGGAACAAAGAAAGATACATAAATCTCAGGGTAGAAAAGAAATGAATAATTCAGGTGAGATCATTAAACATTCAGCCTCCAGGCGACGGCCTGGAGACAAGCTGCAGTAATGAGATTCTAGTGAAGGGAATATGAATCTCAGAGGGAAGAGTAAACCCGGTTATCAAAAAAGTCGCTGAAATCGGATGTATCGTGTCGAAAGGAGCAGAAATCGCAGAACCTCTGTAAACTACAACACAGCGTCACAAAGTCATTATCAAGTCAAACGTCCAAGAAGAAGAAGAGAAGAAGAAGACGAAGAAAAAGAAGAAGACGACGAAGAACAAGAAGAGCAAGAAGAACGAATTCATCTGAATAGACTGAAAGCACTAGATCAATGTAGACCCGCAGCCTGTTCGACGCCATCTATGCTCCTCTTTACAAACCACCTAACCATGCAAGAAGAAGAAGAAAAAGAAGAAGAAGAAGAAGAAGAAGAAGAAGAAGAAGAAAAAGAAGAAGAAGACAGTTCCGGTTTCTCTTACAAAGAACACTGTATTTTGTAAGATTGCTCTATCTCCTTTCAGTGCTTGTCTCATATCTGTTTCGCGAGGTCAGTACTGTTGTCTCCCTTCGGACTTGAGCATGGAGCTTTGTGGGATGTAGTCCACGGCCATAAGATGCTTCTCAAATGGACACTTGTTATCTGTGTCATACCTCATGTTGTTGTAAACGCGTCATTCTCATGTTGTTGTAAAGGTGTCATCCTCATGTTGTTGTAAAGGAGTCATTCTCTTGCTGTTGTAAAGGTGCCATTCTCATGTGGTTGCAAATGTGTCATTCTCATGCTGTTGTAAAGGTTTAATTCTCATGTTGTTGTAAAGATTACCTTAGAGTTTATTATGACCAGCTCTCAGTAGACGATGATTTATTCTTCTCTAAAAATCAAACTAGTTGTCTTATTTTCGGAAGGTCATAGCTACAAATTAACTAAAGAAAGGTCCAGATTAGATATAAGGAATTTTTTTTTTAGTCAGAATGAAGTGAATACTTGGAATACATTGCCACGGGAAGTAGTGGAGGTAAGGACAATTAATGCATTTAAGAATAGATTGAATGCGCATTGCTCTTAGAGCAAAGAAATGTGAATGAAACTTGTTGTGTACAGACTTTGCAGAGTCTTCTAAACTAGTTTTAAGACGTTAAGTTAAGTTTGAGTTATGGTTAGGTGGTTTGTCTAGAGCAGCATAGATGGCGCCTAACAGACTGGGAGTCAACTTTGCTCTAGTGTTTGAGTCTATTAAGATGGAACCCCACATCGATTAACCACCCTCCGTGATCCTTGTCTCAACGCAACGGAGTAATAAGCTGCTCGAGCCTAGCCCGCTAAGCAGGAAATCCTCCGCCCGGATACATCTACCCAATATCATAACTGGGGCCTGCACAGTGGCATCCGTCCCTGTAGAAGTACAGATGGACAAAGAACTAAGAAGATCATATCTATCCGTGGTGAATCTCCTCTACACTTTACCATTTAACTTTCATTTTTCTGTACATCTATCTACCTATGCCTCTATATCCATTAACACATTATCCACAAATGCATCCATCTATGTATTTATCTTCTTCCCTTTCGTCTAACCACCCAGATATCGATCTTTTCGTCAACGTATCCATACTCCAATCTATCTGCGAACTTCACATCCACGATCCACACTCCAATCTATCTGCGAACTTCACATCCACGATCCACACTCCAATCTATCTGCGAACTTCACATCCACGAATTTATCTAGGGCGCCTTCCAATATTACTAACGAACATCCTACATCAAACGGGAAACCCCACTTGAACTAATTGTTTCAGCGGCCACGCCTATCCATTTGTCATTCCACTTCCCTAACGTTAGCAACAGCTGTTATGTAACAAGGCTGACAGGTCCACAACATGAAAGCCAGGCCAATGACCTGGAATGCTTGCGCCCAAAGACTTTGATCGAGGTTTCAAGTTCAAACTATTGTGAGCTTTGTTTTTCTAGCGAACCTGCCGGAAAATGAATTGTTTGCAACGATGAAAGCTGTCCCCCGGGCAATGTTAATTGTTTGTTTTTGTGATTCTGCCGCGTGTTATTCGTTGTTCTTGATTATTTACTTTCCTACTTTATTTTTCTTGTCTTCTTGATCAAACATCTCAGATGTCTATGAATTGAATAAAGAAAACACAAAACATAGCATTGTTCTTCATAATTACAATATTCTTATTTTTGTAAATTCTAATGATAATCTTATGCCCTCTTTTATTTTTCTTCGCTGAACATTTTGTTTTCTTCATTGTTTATTTGTGCAATAAATCGATTCTTCTTCGCTTCTGTTTGATCCTCCAGCTTGGTATTATGTTCTTCATTATCTTTTTTTCTATTTCATTCCCACATTTCTCTCGTATTTCCTGACTAATTATATAATTTCATATTTCTCCTTCATCCCAATTTATTCTCTTTTTCATCCCACTCCTTTTTAATTACCTAATTTTTTTTATAATTTTTCATTCAGTTTCCATGTCTCTTGTTCATCCGTAATATTCATGTTTTTTTTCAATCCAAATTTTTATCTCCTCAAGTTTCTAGTAATAATGTTACAATTACTAAAAAGCTCTGCTAAGTGAAACAGTATAATTAATATTCAATTTGCATTATTATATTTCTGCAGTATGCTGGTCTCTCTTCAAAGGCCTAATATCGAAACGCAGGGTTCCAATCAGCAGAGTACCAAAGTAATTTCCCTCCCTGACTTCAATTTTACTTTCACGTCTCATCATATATACCTCGATAACTTTAACACATAATTTGCCGAATAACAGTACAGCCTTGTTCACAATCTAGTGCGTTTTAGCACTGCTGCACAAGAGTTCAAACCCGGATGTCGACTATCTGTTATGGCTCGCCTATCCTAATGTAACAAAGAAACGACCATGTCTGGGTGAAAACATGTCAATATTTTTTTAAACCCCATTTTTAAATGCAAGCTTTTCTTTATAATTATTTATTTTTGGGGGGTGGGGGTATGGGAGAGGACTACAAAAGGGTAATTTTGAAAGATTAACAGTTTGCAGTAGTAGATGATGTGTACAGCTCTATTGACCTCTTTGGGTTATGGGGAAGTTGGTTAAAATAGGAGGAATAGAAGTCCACAAAAATGGACACGTGTCCATTTTTTTGCTGCGTTCGCCTTATTTCTCTAATCCCCAAGGCGGTGTGCGTTGCACTGTGGTTTTTATTTTGCGCCTGTCGGCCCAATGCATCCGACTTCAGCATGGATGTTATGTAAGGGTCTGCTTCCTCCTGAATTTTCTAAGGGTTTGCTTCCCCGGGGTAACGGCCGGTGCTGTGATGGGGATCGAACCCAGCACCTTCGGATTGTGAGCCGTGCCACTTATCCACTAGGCCACGCCGTCCCCACACGTGTCCATTTAAATATAATCTTATAAAGACGAGACTTTTCGCTGCCATTTTGCTCAAAAGTTTAGTACGCACTGGAAGCAGATGTGAGTCGCATCATTGACCCGTTCTCAATGTATGCCATTTGGGTTCACGATCCCTTAAATTGTCATTTTTGGCACCGATTCTTGTCTACACAAGTTTTGCTTCAACAATACCTTCATCTAACTTTTCATCTCTGATGTTCGCTGCACGAGATCACTTCAACGATACCTTCATCTAGCTTTTGTTCCTGTTATAACTCTCATGGCTTGGTTTTGAAATTTGCTAATTTGATCAAAGTTGGCCTTTGCTGCTGTTGTCTATGCCGCAATGCTATACTCGAGAACTGGTCTCACTCTTCCAGTGTACCGTTTCTTGAGTATTCTTTCGTCTGCTCCCCAGGTTGTGCCAGCAAGTTTCCTCATGATTGCCATTCTTTGTCTGGCTCTCATTCGGTTTCTCTCGATCTGACTTTTCCATGTCATGCGCCGATCAAATGTGACTCCCAAGTAGTTTGAGTTATCGTTTGGTCGCAGATATTTGCCGTTAAGACTCATTTTGGTGTTCTGTTGTTTATTTGAAAGCGAGAATATCGTACATGTTGTTTTTTCCTCATTTATTTTGACCAGCCATGATTTCGCCCACTCCTCCAACGATGTTAGAGCCTGCTGCATCAGATTGTTTGCTACGGTGAGATTTTTTTCAGAGGTCCACATAGCCAGATCGTCTGTAAACATGGAGCTGTGGATTCTTCTTGGTTAATTCTCTATGATGTTGTTTATATACACCAGGAAAAGTGTGGGTGACAGTACTCCCCCTTGGGGTACTCCTTACTCCAGTGTCACCTTTTTGGTCATCTGCCCTTGTACTTGAACTCTGGCTGTTCTGTTTTCGAGGTAGTGGCTGATCCATCTGTACATTTTTCCAGATACTTCACTTCTTCGTAGCTTGACTTTAAGTCCCTCTTTCCACACCTTATCAAATGCCTTCTCTAGATCCACCCAAACCGCTACTGTGTGCTTTTTCTCTTGGTAAGCCATCCACTATTTCCTGTGCTATGAGAGTGATCTGGTCCTCAGTGGATCTGTGTTGTCTAAATTCTGCTTGCTGTGGAATTAATATGGTTATTTCTTCCAGGTGCCAAATCAGTCTGGTGTTTATCATACGCTCCATCAGTTTACCTACGCAGCTCAGTAGACTAATAGGCATGTATACATTTGGGTCTGTACTATCTTTTTCTTTCTTTGGTATTGGAATAAGTACAGCATATTTCCATGCCTGGGGTACAATTCCCCTTTTCAAGATTAGGTTCAGGACTGATAATAACTTCCTCTTTGCTGTTTGGCCCAACCCCATCAGCATTTCGTTTGTTACTCTATCTTTTCCGGGCGATTTCACTTTCTTTAGAGTTCTCATGGCCACATTCATTTAATTCATTGTTAGTTTTGCCATCATGTGCTCCTCTGGTGCCATATTGATGTTGGCGTGGCTTTAAATAGCAGTGACGTAAGTATTAAGCAAGTAAGGAAGTTCAAATACCTAGGTAGTATGTTCACTGATCACAGCAGAGAGTGCAGAGAGATCGCACATAGAATTCAGAAGGCGAGTAGTGTCCACTATCAAATTTTGAAACACCTTACATAACTATTTTCAACTAAGAGGAGGCTGATAAGTATACTGTTTATTTATAAATTGTGTTACCAATATCAATCTGGGTCCTTTCTAGCAGCCCATAAGAATACGATATAGAGATGTGATGTGCGCTGTGTGAGAAGTGCAGCCATAAAAACAATCCGTGATCGAATCCACAACACCACAGTGAGACAGACAGTGAGGACAAACCAAGTTAGTGCATACATTGACTACCAACAAATCAAGTGGTTTGGTCATTTAGCCAGAATACATTATGACCAGCCTGGAGCAAGTGCATATCATATGCAGGTCTCCAGTCCACGAACAAGGGGAGACGACGTCAAGATATAGAAGATGACTGACACACTCAGGAAGTTACAACTAAGGACATAACAATCCTCCCATTTGGCGATAACAAGAACTCTACGCACACCGCCTCTCTGCGACGCCGCATGACAAGAGCAGAAAGACAACAGAAGAAGAAGATTCGCATATGAAATTGAGAATTGGCCTTAACTTCTTCAATTATCTTAAACTATCGTCATATCAAGATAGATTTCCTGTATGAGAAATAGGAAAAAGTATGTCGGTGCCAGATCAGGTGAATAGAATGGCCGAGTCAAAGCAACTGTCTTCGTTGTTATCAAAAATTCACGATCCAATGAAGTGATGGCTGGCGTAGTGTGATGGTTGATGAGATATGAGTTGTTTTTCGGCTACTCGTGCCTTTTTTCCGAATGTTTCTCTATCATAGAGAAATCTCATGAAGATTTTTCATTCTTCTGCAATTTCTCGAGCTATCAGACTATTTGAAATCATCATCTCATAAACATGGGCAGCACAAACCTTACCGGATTATGTTGTGGGTTGTCCGTAAAGTGGATCGTCACCTGTTAACTACTACAACCGCTGTGGTCGAGAGGTAAGGCAGGCACCTCTTAAAGCGATGAATGGAAACGAAGAGTGGTCGAATCCTGCAAGTTTCAAGCGACCAATGATCTCAAAGGAGGTGGGTCCGAACTGTCTGCATCCTGAGTTTGTGTCTTGTCACTGTTACGATACAGTTTAGGACCGGAAAGTGAGGTTGAGGATCAGCGCAGTTTCTTCCCAGCCATAATCCAAAAACAGGATACTTCATCATGCCAAGCCGTATGATGGTGTCGCCATCATTGCTTGCGATGGACAACTTAATGAAATTCTAAAATCGCTCAAACCATTCCTAACAACGCGATAGCCTCAAACTGATTTCCAGAAACGTGTTTTAACATTTCTTGAGAAACCACCACTGACCAAAACAGGACATTAAGCTGGCAGTGGAAACCATCGAGGATGTCAATTCATAAATCCATTTAGACCAAGAGATCAATCCCACAAACACAGCTGACTACAACATTTTATTTACGGTGAACAGCAGCTTGGTATTAAAAGATAAAGGTCAGTCCCGTGGCAATAATTGCCGCCGGGGATGACAATAACTCTTCTTGTACTAAGCCACAGTCTATGTAAGGCGGCCAAGTTTCTTCCTTGCTGTTTTTGCTTTCCCCAACTAATATGTTAGGTACCCATTTACAGCTGTGTAGACTGGAGGAGATGTTGTATCAAACACGAAGCAACCTCTGGATTTCTTTCCGTCCGTGATTGCGAATACTAACACGCTGTTTTCCCAGTCTAGCAAGCAAACTCACTGTCGACTAGGCTATACGCTCCTCGGCTGAGTATTGCTTCAACTTCATTAAGCCAACGCCCCAAAAGATTAAAGACACCACGGCAAAAGCACAAACTTTTAATTCCATGTTCATTCCAGTAATCATTTACGGATTTGAAGTGTGACATATTTGAAAAACTGACACAGAGCAGCTCCGAGTCAGTCAGACAGCAATGGAACGACGCGTACTAATAGATAATTCAGATAACAAATATTCATGAAGAGCGAATTTATGACAGACAATTTGATGCAACAAGTGAACATAAACATTCTAGAAAATCATCGTTTCACAATGTCTACATTGTCTGTTGAAATTTCAGAAGTTTTAACGTTCAGGGATTTACCATATTGTGACAAGAAACTCAGGTTACAAAAAAACAGAATCAGATGGGTACCGACAATGTGAACCCATGAACACAAGCAGAAACTATCGGATTCTGCAGAAAAATATTTACAAGGTTATCGCAATGAGATGCATTTTGTTCGCCACATTTTTACTGGAGATGAGACCAGGATTTCCTACATAAACATCAAAACAAAGTAACATTTGATTCATTGGTGACACACGTGGTCCCCGAAAGCAAAGAAGTTTAAGCAAGCACCTTCTGTCACAAACACCATGGCAACTGCTTTCTGGGAGAGAAAAAAAGGAGTCTTCCTCATTAATTTTCTTGAGCGTGAAAAGACAATTAATACCAATGTTTACTATGACACTGGTGATATCTAGACGCGCTCGTTCAAAACAAAAGACGCGGGTTATTGTACGCTGGGATTTTGCTTTTGCACGTTAACGCTCGACCTCACATCGCAGGTCGAGCTGTTCAATTGTTGCAAGAATTTTAGTGGGAAATTTGTGACACTTTTTCTTCTTCTTCTTCTTCTTCTTCTTCTTCTTCTTCTTCTTCTTCTTCTTCTTCTTCTTCTTCTTCTACGTCTTCTTCTTCTTCGTTCGTTCATTCTCAGTCTCCCACTACCAAGCCCTGAACAAGGATGTAGTCAGGAGAAGGGAATGCGTGGTGTCGCTAGTTTACAGATTGACTGCGATATTTGCACCTTTCGATGCGACACATCCGTTTTCGGCAGATGTGATATTAAGGCACAAGAAAGACAAAACATGGTATGTGAAATGAGGTGTTTGAAAAAGGCTGTCGGTGTCACAAGACTGAACAAATTCAGAAACGAAATAATCAGACAGACGGTGGGTGCAACACCGTGAATGGAATACATAGAAAAGCAGAGACACCTGACAAGAATGCAACAAAAGTTACCAGCTGCTCGTATCTACAATAAACCAGGGTTGCAGAGCAAGAGGCAGACCACGTAAAAGATGGATGGATGGTGTCAGTGAGACACTGAAGAAACACGGAATGGCTTGGCTTGGTTTCGTTCGTTCGCAATATCCCGCTACCAAACCCTGAAAGGGCTTAAGTGGCAGAATGTATTACAAAGAACAGAATGCGTTGAGTCATAGTTTACAGCTTGACTGCGATATTTGCACCTTTCGGTCCAACACATCTGACTTCAGCAACCATTTTTTTAGTACCCGGTTAACATTCCCTCTTCGATCCCTTCTCCTTAGCCAGTCTGCCCTGTTGCAGCCTTAATCCAGGATCACCGCGAGAAGTGTAGAAGTGTCTTGGCAGACCTGGTTCGCCGGCCCTGGAGCTAGCAGTTAGCTGCAGTTTCATGCGCTGTTCAGCATCCTGAGAGTAAACACGGAATGGCTTGGCTTCGCTTCGTTCGTTCTCAATATCCCGCTACCAAACCCTGAAAGGGCTTAAGTGGCAGAATGTATTACAAAGAACAGAATGCGTTGAGTCATAGTTTACAGCTTGACTGCGATATTTGCACCTTTCGGTCCAACACATCTGACTTCAGCAACCATTTTTTTAGTACCCGGTTAACATTCCCTCTTCGATCCCTTCTCCTTAACCAGTCTGCCCTGTTGCAGCCTTAATCCAGGATCACCGCGAGAAGTGTAGAAGTGTCTTGGCAGACCTGGTTAGCCGGCCCTGGAGCTAGCAGTTAGCTGCAGTTTCATGCGCTGTTCAGGATCTTGAGAGTAAACACGGAATGACAACAACATCGGCGAGAAAGATGGCAGAATATTGTACCTCCTCGCGTTGTCTAACGACACAAGTGAATAGAAGATGATGATGATGAATTTGGGACCTCCCGCCCAAAGCTTCGATCTCGCGCCAAGTGATTACCACCTTTTCCTGCACTTGAAGAAGTTGCTTGCATCCCAGCATTTTGAAACTGATGATGAACTGCAGACAGGTATTTATTAATGTTTCATGACACTGACCGTAGACTTCTTTTAAACTGCAACTAAGAGCCTGGTGCTACGATACAAAAAATGTGTTAAAGTGAGTGGTGACTATATAGAGGAATAATGTAAATGTGTAAATGTGTAAATGTGCAAATGTGTAAATGTGCATATGTGTAAATGTGTGGTTCACTTTTGGCTGAAATAAATCATTGTTATCTTAGATGGGTTTTTGTATATTTAATATTTTACGATGAAGAAGAAGAAGTGCCTACGATGAAGTATATTTAATATCATAATTTACTTCAACAACACATCTCGTATAAGCGATTTGAGCCGTCTGGCCTGCTCATGTCCGCTCAGAAACACGCCTCGTATAAACGATTTGAGCCGTCTGGCCTGCTCATGTCCGCTCATGTCCGCTGATTAAAGAGAGGTCCAGGTTAGATATTAGGAAATATTTTTTTAGTCAGAGAGTGGTGTCTGCTTGGAATGCATTGCCAGGGGAGGTAGTGGAGGCAGGGACAGTTAATGCATTTAAGAATAAACTGGATGCGCATAGATTTTAGAGCAAGGTGATGTAAATGTAACTGGTTGTATACAGACTCTGCAGGGTCTTCTAAACCAGTATAAAGATGTTAAGTTAAGTTAAGTTAAGAAACACGCCTCGTATAAACGATTTGAGCCGTCTGGCCTCCTCGTGTCCGCTCAGATACACGCCTCGTATAAACGATTTGAGCCGTCTGGCCTGCTCATGTCCGCTCAGAAACACGCCTCGTATAAACGATTTGAGCCGTCTGGCCTGCTCATGCCCGCTCAGAAACACGCCTCGTATAAACGATTTGAGCCGTCTGGCCTGCTCATGTCCGCTCAGAAACACGCCTCGTATAAGCGATTTGAGCCGTCTGGCCCCCTCATGTCCACTCAGAAGCACAGTGAAGCTCAGTACCTTTTCCTGAACATTAAGAAAGCTAAGATAATGTCCACTGACAAAACAGAACTGGAGCCCCAGATTGCTATTAGTAATGAAGAAATCGAAAATGTCACACATTTTGAAGACCCTGTCTCTAAATTATCCAACGACGGAGATTGCATAATGAAATTAGAAGAAATTTAGCCATGGCGATGCAGAAGCTAAACAACATGCACAATTTATAGTATAATACTAACAAGCAAATGAAACTGAAGATCCAGAGAACATGCATATTCCATGTGACAATGTACGGGTGCGAGACATGGACTATGACATAAGCAGCAAGAAAGGAAATTTAAGTGTTTCAAACAAAATGTTACAGAAAGATCCTTTAAATTCTTTAGATAAAGAAAGTGACAAATAAAAACAACATAGAAGACCGGAATGTTGAAGAAAACTGGCTCATTAACATTAATATAATATTTTGGAAATTGAATTTTCTTTCGGACATGTATAACGTCATAACGGATTGGAAAAAACTGTTATGTAGGGCATGGTACCTGGAAGGCGACACATGGGTCGACCAAAGCGAAGGTGGATACAAGATATCAAAGATACTCTAAACATGAAGCAGGAGGGAAGATTGACTGCAGACCCAGATGCATATCCGCTGGCTGGGATGAGAGCGACGTTCTACAAAGGACTACATGATGATGATGATGGCCTGATATGAGTTCACCGTCCAGGTATTGCGCAAGCGTAGAGGTTGGTGGCCAGAACGATGGTACACAGTACTTGAAACTTGGTTTCTGCATTCATTCTCCGTCGATAGGGAAGAAAACTAACGTCTAGTCAGGCAAAATATACTGGTCAGACATGTTAGTCACGGTCAGGCAAAATATACTGGTCAGACATGTTAGTCACGGTCAGGCAAAATATACTGGTCAGACATGTTAGTCACGGTCAGGCAAAATATACTGGTCAGACATGTTAGTCACGGTCAGGCAAAATATACTGGTCAGACATATTAGTCACGGTCAGGCAAAATATACTGATCAGACATGTTAGTCACGGTCAGGCAAAATATACTGATCATCTTCTTCTTCTTCTTCGTACGCAGTCAGACAGTAACCATTATTTTTTCGAAAAAGCGGCGGTCATCCTGAGGCTGTCGCCGCTGCCATAGAGCTTGTCTTGCAGTTCCACTGGTGATGGCCACATCTGCTCTCTCTGATCCTCGTATGTCGAGCAGTTCTGCAGCAGATGTTCAGCGGTCATTTTACCGGTACCGCACGGGCATTCGTCGGTATCACCTATCTTCAATTTGTTAGCCATGTTAGTCACGGTCAGGAAAAATATACTGATCAGACATGTTAGTCACGATCAGGCAAAATATACTGGCCAAGACCCTCACCTCGGCTTCCTAGTAAACCCTCCCTAGAAACGGACTGTTTTCATGGCAGCCTGGCTAACGAGGTGATTGATCGACGTGATCCCCGAGGTAGTGAATGTCACGCAGATGAAGCTAAGCATAGCACAGCCGCCTAGAGGACTCCGGCCCACCTTCATCAGCAAGCTCGGGATGTGAGGAATGCTACTGCAACCCGCTACTTAACGTCCGTTTCGGGGTGCACAAAAGAGTGACCTACTCATTGGGCATTCGCAAATAACAAACCCGTCGACACCAAACACTTTCATACAGGCAATCAAATTCAGTACGGGACCTGACAGTCCTATTGTTTGGTCTAGTTTGTTCCTCGTTACTTTGTTTAAATATCTGCAGCGCAGATTTGTAGACACAACATCTACACAGAATATTCAGAGCATCATTTGTCTAATGAGTGTTATGCTGTAGTACATATAAATATCAAAGGGATGAAGTTTGTTTGCAGACTCTAAGATCTCTCCATTAGTGTACTTTTCGAGTTCAATCAGAAGATAAGCACTTGCTTGAGAAGATGGGGTAGGAGAGGGGCTATAGCTTAGTATTCCTATTTGAGAAAGTACGTCCTCATTTAGAGACAAAACAAATTGAAACCGAGGTGAGTGTTTTCTTGATTGGTGATGATTCGATGTGATCAGCGTGTGTACCTGGGGGATATGATCTTGAATTCTGGGATGTTAAGTGTGTGACTGTAGATGATGCCCAATTACTGCTTGGTGCATATTGAGTTCGTGTCATTTTGTTATGGTGTCTGTTTTCATTTTATATTGACAATTTTTCCCCACACTTACAGCTTTCCGCTATTCACACATTCATACACACACACACACACACACACACAACCACACATTCACATACTCCCATATACACGCTCACACATACAACTTCACACACCTACACGCCTATTCACATTTACATACGCATACACTTTAACACACACACACACCTTCACATACACCATACACCTACATACACTCAGACACATACATTCACACATCAAACACCTTCAGACCTACACTCACATACATGCACACAGATACATAAACACACATACATACAGACACGCATCCATATACATACAAACACGCATCCATATACACACAGGTCTCTTTTTTATGTCCCGGACGAAGGCTTTGTGACCGTAACGCATGTATCTGTTTGTGTTTCCTGGTTTCGTCACTGTGCCATTACCTGTATGTTTTTTAATCGCCTTTGTACTTTAAGTTCCGCTACAGATTCGATTTATTTATGTATCCATTAAAAAAAAGATTAGCTCTTTCTAAATGTCTCTCATGAGAAAAATATAATATATAAAAGTCTATCAGACTTGTGTTCTTGGTACTCTCGTGTATGGAAGCGAGACTTGGAGTACTTACACTAAGCAGCAGTTATTATTCGAAATCTTTCACCAGAGGTGTCTACGACGTATATTTAGGATTAGGTGGTAAGACAGTGTGACACATATTGTGGTCTTACTGAGAGCAAACACTCCCAGCATGCATTCATTGTTAAGCCAACGATGCCTTCGATGGTTGGGTCATGCTTACCTCATGGAAGATGAAATGATGCCAAAGGACATCTTCTATAGAGTGCTGGTCACTGGAGCTAGAAGAATTGCCCGTCCCACACTGCAATTCAATGACATGTGACATATCACCCGAATTGTTTAGGATCGAGCCGTTTGGAGACAGTTGAAAGTGGCTTAGAAGCTTCCGATGCTCGCAGAAACCTTCTGACTGCAAAGTAAAGAGAAAGACAGAAGAGATCGGTAGACACCCCGGTAAGTCAGCATTCTCTTCATGGTTGTACGATCTATGACAGGGACTGTTACTCGCGGATCGGTCTTTACAGTCACATCATACTGTATCTAAATTATAGGAGATCTATCTATCTTCAGTCCACTTATGTCGTTAGACGTCGTGGGGTGGTGCGACCTCCTTTGTTTTTCTTATTTTTTGGTAGATGAAAACCCACTGGTGACTTGCCAGGTCAATCCAGGCAGCTGTCAGCCCCTGGAATATACAATCGCCTATTTTTTAGACTGGTGGAGGTGGAAGCGTAAATTAGAGCAAGTTAGACCCTAGCCTGCAAGGCGCCATCTAAGCGGCTCCGCTAGCCCCATAACCAACACCTGTTGTTCTGGCCACACAGTTTTCTTTTTTGCGACATATTCTCTGTGGGGCGAACATCCCTAGAATAATTTGAATGGATTGTTAACTTGAATTTTGCCCGATTTTGCCTACTCTTTTCGATTTCTAACTGCTAAGGTATTTTTAACGTGCCCACCACTGCACACGGGTGTCTGATCTCACTACTCAGAGATCATGGGAAATATTTATCGGATGATCCACGTGAAAAAATCCCGGTGTCTCCATCGGGGTTTGAACATGCGACCTCCAGCACCCTAGGCGAACACCTTACCTCGAGACCACTGGGTCTCCCAATTATAGGAGATATCCGGACAAAACTCAAAGGCGCCACCTGTTTGGTTTATACAGGCAAAGCCGCCAAATGATGAGGATGATATTTAAAATACAAAATAAGCAACTAATCGTTCAAGGTTATGAAACAAATACCCATATATATATATCAATGTCTGCACTGGAACTCCCTTGTGACGGAGACATATTTTCAAAATGTTCTTCAATATCCTACCTTGTCACAATTATTTATTATTTTCACTCATGAACTGTTGTCTTCGGATGCACATTGGCGTATTTGTGGAACTATGTACTTTAACATAGCTCTCAGTGTGATATCTGTGAAGTATATGTCAAATGTAATGATGTCTCCTTGGTACCACGTTCATTACAGTGCATGATTTTTTGTTCAAGTGCAGCATATGGCAGTTACTAAATTTAGCCAATTTTCAGAAAGATTATGTTTTAAAATGTTGAAGTGCGTTTGCATAGCAATATATCCACTGTGGTTTAGATATGAATTTCAACTGTGATTTAGATAGGATATTCATCTTTGATTTAGAAAGAAGTTTCAACTCATTTCGAGCGGAGATTTATTTCTGAGTTAGATAAGAGATTCATCTCTAGATAGGGAATTCATCTCTGATTTAGTAGGGGATTAATTTCTGATTTAGTAGATTCATTTCTGATTTAGTTAGGAGTTTCATCTCTGATTTAGTTAGGAGTTTCATCTCTGATTTAGTAAGGAGTTTCATCTCTGATCTAGTTCGGAGATTCATTTCTGATTTAGTTAGGAGATACATTTTTTATTTTGAAGATTAATTTCTGATTTAGTAGGGAGATTCATTTCTGATTTAGAAGATTCATTTCTGATTTAGTTAGGAATTTTATCTATGATTTAGTTAGGAGTTTTATTTCTGATTTAGGCAGGAGTTTTATCTATGATATAGTTTTAGCTAGGAGTCTAATCTCTGATTTAGATAGAAGATTCATTTCTGATTTAGTTAGGAGTTTCATCTCTGATTTAGGTAGGAGTTTCATCTCTGATTAAGTTTTAGCTAGGAGCCTAATCTCTAATTTAGATAGGTTGCTGTTGTTGTTGTTGTCGTTGTTATTGTTTGTATTTGTTGTTGTTGTTGTTAAATGCCCACAATCAGATTTTTTACTCTTTTGTGCGTTGTGAAAAGGGTGCGGTGTGTAAGGTGTGCTCATGCTCGGCACCACATTCCAGTGACGCTGAGATCGGCTAGCTCTTCCCTGGAAGAGTGAAAAGGGAAATTAATAGCCTGCCGATTAAGTGAGCTCACAAACCAACCTCACCTCCTCTGGGTACACACTGGGCAACTAGAACCGTGAGGCTCTAGGCTAACGAGGCAATGGCTCGTCTGGGGGACGGGCTCCTCCAGGTTAAATGCAGATGTTGGCCCACCGCAGCTTGGAGAGGCGATGGGCGCCGCCAGGTGATTTCAAGCCTAAGAATCACACATGAGGACAAAAACGAAATCTATTATACCGGATCGGTCTCAGCCCGGGTCAACAAGGACCGCGCCTGCCGTCCCACACCAGGGCGCGAGGTCCAACGGCGTGTCTGTGATGAATACAACTTGTCTCTCTGTGTTTTTATCTGTCATTAAAATGTCTGCTGCAGTTTTCAAAGGTTCTGCCTCTGCTCTGAAGTTACTTGACAATTTTCAAGTCGCCACTGATTAATGTCTTTGTGTACTGTTTTATAGCCTCAGAAAGATGTACCTCCCTAGATTTTCAGTTGCATGTGATGCCAATCCATCTGTACATACATAGGTCCAATTGTTGATTCTTTAAGTATTTTGCAGTTAGGGCCCTTCTTTCTGTTTCTATGTGGCTGTTTTTCTTTAACCAATGCCGGGAATATTTTCTGTCAGCCCTGGTAAACGCTGTTTTCTCCAGGTGGAAAGCATGTATGCAGTTTGCATTAGTTTTACTTCTCATGTGCACCTTGTATTATTTGTTCTCATCTTTTCTTTCACTCGTGTCACAATGTTACGCTGCCTGAGTCTTTCCCTTCCAAGCCCATTTCTTCTCTGGTACATTGAATGGTCCATCAAACTTCTATTTTCTCATCTTGTTGTTCGGCTCTGCTGTCTCGCTTGTCCTCTATTTATTACAAGTTAGTAATTTGTACCTGTCATCAAATGGGCGTCGTTCTCATCGCCCCTGTTATGATTCCTGGATTTGGACTATTTGTTTTGTCAAAGTTTGATACGCCTGCAGTTGTCCTTGCTGCGGTGCCATATTCTAGGCCTGGACTTAAATATCCATTGTACAGTTTCTTCAATACACTTTCATGTGCGGTGATGGCTTGGGTTCGTTCGTTCTGAATCTCCAGCAACCAAGCTCTGAAATTGCTTTAGGTAGCAGAATGTAGTCCAGAGAACAGCTTGACTGCAATATTTTCACCTTTGGTCCAACACATCCAACTTCAGCAATAATTGTTTAGTATCGGGTTTGTCTTCCCTTTTCGATGCCTTCCCCTTAGCCAGTCTGCTCTGCTGCAGCCTGTTATTCGGGATTACCGTGTGGAGGCGTTGAAGGTACCTTGGCAGTTCTAGTCTGCTGGCTATGATGCTAGCAGCCAGCTACTGGTAGCTGACCACCGCAGCTCATGCGCATGTGCGGAGTTCTTCAAGCAAGTTGTTTTTTTTCTGGATTGACACGCTTTTACTTGAACGCATCCAGTTGATCTATATCTGTGTTTTGCTGTTGTTGTTGTTGTTGTTGCTGTTGTTGTTGAATACCTACGATGAGTAGATTTACTCTTTTGTGAAGAAGTATAGCTCTGAAAATGATGTTAAGTGGCCTTTTGTCGTAGCTTTCCTAAAATCCTCAGCACGATGAACGACATCAGCACGATGAAAATGGACCGAGGTCAGCTAGGTAGTTGTGCTATTCTTGACTTCAACTGCGTGTCAAGGCGAGGGTCTTAGCCAGTATAATTTGCCTGGCCCTGACTAACATCTCTGATCAGTATGTTCTGCCTGACCAAACGTCAGTCTTCTCCCCTTACCTGTGTTCTAAAGGTCAGCAACTTATCAAAGGTAATACCTAAATAGTTAGGGTTCTCATCAAGGTGCAGATTGTTCCCCTTTAGTTCTTGTTCAGATCTCTGTGGTTTGTTTGAGAGATTTTTTATTGTATATATGTGGGTTTTTTCTTCGCTTATTTGAAATCCATTACATCCAACTTTTGCATTGGAGATGGCATTCAATCTGATCAGATATGTTTTTCAAATTGCAAAACTTGATTTGTATTCTTCTAAATTTTCTTGCTAACCGCGAAGTCTGCTCGTCACATCTATCTTTTCATAGCCAATTTATGGAAACTTCTAACTTCTGCATACTCAGTTCTGTTTTACGGGATGACCGGTCGCATTTGTAATGGCCCATTCCGTCTGCCAGTTTCTCGACCATATATTCTATTGAAGCTGCATATACTCACATTTCTACATCTCAAAATATATTTCAACTCACTTTTTTACATCTCAAAATCCTTTTCAATTAACAGTTTTACATCTCAAAGTTCTTTATCAACTCACATTTGTGTATCTCAAAATATATTTCAACTCACATTTTTACATCTCAAAAATCTTTTCAACTGCTTATATTTAAACCCTTATGCCAGAAGTCGGCAATCCTATTTATGAAAGGGACAGCGAGACCACACCAATGATTGGTCGATATGTTACTTTCATCTACAGCTTTAAAAAAATGTAAAACTTTAAAAAATGTAAAAATGTACTTTTTCTGTTCAAGCTTTAATTTACACTCCCTTTTTATATTTGCAGGAAAGAAGAAGCTTTTGGCATGCGGTGGTGCTGGGCCGTTTATTTTTATCTTTTGACATGCGATGGGGCTTGGCCGTCTATTTTTATCTTTTGGCATGCGATGATGCTGGGCCGTCTATTTTTATCTGTAGAAAATATGCACGTACATGACGCCAAACATAGCACAACAACCTTGACGATTTCGGTCCATCTTGATTAGCACGCTCGGGATGCAAAGAAAGTTACTGCAACCCACCACTTAACGCCATTTTCAGGGCATACGCAAGAGTTAAAAACATTCATGGTTGGCGTTCAGCAACAACTTGGCTAATTATCATAGTTTTTGTTTCCTAACTTCTAATGTTGAATCTATTTAATTAATGTTTTGTTCGTATCTTGAATCATCAAATTCGGTTTCTAACTTGTAATGTTGAATCTATTTACTTAAGTGTTGTTCGTAGCTTGAATCATCAAATTCGGTTTCTAACTTCTAATGTTGAATCTATTTACTTAAGTGTTGTTCGCAGCTTGAATCATCAAATTCGGTTTCTAACTTGTAATGTTGAATCTATTTACCTGAGTGTTGTTCGTAGCTTGAATCATCAAATTCGTTTTCAGTTAGAAAAACATAGTAATCCCTATACCTCAGAGCATTACATACTAACATGCCGAAAACATTTTGTTCCTAATCTGAAACTATTATTCTGCGCAATGCAATCTATCAACGTTATTGTGGACTAGCATAATATGTGAACCTCATTTATAAGTAAATGGTACATGAATGAGACAAAGAATTATCTCTCTGCTCTTATGAATATTATATTTCCTTTTTCAAGGCATATGGTGTAAAGGGTTAACCCTCCATCGACAACAAATCATGACACATTCTCTGTCCGTCGAATAATTTATTCTGTGTAAATGTTAAACAGACCAGGAAACACACATATCCTTGTCGCCCATGATTAGCGCCAACCCGATCTTATAATGCAGTCTGCTCGCAGTACAGATTATTGAGTAATTCTGTGTTTTTTCCATCCGTATCTGTTTTTTCAGATATATGTTAGTTGCACATGCTGGATTCTGTCAAAGACATTTTTATAGTCTGCAAAACACTTTAAAAAGGCAAAAGCCGACGTCCATCGTAGACGATGATTGCATAATTAATTTTGCCAGCGCTATTTTTAGCAAAGGATTAACTTCGCTACTTGTTA
Organism: Ariolimax columbianus; assembly: GCA_036924085.1. Lineage (NCBI taxonomy): Eukaryota > Metazoa > Mollusca > Gastropoda > Stylommatophora > Arionidae > Ariolimax > Ariolimax columbianus. The sequence continues at coordinate 40,913,258 of JAVGWX010000006.1, forward strand.
TCCTCACTCTCTCGTCTCGTGCCGCCCGACCCCAGTGGCAAGTCAAGAACAAGACGAGTAGAGGGAGACTACGAGATGCAAGGGACTCCGCATCAAGCACCCGTGAAAAAGACGGCGGAGTCCGGAGTGGAACCCACACCACCTGATCACGAGGCCGACGCCTTAACAACTTCGCCACGAAATCCCTATAATTATTTAATAATACATTGAAATTCAGGTAAATAAAGTCTAACACCGGGTTAAGTTTGTTTAATTCCAAAGTTAGGTAGGTACTCCTGTTAGGGTTAGAGAATTGGAGAACGACAAAGGAAATACAAATGAAACTCTAGTCGTTTGTCAATAAATGTCTACGGAGGATCATGCATAAAGGCTGGCACGACATCAATATCCAGCACCTGCCCGTGTGCAGAGATTGCTATCATCTTGATGAAACAGTTCGACACCTACTCCTTGAGTGCAAGGCGCTTGCGGACATCAGGAACATATTCTTACAGGCACTGCCGATAATTGCCAACACACTGTACGGAATAATGAAACAACTGAAGAAGTCCTGTATCTATATGGCTTGGCTTGGCTTCGTTCGTTCTCAATCTCCCGCTACCAAACCCTGAAAGGGCTTAAGTAGCAGAATGTTGTCCAGAGAACGGAATGCGTTGTGTCGTAGTTTACAGCTTGCCTGCGATATTTGCACCTTTCGGTCCAACACGTCCGACTTCAGCAAGCATTGTTTGAGTACCGGGTTAGCATTCCATCTTCGATTCCTTCTCCTTAGCCAGTCTGCCCTGTTGCAGTCTGTTATCCAGGATCACCGCGTGGAAGTATAGAAGGGTCTTGGCAGCTCTGGTTCGCTGGCCCTGACGCTAGCAGTCAGCTATGGGTCGCTGACCACTGCAGCTTATGCGCTGCTCAGCATCTTGAACGTATTTATATAACAATGGCATTGGGCTGCGAAAAGCAGACTTGGTCAGCAGCTATGGGATAACAACAACAACTGGCGCGACAAGGGAAGTAATGGAGACCGATGGGAAAGAGGCCAACAACAACGAGTTGAGCAATATATCGAGCAAATGAAATTGAATTAGATAAAACACACGCTACGAAAAGAACCATCAAACATGGCCAGGACGGCCCTGACATGGAATCCACATAGAAAGAGGAAGAGAGGTAGACCAAGAAACACCCGGAGGAGAGACGGTGAAAATGAACTTTGGTCACCGAGCCTCAACTGGGGCGAGCAGAAAAGGCAGCTCAATATCGAACTTTCTGGAGGAGGGTTGTCAATGGACTGTCCCTAAAGAAGCGACATGTTGGGTTCATCACTGTGGTGGTCATTGAGCTTCGTGGTGAGTTAAATATAAAAGAAGGAGAAGAAGAAGAACCAGATGGTGATCAAGATGATCGGGATGGTGAGGATGATGATGGTGATGATGGTGATAATGATGGTAATGATGATAATGATATCTCAAGAGGAAAACAAAAACAACAAAATACAAATTCAGAAGAATATTTCATAATTTTAAAAAGTGGACAATACAAATTAGATGATAAAAAAAAGTAAGACACACGAGAAAGATACAAGAAAATAAACAAAGACAGATGTCGGGACTTCGAGAAATAAAAACAAATCGCTTTACAAATGAGGATTTAACGAAAGTAAGAAAATAATTGAGTGTAATACAAAACGAGACGAAGAGAAAATAAGCCTCTAGGAAAAAAAAACCTAAAGACAGACAGGGAAGAGCAATGATAAATTGACGTGAAATAAGAAAACAGGAGGTTATACCAACCGAGAACATTCAATGAAGAATGAGTGCTGTCAGAAAAATGAGGGGAAAGGATAGACAGAAAAGAATGCCCAATGACGTAAGCTGTCTAAACAGCGCTGCTGGCAAGACTTTGACATTGTACGATTTACATAATAATCGATGCAGTCCAGGATTTATGACCAAGTCAGAGACATGCAGGGCAGGTCATCCGTGAGTTAGCACTAGTGCATCCAGGTTATCTTTTTTTTCTTCTTTTCTTTCTCTTCTTTATCTTCCTCTTCGTCTTCTTCTTTTTCTACCTCTTCTTCCGCTTCTGCTTCTTATTATTATTTTCCTCTTGTCCTTCTTTGTCTTCTGAATCTTCTTCATAGTCTTCTCATTAATCTTTCTTATCGTCTTCATCTTCTTTCTATTTTTCTTCCTGTACTTATACTTTCTCTGCATCCTCTTCTACTTAATTTTCTTCCGGTATTTATACTTTCTCTGCATCCTCTTCTACTTAGTTTTCTTCTCGTCCTTATACTTTCTCCCCATTCTCTTCTACTTAATTTTCTTCCCGTCATTATACTTTCTGTGCTGCCTCATTTACTTCATTTTCTTCCAGTCATACTTTCTCTCCTTTTTCCGACACTCATTGAAAACAAATTATACACTCCTCAGTTTCCTGTATCTCTGTTCCGGTAGAAAGCCTAAGGAAGAAATAAATATGCATTCTGTGCTATTTCTGTTGTCTCGACCAAGACCTCTTACCACTGGACCAAGGTAACTCAAGAAGAGATACTACTGCAGTTGATAATATTCGCATTTTGTTCACGTAAATCTAATTAATACGTATTTCACAATGTCAGACCTTTGATGATTCGCGTAAATCTCTCGCTAATGATCCTGCAAGCATCATCAGTTGAGATGTACGCATCTCATATTTGTATGTTTTGTTGTCAGAACTCTCCTTAGAACAACTTTCTCCTCAGTGCTTAGTATGCTTTTCATATATATTACAAATTAGGTGTGCTAGCCATGATGTTTTGAGTTCAATTATAAGAAATAATGGAGATTGATGGAATTCAGAAGGAGAATGACTTTGACAATGCAGAGGTTGCCTGCTTATCTTCGTTCGTTCTCAATCTCCCGCTACCAAGCCCTGAAAAGGGCTTTGCAAGTAGCAGAATGTAGTGCGGAGAACGGAATGCCTTGTGCAGTAGTTTACAGCTTGACTGTGATATTTGAATCTTTCGGTCAAACACATCCGACTTCAGCAGGCATTTTTTGAGTACGGGGTTAGCCATCCCTCTTCAATCCCTTCTCCTTATCTAGTCTGCTCTGTTGCAGCCTGTTAACCAGGATCACTGCGTGCAGGTAGAAGGATGCTAGAAGGGTCTTGGCAACTTTGGTTTGCTGGTCATGACTCTAGCAGTTAGCTACGGGTCGCTGAACTCTGCAGCTCATGCGCTGCTCAGCGTCATGATCCCAGAAACGTTTAATAAAATGAGAAACATGGCAGAACTCTAATATAATGAGAAACTTATGGCAGAACTCTAATATAATGACGAACATAAAAATCCTGCGAACTTGCATCTCACCGGTGGCAACATACGGGTGCGAAACATGGACCACCACAGAAACATCTAAGAAAATAATTGAAACTTTTGAGCTAAAATACTACAGAAGGGTGCTCAAAATGCCATGGATGGCGAAAAGGAAAAATGCAGATATCCTACAAGAACTTGAAATCGAGGAAAATTGGTTAGTAAACAATATCTTGTTCAGAAAGCTAAAACGTGTTGGCTACGTCAAACGTCATAATGGTTTGGAGAAAGCCATACTGGTTAGTATGGTGACTGGAAAGCGAGACAGAGGCAGACCGAGGAGAAGATGGACCCAAGATATCACAGAGGTACTGAAGATGAAAACGGCAGAGGCGGGAGTTCTGGCTAAGGATCGAGAGCCTTACAGATCGGCTGTTGTGAGAGCAACGTTTTGCAAAGGATATGCTAGATGATCGGGCCATGAGTTTGACAATCTTCTACAATAATTATATTATTATATACCTAATCATATTTTCGTATGGTCAAAGCGGTAGTGCTTTAAAGCGAAATTAAAGGTTTCAGCTTAAATGAAAAGAAATCAGAAGTAATGGCAGTAACTAAGAAAGACAAATCTCCAAAATACTGTAAAAAGGTTGACGAGATTGAAATCAAACAAGAGCATACATTTCAATACTTGGACACCCACATCAGTATTGGTGGGAGATGGTCACCCACATCAGTATTGGGGGGGAGATGGTCACCCACATCAGTATTGGGGGGGGGGAGATGGTCACCCACATCAGTATTGGTGGGAGATGGTCACCCACATCAGTATTGGGGGGAGATGGTCACCCACATTAGTATTGGTGGGAGATGGTCACCCACATCATTATTGGGGGGGGGGGAGTTGGATACCCACATCAGTATTGGTGGGAGATGCACTAATGAAATAAAGAACAGGATAGTCAAGGCAAAATCATTCTTCCAGAGTATGAGGGGAATCTTGCCCCCAAAAGCCTATCAGTGGATTTAAGGAAGAGAGTTCTTGGATGATATGTGAAACCAGTACTGGCATACGACAGCGAGTCATGGACAATCACCAAGCAAGTGCAGGGATCATTGAATGAAAAGGAAATGTGTTTTTACAGAAGAATTCAGAAAATTCCATGGACTGCAAAGATAGCTAATAACGTAGTTCTTGAGTTTGCGCAAAAACACAAACAGCATATGGCAAAAAATCAGGACAGGACAGTCATCCTTTGTTGGGCATGTCATGAGAAGAGACGGATTAGAACGCATGATGACAACAGGCAAAATCGCAGACAGGAGGATCAGAGGGAGGTAAAGAGAGAAAGTATTGGACAGCTTGAAGGCCAAGCATGGGAGGCGAAACTGATTAATAACACACATGACAATAGAAAATGGAGGTCTTTGATCGCCAATTCCAACCGACAGGACACTTAATGATTTTAAATATATATATACTTAGAATACGTGGAATCCTGGTATTCTTCTTCTTCTTTTTCTTCTTCTTCTTCTTCTTCTTCTTTTTCTTCTTCTTCTTCTTCTTCTTCTTCGTACGCTATCAAACGTCAACCTATATTTTTTTTGAAAAAAGCAGCGGTCATCCTGAGGCTGTCGACACTGCCATAGAGCTTGTCTAGTGTTGCCACTGGTGATGGCCACATGTGCTTTCTCTGGTACTCGTATGTCGAGCAGTTTTGCAGCAGATGTTCAGCGGTCATTTTATCCGGTACCACAAGTGCATTCGTCAGTGCCACCTATCTTCAATGTATTGAATAGATGGTACCTCAGTCTGTTGTGGCCTGTGCGGAGTCTGAAGACCACGACCTGCTCTCTTCTGTTCAGCTGATAAAAGGCATCATTTTTTGTGTAGCCAGTATGTTCTGTTTCCCATTTGGTTATGTATCTGGCCCTAATAAGCCTTTTGGACTTTTCGTAGGTCACACTAGAATCTGGTTGTGGTAGTTTTGCACCTTCTTTTGCCAGTCTGTCTGCCTCCTCGTTGCCTTGGAACCCTGGTATTCAAACACGCATGGTAATGTCTGTTGCCAGGTAGCGGAATGTTCCGGCTATATGTAGTAAGTATTTTTAAAACTTCCTGCGGCTTACTATGCCTGGGGGAAGATACACATAATATATATATATATATATATATATATATATATATATATATATATATATATATATATATATAATAAGTTTATATGTTTGCTGTTATATTTGTCTGCAGATGAAATAAGGCGCTAACGGAACGACTTGTCAAGCTGAAAATGTCACTGCACATCGTATGGCCGATTTCTAGATCCACGAAACGTATTTAAGTCGCAATGTCGAGATAGCTATGATTATATAGTTGCACGAAGAATATTGTTTACAGAAGAATACTGACACAAAATATTGTTTGTTTCTTATATAACGGTTTCATGGAACTAATCAAGGTCTGAATTGATTTGTGGAAGTAGGCGGGTTAGGGGAAGAAACGGATGAGAGCAGGTACAGAGGCGGAAAAGATGGACAGAAGAATGACTAGGTTAATGGAGAAGAGTTTGATGGGGAAATAAATATATCAAATCACATACACACATTATTCTCGGCAAATACACCCTGTTCACCAAGATCATAGACACATTTTTTCTTCATAAAAACCGTAATACGTAACAATGTGTCATTTAGAAAGATTACGTGTGATGTATGTGCCAATGTATGTACAAACCGGAAGTTGGTAACTTCGCGCATGCGCTATATGGAAGCCTGTGAGTGCGGGCGACCCTGTAGTGCTCGTTGCATTTCAAAAATGGACGGTAACATTCAAAGACGTGTGTGCATTGATTTCTGCTTTCGTCTCAGAAAAACTGGTTCCAAAACTTTCAAAATGCTGCCATCAGCTTTCGGAGATTCCTGTCTAAGTTTATCTAAAACATTTTAGTTGTTTTTTTTGTTTGTTTTGTAAATGGACGCCGATCCTTTGAAGATGACACACAAGTTGGACCATCCACCACAAAACAGATCCAAATGGATACAGGCCCATAAGCCTACTGAGCTGTGTCGGCAAGCTGATGGAACGGATGATAAACACCAGACTGATGTGGCATCTGGAAGAAAAACGAATACTAATTCCACAGCAAGCCGGCTTTAGACAGCACAGATCCACTGAGGACCAGGTCATCCTCATAGCCCAGGAGATAGAAGATGCCTACCAGGCACAGAAACACACAGTAGCTGTTTGGGTGGATCTGGAAAAGGCATTTGACAAAGTCTGGAAAGATGGACTTGACTCTTCAAGCTAAGAAGAAGTGATGTCTGTGGGAAGATGTACAAGTGGATCAACCACTACCTCAAACAAAGAACCGCCAGAGTCCAAGTACAAGGGCAGATGAGCAAAAAGGTGACACTCGAGCAGGGAGTACCCCAAGGGGGAGTATTATCACCCACACTCTTCCTGGTATATATAAACGATATTACAGAGAATATACCAAGAAGAGTCCATAGCTCAATGTTTGCAGACGATCTGGCTATGTGGACCTCTGAAAAGAATCTCACCATAGCAAGAAATCGGATGCAGACGGCCCTAACATCTCTGGAAGAGTGGGCGAACTCATGGCTGGTCAAAATAAACGAGGAGAAAACCACATGCACAATATTCTCTCTTTCATTAAAACCCCAAAGTACCAAATTAAGTCTAAATGGCAAAATCCTGCAGCCAAACGACAACCCAACCTATCTGGGAGTCACATTTGATCGGCGCATGACATGGAAAAGTCAGATTGAGAGAAACCGAATGAAAGCCAGAGAAAGAATGGCAATCATGAGGAAACTTGCTGGCACAAGCTGGGGAGCAGACGAAGGCATACTAAAGAAACTGTACACTGGAAGAGTGAGACCAGTTCTCGAGTATGGCATTGCGGCATGGACAACAGCAGCGAAGGCGAACTTCGATAAAGTTAACAAACTTCAAAACCAAGCCATGAGAATTATAACAGGTGGCATGAAGTCAACGCCAATTGTAGAACTTGAAAAGATTACAAAACTGCAATCCATGACCGATAGAAGAGACTGCAAAGCCCAGCTGCAGTCAGAGAAACTCCGAAGACTGACCGACCATCCAATGCACCAGAGACTTAACAATTTGGGAAATGGGAAACTAAAGCGGAGAAACTTTGCAGAAATAGCCAAAGAAAAGATGCACGAAGATCCCATAAACGCACTAACAACACCAAAACCCATCACTACTGTACGAAAACCTACCTGGAGGCAGGATATATTTCCAGAGGTGGTAGAAAATATACCAGGTATTGCAAACAAAAACTGCCAGACTGAAAAAGAAAGGAGAGATACTACCCTAAGCTTCATAACGAAAAGCTACCCAAGCATGGACTGGACCCATGCGTACACCGACGGTTCTGTAACAAATACAACACAGAACGGAGGGGCAGGAGCATTCCTGAACCTACCAAATGGCAGAAAAATAACACTGTCATTCGCTATTGGTAAGTACACAAGCAATTTCAGAGCGGAGGCAGAGGCACTGAGGGCGGCAGGGGAAGAAATGGTGACACACAGTGAAAATGATAGCCATATAGTCCTGCTGACAGATGCTCTCGCCGTAGTCACAGCGCTAAAAAGCCAGAAAAACACTGAGCTTAATGACTTAAGAGCAGCACTGTGCCAGCAGTCCGCACCAAAAAGTGTAGTGGTACAGTAGGTTCCGTCACACTGCAACATCCAAGGCAACGAGGAGGCAGACAGACTGGCAAAAGAAGGTGCAAGACTACCACAAACAGATACCAGTGTGACGTACGAAGAGTCAAAACGGCTTATCAAAGCCAGATACATGACCAAATGGGAAACCGAACATACTGGTTACACCAAAAACGATGCCTATTACCAGTTGAACCGAAGAGAGCAGGTCGTTGTCTTCAGACTTCGCACTGGCCACAACAGACTGAGGTACCACCTATTCAACAAATTGAAGATAGGGTGTACCAACGAATGCCCGTGCGGTACCGGTAAAATGACCGCTGAACATCTGCTGCAGAACTGCCCGACATACGAGGATCAGAGAGAGCAGATGTGGCCATTACCAGTGGAACTGCAAGACAAGCTCTATGGCAGTGGCGACAGCCTCAGGATGACCGCCGCTTTTTTCGAAAAAATAATGGTTACTGTCTGACTGCGTACACAGAAGAAGAAGAAGGACCATCCACCTTCCACAGTGACGAGATCGGCATACATGTATAAGAAATTATACACGTTGACTATCAGAGAGGTTGCTGAGGATATTGGAATTTGCACTGACCTTTGTGAGCAAGCAAAACAACGAGGTAAATTTCATGTCCTCGATAATCACTGGTGATGGAAGCTGGGTGTGTGGATATGACCCGGAAACAAAGCAAATGTCGTCTCAGTGGCAAACGGTATCATCTCCTCGACCGAAGAAGGTGCGAAAGGTCAAGTCCAATGTCTAGACCATGTTGATTACGTTGTTCGACATTGATGGACTGGTAGGCTTGGCTTCGTTCTCAATCTCCCGCTACCAGACACGGGCCTAAGTAGCAGAATGTAGTCCAGATAACGGAATGCGTTGTGTTGTAGTTTACAGCTTGACTGTGATATTTGCACCTTTCGATCCAACACATCCGACTTCAGCAAGACTTTTTTTAGTACCGAGTTAGCATTCCCTCTTCGGTCCCTTCTCCTTAGCCAGTCTGCCCTGCTGCAGCCTGTTATCCAGGATCATTGCGTGGAGGTGTAGAAGGGTCGTGGCAGCTTTGGTTCGCTGTCCCTGTCGCTAGCAGACAGCTATGGGTCACTGACCTCTGCAGCTAATGCGCTGCTCAGCATCTTGATCCCAGTGGGCTGGTTCATCATAAAAACGTGCCTAGAGGACACAGTATCAATGCTGAATTCTACAAAACAGTCCTCAAACGCCAATGCGGCGCTATATACAGACATCGCACTGAGAAGTGACGCACGGGCAAATGGATTTTGCATTATGACAATGCCTCTGCACACAGGTCTGTCACCACAATCTCATTTTTGACGAAACACAACATTCCATTGCCCCTACAACCTCCGTACTCTCTTGGTCTTGCCCTGTGTAATATTTTCTTGCTCCCGCAACTTTAAAAAAACAATATTAAAAAAAGGTCGCTGATTCGATGATTTTGAGGAGGTTCAAGCCAATGCGACGAGACAAATGAGGTCTATTTAGGAAAGTTCCTACAAGAGGTGCTTCCGTCAGTGGTAAAAACGCTGGAATAAGTGAATACAATCATAAAGGAACTACTTTGAGTGCGATAAAACTAATTAATTTGTAGGACTACTTATTCACTCGTAAAAAATTTAGTCTCGGAACTTAGTGAACAGCAGAGTTTACTGTATGCAAGGAATGCCAACAATATTATGTATGCATCCCAATCTAATGCAGTGATATATCAATGTGGACCTAGGTCTCTGAGCAGTTCATCCCATCACCACATAGAACTACATTCTGCTACTTGCAAAAGCCCTTTTTAGGAGTTTGAGAACGAAAGACGAAGAAGAACAACTAATGTAGTTTGGCTTAGGGATACGGACCGCATTGGGAAGGCAAACCCGGTACTCATAAAAGCCAGCTGAAATCGAATGTATCGGACCAAAATTGGCAGATATCACTACTTCGCTGTAAACTACGACGCAGTGTCACCCTCTTCAGGACGAAAATCGAAGTAGAAGAATAACGTGACCCACAGACGGCATTATTTTTGAGCCCAGAAACAAGACGTCAAAGTCGTAAAGCCTGCTTTCATTATCGTAATATCTAAAGTGTGTAAGATACCCGCTAAAACTCACAACCAAAATATAGTAAGTGATATCAGAACAATAACCCAATATTAAATCCAGATAGACGTCAGACTAAAGTCACTAATACCCTATAAATTGTTCTAGTGTAAATAACATTCTGAGTGTTTATTTTACCCAACAAAGGATTACATTTTATTATTTATGTGTCTGCATTTTAAAGTCCATTGATGCTGTTATTGTAGCCATGACGTTAGGTATGTAGTTCAAAGTAAAAGGATCATCAAACAAGCGGAATTCAATGGCATTGGACAAACATATGAGATATATGCTGACCTGGACTTTGTCCATGATCTAGTCCTTCTGTCCCATATTCACATCGAATTCAGAGGGTGAACAGTGTCCACAATCAAGTCGCACATCAAATCAAATTCAGAATGCAAAGTGTCCATAATCAAATCGCACATTGAATTCAGAAGGCGAACAGTGTCTACAATCAATTCTCACATCAAATTCAGAAGGCTAACAGTGTCTACAATCCAACTACACATTGAATTCAGAAGACGAACAGTGTCTACAATCCAACTACACATTGAATTCAGAAGACGAACAGTGTCTACAATCCAACTACATATTGAATTCAGAAGGCTAACAGTGTCTACAATCCAACTACACATTGAATTCAGAAGACGAACAGTGTCTACAATCCAACTACATATTGAATTCAGAAGGCTAACAGTGTCTACAATCCAACTACACATTGAATTCAGAAGGCTAACAGTGTCTACAATCCAACTACATATTGAATTCAGAAGACGAACAGTGTCTACAATCCAACTACACATCAAATTCAGAAGGCTAACAGTGTCTACAATCCAACTACACATTGAATTCAGAAGGCTAACAGTGTCTACTATCAAATTGTACCTATTTTTAAACACCTTAAAATGCATCTTTCAACTAAGAGGAAGCTGATTAATGGACTGTTTATTCTTACTCTGTGTTCCCAATCTCAATATTGGTCCTTACTAGAAACATAAGAGTAAGATCCAGAGCTTAGAGATAGGTTGTGTAAGAAGTGCAGCCGAAAGACAATCCGTGACCGAATCCACAACATGAAACTCATGTATATAGTCGGGTCAAACCCAGTTATTGTCTATGCTGAAGCCCAAAAAATCAAATGGTTTTCGTCATTCAGTCAGAATGCATTACGACCAACCTTTAGCGAGAGCATATCATATACAGGTCTCCCGTTCACTGGCAAGGGGCCGACCTCGACGTAGGTGGGTCGAGTGTATCTCTGACACTCTCAGCAAGGTACACGACATCACAAGACTCCAAGATGGCGATAACAAGAAATCTACCCATCCTGCCTCTGTGACGCCCCATGGTAGCAGTCGTGGGATCCAAGAAGCAGATCCACATTCAAATGCAACATGTTCTTGGATAACATAAGGATTGACAAATACTCGAAAAATATGTAATCGAAAAGTGATAGTCAAACTGTATAAAGCATTACTTAGAGCTAGATCGGGGTACTGTGTACAGGTGTGGAGTCCTTATCAAAGAGGAAATATAAACATGCTGGAAAGAATACAAAAAAGAGCGACAAAGCTGATAGTGGGATTCCAGAATTACAGTTATGAGGAAAGACTCAGAAAAACCGGCCTACGGTGTCTAGAAGAATAATTCGAGGTGACTTAGTACAGGTTTATTAGATGATCATAGGAAGGGATAAATTAAACTATTATAAGTTGTTTTTTTTAATACAGCCACCCACAAGAAAAGGTGGGCATAACTACGAATTAACTAAAGAGAGATCCAGATTAGATATTAGGAAATATTTTTATAGTCAGAAGTGGTGAATGCTTGAAATTAATTGCCATAGGAGATAGTGGAGGCAGGGACAGTTAATGCATTTAAGAATACATTGGATGCGCATAGCTTTTAGAGCAAGGTAATGTAAATGAAACTGGTTGTATACAGACTCTGCAGAGTCTTCTAAACCAGTATAAAGGCGTTAAGTTAAGTTAAGAAAAACATTCTCGAAAATCAAATACTGAAAAAACCTATACTCGAATAACGAATATTCAACAAGAAATATACCCGGAAAAACGTCTTGGAGAAATATAATAGTATGCTGTTTAGGCGTTATCCGTGGAAATTCAAAATCATATTCAAATTCCTACTCAAGCGGCAACCAACATTCCCCCAGGCATAATTGGACACAGGAATTGACAATTGCACAAACAATGAGAAGCGTAATAAGGAACCAGACGCACATTTCTTGGAACATCAGGATTCCAAGTACTTCGAACAACAACAATATATACATTTGTCCAGAAACTTTAAAAAATGAAAATTTATTTTGTATCCTTTATGATTTTTCTTTTGTCATCAAGAAAACGACTTTTTCATGTTCATATTGTCTGCAACATTGTTGTAATTATTCTAGAGATTTCTTGTGAACCAAATTGTAATGCCGTGCTCTAATTGTTTAAGTTCTGTGTGAATGGAAAATGGTGCAATTCTGGAAGGAAGCTTTTAATTTTCAATGGTTTGGTTGAGTATTTACTTGTAAAACATATGTATTCGAGCACATAATCTACAAGCAAATGTAGATATATATTCTAGTATTTATATGTAGAAATATGTGTATTCGAGTAAATGCACATGCAAACATGTGAATTCAAGTATTTACATCTACAAATATATGTATTCGATTACATACGTATACAAACATATGTATTCTAGTATTTACATGTGCAAACATACGTATTCGAGAATATACGACTACAAACATGCCTATTACAGTATCAACATATATAAACATATGTACTGGGGTACATACGACTACAGACATGTCTAATTGAGTTTCTACATGTGCAAACACATGTATTCGAGCGTATACTTCTACAAACATGTGTATTCGATAATTTTGTTGTTAAAATGTAAGCTTGTTTTCCCTTTTATCTTGTAACATCTTGACCGTCAAAAGGATGCTTACATTGTGGTACACAATTACTATGTAAATGTATATTGTATAATGTAATATAATGTAATATAATATAATAATATGTAAATGTATATTGTATAATGTAATATAATGTAATATAATATAATAATATGTAAATGTATATAATATAATATAATAATATGTAAATGTATATTGTAAATGTATAATGTGAAAAAGCACATATAGAAAATTAAAGTAAGAATATATTTATAATTTTGTGTCTATTAATAGTCAAGACTTTAAAATAACATAAAACACGTTTAGGCGGCAAAAAATGCAATAAATAAATTATGAGAATTGTTGCCGATTTATATAATAAAAAGGGGACGGCGTGGGATAATGGTTAAGTGACACGGCTCGCAACCGAAGGTGCTAGGTTCGATCCCCATCACAGCACCGGCCGTTACCCCGGGGAAGGAAACCCTTAGAAAATGCAGGAGGAAGCAGACCCTTACATAAAATGCATGCTGAAGTCGGATGCATTGGGCCGACAGGCGGAAAATAAAAACCACAGTGCAACGCACACCGTCTTGGGGAATAGATAAATAAGGCGAACGCAACAAAACAAAAAATATTATAACAATATGAAAAAAGGATTCTTTTCACCCTTTTAATCGGATTTAATCAATTAATCAGCTATTAAATCTTTTCGATTAATCGATTCATTTTATTTCTTTCTATGACAGTCTTAATAATAATACTAAAAATAGCACATGCATTAGAACAATTCCACATCCAATTTATCATGGACCCAGGGCTGTCATCTCATGAATGAAAATGCACATACTGTCTAGACGGTAAATAATCTTTTTCGAGTAACTCCGACTGTTATTTCCTGGATCTTAATTTGCAGTTACTGTTTACAATGGTCCTAATGTTTGATGTCAAATGTATTATTATTTAATACCTGGCTCTGCTTAGCTTCAAGTTAAAAATCGTTTTGCTGCCCATATATTTCAAGAGATAAGAGTGTCACAGTGTTATTGTACATTAGTTAAGTATCTATATATTATACTAAGCAGAGTGGTACAGCCACACAATTAATTAAAGAAAGGTCCAGATAAAAAGTACATAGTACGTCCTTTGCAGAACGTCGCTTATTACAACCGCCGTCTCTTTGGCAGTTAAAAGTTTCTTGGCAGGTGTGCAGTACGGTAGGTTGTCATTGCTTTCCGAACGTGAAGAAGCGATCGCACCGAGAAAATCTCGTGTCTGTCAAATTGGACACAGTTTATTTCGAACCGGTTGCTTTGGGATTATGAAAACGGACATGTTTACCCCTAGGCCATGGCTTCCTCTACAAGATCCAGATTAGATACCAGACAATATTTTTGTTTCGTCAGCGAGTGGTGAATACTTGGAATGTATTATCACGGGAAATAGTGGAGACAGGGTCTATTAGTGGATTCAAGAATAGATTCGATCCGCATAGGCAATATTTTAGATCAAGCGAACGTAAAAAAACTGGTTGTATACAGACTGCAGAGTCTTCTAAATCAGTATAAAGATGTTGTTAAGTTGTGAGTGGCTTCCGAGTCTGCTTTGTGTGTATGTGTTACTAAGACGAGAATGGGACCGTTGCCATATTGACAGAATGTCAGTAATTTTTTTTCTTCTTCTGCATTCGTCTTGAACATGATGTTGAGACGTAATGTCGTAGTTTATAGCGAGCTGGTATATCTGCCCATTTCGACTCGACACATTCTATTTCCTGTACTTTTTTAGGGGTACCTGGCTTGTCTTCCCACTGCGATCCCTAATCTCTTAGCCAGACGACATTGTCGTCCCATTGCATTCCTTAATCTCTTAGCCAGGCACCAGTGTCTTCCCACTGCGATCCCTAATCTCTTAGCCAGACGACAGTGTCTTTCCACTGCGATCCCTAATCCCTTAGCCAGACGACAGTGTCTTCCCACTGCAATCCCTAATCCCTTAGCCAGACGACACTGTCTTCCAACTGCGATCCCTAATCTCTTAGCCAGACGACAGTGTCTTCCCACTGCGATCCCTAATCTTTTAGCCAGACGACAGTGTCTTCCCACTGCGATCCCTAATCTCTTAGCCAGACACACTGTCTTCCCACTGCGAACCTTAATCTCTTAGCCAGACGACACTGTCTTCTCACTGCGATCCATAATCTCTTAGCCAGACGACAGTGTCTTCCCACTGCGATCCCTAATCTCTTAGTCAGACGACATTGTCTTCCCATTGCATTCCTTAATCTCTTAGCCAGGCACCAGTGTCTTCCCACTGCGATCCCTAATCTCTTAGCCAGACGACAGTGTCTTTCCACTGCGATCCCTAATCCCTTAGCCAGACGACAGTGTCTTCCCACTGCAATCCCTAATCCCTTAGCCAGACGACACTGTCTTCCAACTGCGATCCCTAATCTCTTAGCTAGACGACAGTGTCTTCCCACTGCGATCCCTAATCTTTTAGCCAGACGACAGTGTCTTCCCACTGCGATCCCTAATATCTTAGCCAGACGACACTGTCTTCCCACTGCGATCCCTAATCTCTTACCCCGACGACACTGTCTTCCCACTGCGATCCCTAATCTCTTAGCCAGACGAAAGTATCTTCCCACTGCGATCCCTAATCTCTTAGCCAGACACACTGTCTTCCCACTGCGAACCTTAATCTCTTAGCCAGACGACACTGTCTTCTCACTGCGATCCATAATCTCTTAGCCAGACGACAGTGTCTTCCCACTGCGATCCCTAATCTCTTAGTCAGACGACATTGTCTTCCCATTGCATTCCTTAATCTCTTAGCCAGGCACCAGTGTCTTCCCACTGCGATCCCTAATCTCTTAGCCAGACGACAGTGTCTTTCCACTGCGATCCCTAATCCCTTAGCCAGACGACAGTGTCTTCCCACTGCAATCCCTAATCCCTTAGCCAGACGACACTGTCTTCCAACTGCGATCCCTAATCTCTTAGCCAGACGAAAGTATCTTCCCACTGCGATCCCTAATCTCTTAGCCAGACACACTGTCTTCCCACTGCGAACCTTAATCTCTTAGCCAGACGACACTGTCTTCTCACTGCGATCCATAATCTCTTAGCCAGACAACAGTGTGTTCCCACTGCGATCCCTAATCTCTTAGTCAGACGACATTGTCTTCCCACTGCATTGCTTAATCTCTTAGCCAGACGACACTGTCTTCCCACTGCGAACCCTAATCTCTTAGCCAGACGACAGTGTCTTCCCATTGCGATCCATAATCCCTTAGCCAGGCGACACTGTCTTCCCACTGCAATCCCTAATCTCTTAGCCAGGCGACCGTGTCTTCCCACTGCGATCCCTAATATCTTAGCCCGACAACAGTGTCTTCCCACTGTGATCCCTAATCTTTTAGCCAGACGACACTGTCTTCCCACTGCGATCCCTAATCCCTTAGCCAGACGACACTGTCTTCCCACTGCAATCCCTAATCCCTTAGCCAGACGACAGTGTCTTCCCACTGCGATCCCTAATCCCTTACCCAGACGACACTGTCTTCCCACTGCAATCCCTAATCTATTAGCCAGACTGAGCTCTGGAAAGGTCTTTGCAATTCGCAGGATGTAGTGTGGTGAACAGAATGTGTTGTGTCGTAGTTTACAGCTTGACTGTAAAATTTGCACCTTTCGGTCCAACACATCTGACTTCAGCAGCCATTTTTTGGGTACCGGATTATACTTTCCTCTTTCATCCTTTCTCCTTAGCCAGTCTGCTCTGCTGCAGTCTGTTATCGAGGATCACCACGTGGAGGTGTAGAAGGGTCTTGGCAGTTCTGGTTCGAAAGGCCCTTAACCTAGCAGTCAGCTATGGGTCGCTTAACGCTGTAGCTCATGAACTGCTTAACATCTTGATCCAGACTAGGGATCGCTTCCCCAAGGAAGAATTCGGGAAACCTTTTTATTTCACAGTGAAACCTGAACGAACGAAGTCGCAGAAAGTCAGAAGTCACAGACACGTTACCAGAGAGCAGAAAGAAGAAGCAAGAACATCGTTTGCAATTAGATTATGTTGTTATGGAGAGAAATAGATACGAATTGATCAAGAGATTACGAACCTGGGAATCGATTAAAGCAGAGATCATCTTGCTATTTGCAAACATTCTCCTAGTTGTATTTGTGTAATCGTATCAGGTTGTGTAATACAATTCATTATTGATTTCTAATTCTAAAAAATAAATAATTTTGTGTTTAATTTTTGAAGGGGAAGTAATTCAAAAGCAACAATTTAGTCTAAGGGAGATAACATGTTACTCACATCTCATTCTGTTGGTGCTTAATTCGTTAAATATTTTACTTTGTGATTAATTAATGTCTTATTGCTTCTGTATTTGTCGTTTTCTCGTTCGTTCATTTCTATAATAGTCTAAACTTTAGCTTTATCACTAATTTATGCCATAGTTAAAACTTTAGCTACATCATTAATTACTCTCATAATTAAAGCTTTAGCTACATTTTCCAATCCTTTCAAAGTCTAAAATTTAGCTACATTTTTCATTCCTTGCATAGTTTAAACTATAACTACATTATTCATTCTTTGCAAAGTCTAAACTTTAGCTACCTTATCTATTTTTTGAAAAGTCTAAACTTTAGCTACATTATCTATTCCTTGCAAATTCTAAACTTTAGCAACACATTAATTCCTTACATAGTCTAAACTTTAGCTGCATCATTCATTCTTTGCAAAGTCTGAACATTAGCTATATATTAACTCTTAAAGCTGATACAAAAAAAAGTTTATAAATTTTCACACACACACACACACACACAAACACACACACACTAACACGCCTTCAGTGTGAGGTCCTTCCATTGCACTTCGGTAGGGTTAACCTCTGAGTTCGTCATAACTATCATAGGTATATACAGACGCACACATTCATCCAAGCACTGGTTAATACGTCGTGGTTTCGTCTAAAAAAATACGGTTCTGGGTGGAAAACGCTGTGCCTCCGCCAGTAGAATACAGAGAGACAAACCTTTAGCCAAACAAAACCAAAATATGTCTCTCGTAGTCTAAGTTTATCTACATATTCATTCCTTGCTTATTCTAAACTTTACCTTCCTCATTCCTTTCTCAAATAGTCTACATCTAAACTTCGAGGATCGTTCAAATGAAACTGATACCTTTAATTCTTTTTGGGAAAAAAAAATTTCAGCAGACAAAATGCCATTTATTTTTCGATATAATCTCTTGCTACGTACATGCGTTTAAGGAATGATTTAAAAGCTTCAGCGTAGAAAGATTTGTCAGTATGTCTGAACCAATCCAGGACAGCCTGTTTCACTTCGTCCTCAGTGCTGAAATGCTGACCTCCCTTAAATTCTTTTTGGTGGTCCAAACAGGTGGAAATCGCTTAAAGCAAGGTCTGGGTAGTAAGGTGGATGTGGCAATAACTGCCAGTTGAATTACTGCAGACGGCACATCGTGCGATGAGCCGTGCAAGGCCGAGCGTCAACCGCCGCTTGTTGTCTGCAGTGATCCGATCTGAAGACAGCCTCAGGCCGACGGTGAATTTGAATCGGACGATACATCTGTCAAAATGTAATGCAGGGTGTTCTAAGGCGAGACAGAGCTGTGTGTGACCTTTGCACTATTACAAAACGGAAACACAGCGGAACTTATAGATTCGAGGCTCCGAATGTTTGGGAGATGGTAAGCCAAACAATGGCTCCTCAGAATTGTTTTACCTCAACACTCGACATTGCGCACCGTCGAATGCATCACGCTTCCATCTGTGGTCTAGAAGGAGCCAGAAACATGTCTGGTATCTGCTCAGTATGGGAAGTTAAGCCACGGTACGCCCCAGTAACATTAACATGAATCCTCAAGAGCTAATCGCTCAGGGGAGATGATTCATTATAAGAAGAATTCCTTACCGGTTTGTCTAGGAAAAAACCAATTCTCCTTCTTGATCTCTTTTTGCAACATCATATACTTAGATTTGCATTATGTTATCTCATTTTTTGTGCCAATTATTTTGTATTATTTATGATCCCCGTGGTAGTGAACACAACGCAGATAAAACCACGCACAGCACAACTACCTGCAGAATTTGGTCGACCTTCATCAGCACATTCGAGATGCGGGGAAAGCTACTGCACCGGCCACATAACGCCCTGTTCAGGGCCCACAAAATAGGAATCTTACTCATTGCCGGGATTCAACAATAAACAACAGCACTACACCCACACGGCGCAAACTGCGTTTGGTAAGTGTTTTCCGCTGTATGTAAACTGTCAATAAACTTTGAATGCGCCAGGAGACCCCTACAGTTTCAGGTGTCGAGTACAAACACTTTTTAATATTACCAGTTTTTACTCAAACTTAACCGTTCATTTATCTTGTATTTCTTTCTAATGTTTTAGTTATGTATACTTGAATTCCTTTAGTTCATTCAAGTCTTTCATTTCTCATCTCTACATTCTTCGGTTCATCTAATTTTTGTGTGACTTTTTTTGAACATTTGTTTTTCATCTAATCTTTAAGTTTTTTTATTCATTTTTTTCCTTAATCGATATCATCGTTCATTTCCTTCTTCTGTAAATGCTTAATTCGTCTAACATTTTATTTTGTCATTCATTCCTCCCGTCATCTATTATTTAAGTTTCTTATCCCTCTGTTAGTCTAAACATTCGGTACTTCCTTCATTGCTCCGATAGTTTAATCTTTTACTTTTAACTTCCTTGTTCGTTCATCTCAAAACAAACACAAGATTTCAATCATTCCTTCTCCAATCCAACATTTTCAGATCAGAATTTACAATTTGTTTTTCCGTTACTGTCCGTTATTTTATAATATTTACATAATATTCTCGTCAGCAAATCACGATGTGTGTGTATGTTTCAGAGCGCGTAACACGTTAACACGCTTCGTGGGGACCAGGAGACCAAACAAAATCGGGCGTCTGACAAAATATGTTAACATATTGCCAGTTGACAGGAAATACTAGGTTGTATGTTTCTTAATGTGTGCGTGTATCAGAAATACTGTCACTTTTAAATTGTCTTTTCGTAGTCTTAGGTTTCAATCAATTTGACAGCATTTCCAGTAGCGTTGATTTGTTGAAAAGTTTTCCGGCGCATATACAGATCTATCTTAGCATTTGCGTCTTTCAGCTCCTTAGAGACCATAGGACTGTAACAGTTAGTCGCTAGGACTTTCCATTTGGATCGTTTTTTAAAAAATCAGTTCGCCAGTCTCTCGTTGTCCATGCATCCCCTTCACAATCTTTATATTTATATACCAGCCGACTAGCTGCTCTTTTTCCTGTATGTTCTCACCTATCACATGTCTAGTTATAATGTTAGGTTTCTGCAAGAAAGTGTGTCCTGTTAATCTCTATTTTATCTCTTTAATCGTACTCTTTTAGATTAGTAAGTAAAGTAAAAAAATTATTACGCGGATCATCCGGTTAATATTTCCCTCGATCTCTGAGTAGTGAGATCAGACACCCGTGTTCAGTGGTGCGCACGTTAAAAATAATTTAGCAGTTGGAAATCGAAAAGAGGAGGCCCAACGGCTGCTTCTCGTGCAAAATTCAAGTTAAAAATCTACTAAAATTATTTTAGGGATGTTTGCCCCACAGAGAATATGTCTCAAAAAAGGGGACTGTGTGCCTATAACAACAGGTCTTGGTTATGTGGTTACCGGAGCGGCTTAGATGGCGCCTGACAGGATGTGGGTCTACAGATGCTGGGATTGACCTAACAAATCACCGGTGGTTTTTCACATTAAAAAATATTTAACAAAGGGGGTCGCACCTCCCCACGAGGTCTAACGAAATAATTGGACTGAAGACAAACAGACAGACAGACAGACACATAGACAGACAGACACATAGACAGACAGACACATAGACAGACAGACACATAGACAGACACATAGACAGACAGACACATAGACAGACAGACACATAGACAGACAGACACATAGACAGACACACAGACAGACAGACACATAGACAGACAGACACATAGACCGACAGACACATAGACAGACAGACATATAGACAGACACATAGACAGACAAACACATAGACAGACAGACACATAGACAGACAGACACATAGACAGACAGACACATAGACAGACAGACACATAGACAGACAGACACATAGACAGACAGAGACATAGACAGACAGACACATAGACAGACAGACACATAGACAGTGTGCGAAGAAGAGAATGTGAGAAGGAGATAAAATTAAATAATGACATCTGGAGAGAGGCAGACAGAGCAGCCCAGGACCGTGTACGCTGGAGAGAGGCAGACAGAGCAGCCCAGGACCGTGTACGCTGGAGAGAGGCAGACAGAGCAGCCCAGGACCGTGTACGCTGGAGAGAGGCAGAAAGAGCAGCCCAGGACCGTGTACGCTGGAGAGAGGCAGACAGAGCAGCCCAGGACCGTGTACGCTGGAGAGAGGCAGACAGAGCAGCCCAGGACCGTGTACGCTGGAGAGAGGCAGACAGAGCAGCCCAGGACCGTGTACGCTGGAGAGAGGCAGACAGAGCAGCCCAGGACCGTGTACGCTGGAGAGAGGCAGACAGAGCAGCCCAGGACCGTGTACACTGGAGAGAGGCAGACAGAGCAGCCCAGGACCGTGTACGCTGGAGAGAGGCAGAAAGAGCAGCCCAGGACCGTGTACGCTGGAGAGAGGCAGACAGAGCAGCCCAGGACCGTGTACGCTGGAGAGAGGCAGACAGAGCAGCCCAGGACCGTGTACGCTGGAGAGAGGCAGACAGAGCAGCCCAGGACCGTGTACGCTGGAGAGAGGCAGACAGAGCAGCCCAGGACCGTGTACGCTGGAGAGAGGCAGACAGAGCAGCCCAGGACCGTGTACGCTGGAGAGAGGCAGACAGAGCAGCCCAGGACCGTATACGCTGGAGAGAGGCAGACAGAGCAGCCCAGGACCGTGTACGCTGGAGAGAGGCAGACAGAGCAGCCCAGGACCGTGTACGCTGGAGAGAGGCAGACAGAGCAGCCCAGGACCGTGTACGCTGGAGAGAGGCAGACAGAGCAGCCCAGGACCGTGTACGCTGGAGAGAGGCAGACAGAGCAGCCCAGGACCGTTTACGCTGGAGAGTGGCAGACAGAGCAGCCCAGGACCGTGTACGCTGGAGAGAGGCAGACAGAGCAGCCCAGGACCGTGTACGCTGGAGAGAGGCAGACAGAGCAGCCCAGGACCGTGTACGCTGGAGAGAGGCAGACAGAGCAGCCCAGGACCGTGTACGCTGGAGAGAGGCAGACAGAGCAGCCCAGGACCGTGTACGCTGGAGAGAGGCAGACAGAGCAGCCCAGGACCGTGTACGCTGGAGAGTGGCAGACAGAGCAGCCCAGGACCGTGTACGCTGGAGAGAGGCAGACAGAGCAGCCCAGGACCGTGTACGCTGGAGAGAGGCAGACAGAGCAGCCCAGGACCGTGTACGCTGGAGAGAGGCAGACAGAGCAGCCCAGGACCGTGTACGCTGGAGAGAGGCAGACAGAGCAGCCCAGGACCGTGTACGCTGGAGAGAGGCAGACAGAGCAGCCCAGGACCGTGTACGCTGGAGAGAGGCAGACAGAGCAGCCCAGGACCGTGTACGCTGGAGAGAGGCAGACAGAGCAGCCCAGGACCGTGTACGCTGGAGAGAGGCAGACAGAGCAGCCCAGGACCGTGTACGCTGGAGAGAGGCAGACAGAGCAGCCCAGGACCGTGTACGCTGGAGAGAGGCAGACAGAGCAGCCCAGGACCGTGTACGCTGGAGAGAGGCAGACAGAGCAGCCCAAGACCGTGTACGCTGGAGAGAGGCAGACAGAGCAGCCCAGGACCGTGTACGCTGGAGAGAGGCAGACAGAGCAGCCCAGAACCGTGTACGCTGAAGAGAGGCAGACAGAGCAGCCCAGGACCGTGTACGCTGGAGAGAGGCAGACAGAGCAGCCCAGGACCGTGTACGCTGGAGAGAGGCAGACAGAGCAGCCCAGGACCGTGTACTCTGGAGAGAGGCAGACAGAGCAGCCCAGGACCGTGTACGCTGGAGAGAGGCAGACAGAGCAGCCCAGGACCGTGTACGCTGGAGAGAGGCAGACAGAGCAGCCCAGGACCGTGTACGCTGGAGAGTGGCAGACAGAGCAGCCCAGGACCGTGTACGCTGGAGAGAGGCAGACAGAGCAGCCCAGGACCGTGTACGCTGGAGAGAGGCAGACAGAGCAGCCCAGGACCGTGTACGCTGGAGAGAGGCAGACAGAGCAGCCCAGGACCGTGTACGCTGGAGAGAGGCAGACAGAGCAGCCCAGGACCGTGTACGCTGGAGAGAGGCAGACAGAGCAGCCCAGGACCGTGTACGCTGGAGAGAGGCAGACAGAGCAGCCCAGGACCGTGTACGCTGGAGAGAGGCAGACAGAGCAGCCCAGGACCGTGTACGCTGGAGAGAGGCAGACAGAGCAGCCCAGGACCGTGTACGCTGGAGAGAGGCAGACAGAGCAGCCCAGGACCGTGTACGCTGGAGAGAGGCAGACAGAGCAGCCCAGGACCGTGTACGCTGGAGAGAGGCAGACAGAGCAGCCCAGGACCGTGTACGCTGGAGAGAGGCAGACAGAGCAGCCCAGGACCGTGTACGCTGGAGTGAGGCAGACAGAGCAGCCCAGAACCGTGTACGCTGAAGAGAGGCAGACAGAGCAGCCCAGGACCGTGTACGCTGGAGAGAGGCAGACAGAGCAGCCCAGGACCGTGTACGCTGGAGAGAGGCAGACAGAGCAGCCCAGGACCGTGTACTCTGGAGAGAGGCAGACAGAGCAGCCCAGGACCGTGTACGCTGGAGAGAGGCAGACAGAGCAGCCCAGGACCGTGTACGCTGGAGAGAGGCAGACAGAGCAGCCCAGGACCGTGTACGCTGGAGAGAGGCAGACAGAGCAGCCCAGGACCGTGTACGCTGGAGAGAGGCAGACAGAGCAGCCCAAGACCGTGTACGCCGGAGAGAGGCAGACAGAGCAGCCCAGGACCGTGTACGCTGGAGAGAGGCAGACAGAGCAGCCCAGGACCGTGTACGCCGGAGAGAGGCAGACAGAGCAGCCCAGGACCGTGTACGCTGGAGAGAGGCAGACAGAGCAGCCCAGGACCGTGTACGCTGGAGAGAGGCAGAAAGAGCAGCCCAGGACCGTGTACGCTGGAGAGAGGCAGAAAGAGCAGCCCAGGACCGTGTACGCTGGAGAGAGGCAGAAAGAGCAACCCAGGACCGTGTACGCTGACGAGATGCTGTCGATGTGGGGAGAGCGACCATACTCGCAAAGCTGCGGGGGACCGGCGAAGACCTGAAACGCATAGTCTCCTTCACGAACCTCGCCGGACTAGAAGCATCAGTTGCTCGATGAAGAGGAAGAAAAAGAAAAAGAAGAAGAAGAAGCAGAAGAAGAAGAAGAATGTATGGTCCTTTTTAGTTCAACCAGCAGCACTGGTTTGTTGTAAATGGTTGAAATGAGGAGCATGAGGAGCGACGGGTTTTGATTGATTTATTGACACTTTTCGCGATTAGCTGAAAGAGACTGGACACTTAAGGGTCTACCCGGAGTGCATGACGGATGACGCCGATTCTTCACAAAACAGAACAGAATTAGTTGTGCTAGTTCTGAGTTCACATCTACCCTGATCAGCGGCATTGGCAACCTAAGTCTCATCTCCTGGGCCAGAAGCTTATCGTCTGATGTTGTCAACTCGTGTACTGGAAATGTATCTTTATGCAGTCAATCTACCTTCTTCTCGGTCACCCTCTCTCTCGGAAGCCAGTCCCCCGGGCACTGTAAGCTGATCAGTGAACGCTCATGAGATGACTGGACCATCGCACTTTCTCTCTAGACATGTGTTAGACACATGGGATAGAACAGAATGTTAATTAATACATTATTTTTTCGCGACAGATGCTTATAGAGACACATATTTTGTTTAAACAAGACAAAATGGTGAGGAGAAAAGAATAAAAATCAAAGATATGGTAATTGAAGTTAAAATCATTAATATATTTTGTTTCGTTAACACACATATAGTTGGGTTTTTTTCTAAATCGTTTCCAGAAAGCGACAAATATTTGAACAGACCAGACAAATAATCTTAAAACACTCACTTTTTAATCAAAGACAATGAAACGAAAACTGGAAATTTTAAAAATAAAAAAGATTGCTAACGCTAGAGTTGTTTAAAGGCTATTGTTTATTATTGAATTGCCTTGTCTTACTTATCCAGTAGTTCGATCTTGTCCATAATGTCAAGGTGTCTTCGGGCCTTCCCTCCATCTCGGACACTCTGGTCCGCCGCCGCCTGTCTCTGTTTGGTCACGTGGTTCGACTTGACCAGGAAGTTCCGGCTCACCAGAGAATATCCAAGTCGGCAATATGTAACAACGGTCTCCCTCCAGCCAACTGGAGGCATGGGACGGACCGTCCCCGTTCTACATGGCTCCGACAGATAGCAGTCCCTCCTTCGGCACTGAACGAGGTTTGGCTACAAGCCTCAGCGGTTGGACATGGTAGTGGTCGATCGATGCAACGGCTCTAGATGCCTTGGCGAACATTATTATTATTATTATTATTATTATTATTATTATTATTATTTTATTATTATAATTATTATTATTATTATTATTATTGTCTTACTTCCTCAATTAATAATGATTGCAGGAGAACATTGCTCACAGGACCGTTTAGTGCATGAGGAGAGACACGGTCAACATCACTCTACAGCCAGAGAGCAGGTTTTCTCGTTGTTCTTTGTGAATGCCTACAATGAGCAGGTTAACCCTTTTGTGTGCCCTGAAAATGGCATCAAGTGGCGGGTTGCAGTAGCTTTCCTCACGTACCGAGCGTGCTGATGAAGGTGGTCCGGGGTCATCCAGGCGATTGTGCTATGCTTGGCTTCATCTGCGTGTCATTCACTACTACGGGGATCATGTCGATCCCTCATCTCGTTAGCCAGACTGCCATGAAAACAGCCCGTTTCCAGCGAAGGATACTAGGAAGCCGAGGTAAGGGTCTTGGCCAGTAAGTTTTGCCTGACCCTCACTAACATCTCTGACTAGTATATTTTGCCTAACCCAGACTACCATGTCTTCTTCTTCTTCTTCGTACGCAGTCAGACAGTAACCATTATTTTTTCGAAAAAAGCGGCGGTCATCCTGAGGCTGTCGCCACTGCCATAGAGCTTGTCTTGCAGTTCCACTGGTGATGGCCACATCTGCTCTCTCTGATCCTCGTATGTCGGGCAGTTCTGCAGCAGATGTTCAGCGGTCATTTTACCAGTACCGCACTGGCATTCGTCGGTACCACCTTTCTTCAGTTTGTTGAATAGGTGGTACCTCAGTCTATTGTGGCCAGTGCGAAGTCTGAAGACAACGACCTGCTCTCTTCGGTTCAACTGGTAATAGGCATCGTTTTTGGTGTAACCAGTATGTTCGGTTTCCCATTTGGTCATGTATCTGGCTTTGATAAGCCGTTTTGACTCTTCGTACGTCATACTAGTATCTGTTTGTGATAGACTACCATGTCTGACTAGTATGTTTTGCCTGACCCTGACTAACATGTCTGCAAGTATATTTTTCCTGACCCTGACTAACATGTCTGACCAGTATATTTTGCCTGACCAAACGTTAGTCTTCCTACCCATGTTGGGTTTTATGTTGTGTGTATTTTGCATTGTGCTGGCAACCTCAAAAAACCAAATTCTGCAGGTACCACACCACACCTGTAATAGCATTTCAAGCTTTGGCGGAGGATTTTTGCAGAGAACAACTGCAGTGACGAGCCGTGTTTTCCGTGAAGCAAAAATGGAAAGGTCGATATCAAGGTCAAGATCATTCCCAGCGATCAAACGAACCGGTGATTGAAGTCCCAAACAGATTTAATACATTTTATCATGAATGGTCATTTAATCCACGCTCTTTCTATCTCACTTTTTTTTTAAATGAGGAAAAAAAATATTAGCTAACAGATTTTTCTTTTCCAACTTTCAGTACCAGGAACAGCAATCTACTTTGGGCGATGTTATCTGTAGATTCTTGTCATTAAACTCTGATATATTTTCCACATTCATCAACGACTTGAATGGAGAGGATTTGCGTAACAACTTCAGTTTCTAACTGAGAACGAATATCTGCCAATATCTAAAAGCGAAATTACCAGGTCCTCTCTTTTTTTCTAAAAATTGTTTGGAAGTCATCAATTTCAATGATCCCCTTCCAAATCCACAGCGGGGGATTCAGAGAACACGGGAATATACATTAACTACTTTCGGAATTGTAGGAACTGATTTAAGTACAACTGTCCTTAACATGTCTTTCATTACGGCCTTTCACGGAAAATATACATTTAATGACTTACGCAGTTTAAATTTAACGGCTGTATCGCATACAAAACATGTTTATTTGTGGAACGTTGATTTCGCGGATCAAATTTCAATTTTTCTTTGTGATTTTCATGTTGCCTGACCTACAGATCTGCGACGCGCAGCATATAATTAAAAGATTCGCCTTATATCGATGTTGCATATAAACATGTGTTCTATTAGTATTACTGTAGCTCGCTAGCTGTCCACACTGCTTATCAATCCTCTTAAACAATATTTCTACATTTTGATTCAATTTTATTACGGTAGAGTGGACAGAATTCAGAAGGCGAACACTGCCCATTATCAAATTACATCTATTTTGAAACACCCTAGAGTGATTCTTTCAAGAGGAGGATGTCAAATACACTGTTTATTCCTACATTGTGTTACCAATGTCAATCTTGGTCCTTTCTAGCAACCCAAACGGGTAAGATTCACAGCTGTGATGTGCGCAGTGCGAGAAGTGCAGCCGGAAAGACAATCCCTGACCGAATAAACCACGCTTAGGCAGACAGTGGGGACAAACCCATTTAGTACTTACATTGACACAAATCAAGTGATTTGATAGTTTAGCCAGAACGGATTATGACCCGCCTGCAGCCAGGACATACCATATGCAGGTATCCGATGCACGTGCAATGGGTTGACCTCAACGTAAGTGGGTTGAAGGTATCTCTGACACACTCAGATAATTGGACGTAGCGACAGCACATGCCTCCCATCTAGCAATAATAATAAATCTCCGCATTTTGCCTCTCTGCAACACATCATGGCAATAGCGGGGGAACAAGATAGGAAGAAAAAGAAGTTATATCTTCAGATACAAGAATGTTCTAAATGAAGTGTTGTCTTACTTGGCCTGTGAATACTAACTATTCACCGAATGATGTATTGTCATCTTCTTCAGCTCCGTAAAAAGCTACCATTTTGATCTACTGCTATTATTCCTGCTATATTAGTTTGTCAAGGTTTGGTGAGGAGAGAATGGAGAAAGATCTTGTAGGATTCTAGAAGTGGTTCGCTAAATACATTACTTTCCTTTCCTCCCCTCCCCCCCAAACAAAAGAAAAAAAAACACACACACACCCCTCTCACCCCCCCCCCCCCAATTTTTCCTTCCGGTTCAAGTGCTTGTCGTTGGAGTCAATCTTTCTCTTTTAGTGGGAAGTCATGTCATGGCTGCTCCACCGAAAGAGGAAACAGTAATATTGGGTGTAGCCCTAATGTAGCCCCATCAAGATGGCAATGATCAACAGGACACTACAAATCTGCCACTTATACTTGCCATAGTTGATGGCTTATAACAGCGGTTCATGTTGCAGTAAATTTCTTTCTTGTGGACTGCATGCCCGATTTGAACAGATGGTAAGCCGTTACAACTAGGGAGCAGCACAGCTTTTGAGCTCAGTTTGGACAAATCAATGAACAGTCCCTATTCATCATCTGTGTATTTGATGTATAGTGCTGCCATCAGACCCACTACGTCAATGCAAGCAATTGGATTATCTGTCATTTTGAAATATGAAAACAGATCTTTTTGATGAGTACGAAACACAACAACATGCACAACATGTTCTAGAAGATTCCATTGATGCGGTCAGGACCCCAACAGTTCTGTTTTATGTTTTGGCAATTTCAAATTTTTTTTTCACTAAATCATTCAATTGACTCTGGGTAATTCTATGTGGCTCTGCAGACTCTTCAACAATAATGAATCAGGATCTCTTGATATTTCACAAATGACGGCTGTCCACTGACATTTTTATATTCTTCATCACCCGGGTTATAAGAATCTGGTCGGTCTGGATCAGGAAGTCCTTCCCCGTTAGGCACTGGATGCGGAGCAGAGGGAATATTCGAGCAGGTCACATGATGTTTTTACTTCTTAGAAATACCACGCCCGAATGGAGGAGTCGTCCAAGAATAACAACCTGTAAGATTATGTGTCGGGTCTCTCTCTACTCACCCTTAGAACTGCATTAGAATGCATTTATCGTCCTAACGAAGAAAAGTGAGCAGTTAGCAACAGAACAAATTATCCACGTTCTGCAGGAGCTCAAGAGACAGTACCCTTGCAACTCTTGGACACACATGTACACACAGGGATCGGCGATAAAAGAGAAGCCACTGGAATCTAAATCGCACACTACAATGGCGACATAGAAAATCACTCTATACCAGCAAGAGAGATCTGAACCAATTTTTGAGCTGAAGCAACAACTGTTCATGCAGCAACTCAAATTTGTAAACGCCAAAACATAAGTACAACAAAAACGGTCATTGTAACAGACTCCAGGAGTGTACTCCAAGCCATCTCAAGCCCCCAAACAAGATAGACTCTGACATGAAATAAAACACTACGTCAGATTGCTATCTAAAATAAAACAGATTTAGACCAACAGTGGATTCCGGAACACTGTCGGATCCCTGAAAACGAGAAAGCAGATGAGCTCGCAAAAGCTGGAAGTAGAGACACGAAGACTCCCCATTCGCAGAGCTGTAAAGAAGCCAAGACACATCAAACGGCCCATGAGGACAGAATTAAGAGATAAGAATAAAGAATGCAAGCCAGAAAATTACAGCAAAGACAAGCTTGGCAGAAATTGGCAGACAAAGATTTGCAGACTCAGAACAGGATATTGAAGACTCAAAGCCCACCTTCACAGAATGGGCCTCAGAGACACTGCCACGTTCGATTGTGGAGCACCAAAGCAAACACCAGAACATATTATACAGGAATGTCCTACCTATGCAGACCAAAGAGAGGCAGCCTGGCCTGGGGGGAGCGACCATACTCGCAAAGCTGCGGGGGACCGGCGAAGACCTGAAACGCATAGTCTCCTTCACGAACCTCGCCGGACTAGAAGCATCAGTTGCTCGATGAAGAGGAAGAAAAAGAAAAAGAAGAAGAAGAAGCAGAAGAAGAAGAAGAATGTATGGTCCTTTTTAGTTCAACCAGCAGCACTGGTTTGTTGTAAATGGTTGAAAACATATGCATGGGGCCCAATACCGGTTCTGGTCACCTATCATCCAACTGAAATAAAAGTGTGAGCTTTCTTTATCAATTGTGTAATTGATCACCTTTGAGATAGCAGTTATTTGTCAGCTAATACAGCTGACATTCACATGACATATTGAAATGTACTCACAGAATCCACAGCACAAGTGATGACAAGGAGGAGATGTGGTTGCAATAACGGTTACAAATTGCGTCATCCAATTGACGCTCCAGGCTGTCTGTCTTACCCGCCAGCGCTTTAAAAACGAATAACTGGGCCATTTGCGTCGGGAAGATGAAGTCACCAGCTTTCTGATCCAATCACATCCAATCTCGGAAACAAGTTTATCAGGATTGTAATGTTCATATGCGAGACCAGCATGTCTAAATTAGTTTTCGTTGATTGGTTGGTTATTGATCCAGCAGCCTGACCTGATCCTGCCCTTTGGTCCAATGCCATATAGTTGTATCTGCAAGTGTTTGTTAACTGCTGTTTAATTCCCTACAGTGTTCCAAATTTGTTTAATTTCGCTACTTTTGTCTCGGATACATTTTTTTATGTTGGCCAATATTATTTACTTAACTGACGAAAAGGGACAGGAGAGGTGGTAAAAGAAAAAGTAGGAAGCCAAGAACAGGGAAAGCTTTTTTAGATTCCCCCTGCCCTGCTCAAGCTCAATCAGCTAAACAGGAAACTCGTCCACAGGCTACCACGACAGCAAATGTGCTGAGCGGTGTGGACCGCACAGAACAGGGCAAGACACTTGAGCAGCCGCGGTCATCCACTGCACCCGACTCCATATCCAGTCGTCCTGACTTATCTTGCCACTGGTTAAAGTTGGACTCGGACGAGAGAGTGAGGTCGACGAACAGCG
The DNA here is from genome assembly GCA_036924085.1 of Ariolimax columbianus. Lineage (NCBI taxonomy): Eukaryota > Metazoa > Mollusca > Gastropoda > Stylommatophora > Arionidae > Ariolimax > Ariolimax columbianus. The sequence continues at coordinate 40,944,596 of JAVGWX010000006.1, forward strand.
TAACACTTCCTCACTTAAATCAATTTCATCGCGAAAGTCATTCTCTTTTCATTTATACAGTACTAACACAGTGGAGCCCTGTGACGACCGGCAAGCGGCGAAGCTGAGTGCGTAAGTCCGCTGACAAGCTAAACTACAGTCAAATAGCTGCGTCAGTTGCGGGTCTCCTGGCTGAGGAATAAAGCGGATGAGATACATGGATTTGCTGACAATCATGATCACCGTCTCGCAAAGCCAACTGTCCCTGCTGTCACTGCCTGCGAGTATGCAGATCCCAAATCGGACTCGTCAGCCATCTCCGCACCCATCCGTCACTCGGAATTACAGAATACTTGACTGGAAGGACTGGCTAGGTGGAAAAAGTAAAGGTCCTCATCACTCGTGATGGACGAACAAAACAACACTTAACTTAACTTAACTTAACATGTTTGTACTAGTTTGGAAGACTCTGCAGAGTCTGTATACAACCAATTTCTTTTACTTCACTTGATCTAAAAATAAACTATTCGTATCAAATCTATTCTTGAATGCATTAATTAACCAAAATGCTTTCCAAGCATTCACCACTCTCTGACTAAAAAAATATCTCCTGGTATCTAACGGACCTTTTTTTTAATGTATTTCTAGCTACGCTTATTTGTTGATGTAGGCGGCGGTATTTTGAACAACGTGTTATAGTCTAATTTCTTCTTTATGTTGATTATCTTATCAACCTGTATTAAATCACATCGAATTCTTCTCTTGTCTAGACACTTTATGACAGTTTTTCTTAGTCTTTCCGCATAACTAAAATTCCGAAATCCCGATATTAATTTTGTCGCTCTTCTTTGTATCCTTTTCAGCATGTTAATATTTTCTCTACGAAACTGACTTCACACCTGAACACAGCCTAGGTCTAGCTAATGCGTTATACAGTTCAACTATCATTTCTATGCTCCTATGTTTAATATTTCTTTTTATCATACCAAACATTGCATTTGGCATTTCCATTGCTAGCACTCACCTTACCTGTATTATCTTTTATAAACCCATAGGTCCTTTTCCTTTTCTATCTTTCTAATATTGTTCTCTGATATACTATATGCGACAGAAGGATATGTTAGCGAAGGTCTACGTCTGAATGTGACTCTCTTAATTATATATAATCTAGGGAGCTTTGTTTTGTCTCGTCAAGAATAAAACAGCACAATGCCAAACATTGCATGGAAATTCCATTCAGTTTCAATCTCCGTCTGTACACAAAGGATGAAAGAAGAGTTGAGGATTAGCTAGCCAATCCATTATTCAGATATCTGTTGTTGCAATGAAAGGAAAAATAATTAGCAAAAGGGCGAAGAAATGAAAGAGTAGAACATACAAATGTCAAGGAAGACATATTAAATAATATGTCAGTGCACATGGTCAAGGCTAGAACAGGATATGTTGCTAATCGATTGCAAACAAACAGAAGTGCAAAGTCAGAACGTGATCTGATATAAAGTCATACATGATCATGAATTAAAAGCATTTTCCAATACTTTACATTTATGTGTCCAAGTCTTTCTTGTTCCTAAGTGTATACCCATCTGTCTGTGACGTTATGTGCGTATTTGTATCTTTGTAATTGTTATATATATATATATATATATATATATATATATATATATATATATATATATACACACACACACACGAGTATATGGTCTCGAGATAAGGTGTTCGTCTCGAGTGCTGAAGGTCGTGAGTTCAAATTACGGTGGAGACTGGAAATTGTTCACGTGGATCATCCGGTAAAAATTCCCTCTGATTTCTGAGTACGGAGATCGACACCCGTGTGTAGTAACATGCACCTTTAAAATCCCTTCTCAGGTGGGAATCGAAAAGAGTAAGCTAAACGGCCGCTTCTCTGGCAAAATTCAGGTTAAAAATCTACTCAAATTATTTTAGGGGTTCTCGCTTCACAGAGAATATGTCACAAAAAGGAGATGTCTGGCTATAACACCAGGTCCTGGTAATGGAGTTAGCGGGTCTACCTTGCTCGCGCTTCCACGACCACCAGTCCTAAAAAGGCGATCATAAATTTCAGAGGCTACGGTTGGTAGCGGATACTGTGTTTGACTTGGCAATTCACCAGCGAATTTTCGCCTGCCATAAATATGAAGCAAAGGAGTCACACCTTCCACCAATAGCTAACGACGAAAGTGGACTGAATATGTATGTATATATTTATACATATATATATATATATATATATATATATATATATATATATATATATATATATATATATATAAACATATAAACGCACATATATCACAGTTATTAAATCCTTTCAACTCCTTACGGAGCATAAGGAATCAACAGATATTCGCCGTCTTCCTATCATTCCTCACCATTATCAGCTCCGCCCACGTCATTCTTCTCCTTCTTCCCCTTCAGGAACTTTTGGCCATGCTATATCTGCAGGCCAGTCGCCATGATGAAGTCTGTAGTCTTCACCAGGTCGGAGCGGCTGCCCCACGACTTTTGGCCATGCTATATCTGCAGGCCAGTCGCCATGATGAAGTCTGTAGTCTTCACCAGGTCGGAGCGGCTGCCCCACAGCTTTTTGTTTCCGCAGCTCCGCACCCTCTGGCCAGGTCTGGTATCTATAGATTGGGCATTCCTATAATATGTTATTAAGGGTTCTGGCCTCCTGTTCCACATGGGCACTCATCGGTATGTCACATCTTCAGTCGATATAGATATTCTAGTAGTCTGCAGTGTCCAGTTCTTATGCGAAATAAAGTAGTTTGTTGATTTCTTTTGAGTTGGTGAATTTGGTACTGCTTATGTTTCTGTCTTCTCTCCATTGGTGTTTATACTCATTTCTTATGATTTTTCTTGATCTCTCTGTATGGTACTCGATGATTAAATTGTGCCTTTTTGCTGCCATCTTTAGCTAGATCGTCAGCTCTCTCGTTTTATGTGATTCCGCAATGGGAGGGTAGTCCCTAAAGCGCTATTGTTGAGGATGTCTGGAGTTGTCCTAGTTCTGCTCTAATCTCCGATAACAGTGGTTCGTTGTTTAATTTTTGTATTGCCTTTAACAGTACTCTGCAGTATGTGAATACATCTTTTTTTGTTGGTGGTTGCCTTTTTGTTTCAAGTATTATTGCCTTTCTATTTCATGGATTATCAGTGCTCGCAGGAGGGCCATCGATTCTGCTCTGATGTTTGTGGACGACTTTCCTGTTGGGAGGGCCTCTTCTGTTATATTTCCACTTTTGTCACTTATGAATAGGCCTCTTCCCCCGTTTCGACCTGCGTCCACGTCTATCCTGCCGTTTTCTGTTTTGTGTCAACTTTTATTTCACATTAGTGTTTAGGTCTGTCCCTACTGTTATCGCTTGGGAATTCCAGAACAGTGACTGCCTTGTAATGATATCAGCTAGTTTCCGTAATGTGTGTTCTATCCATCGCCGACTCCTCTTTACATCTAGTCCCACTGACATCTGTCCAGTTCTATCCCAAAGTTGTATATTGGTGACTTTATTAAACTATTTCAGTTCCTCAATTCGGGGCAAGTATCCTTTCATGACAATTTTGACCTTTTTAGCAAAAGAGTCTGTCCAGTCTCTAATCCCATTATCCAATCTGCCATATCTCGCTATTTCTTTGTCTTTCTCTCTATCGCTCTTTCCATTTATCTCTATATATCTCTTTATATCTCTAAATATTCATATATATATATATATATATATATATATATATTTATATCCATCTCTCTCTTTCTCTATATATATCTTTATATCACTCGCATTCACTCTCTATTTTTAACAATCGTTCTCTCACTGCTTATCTTTAGCTATCTGTCTTTCTATCCCTCTCTATTTATATTTCTATCTCTATCCCTCTATTTATCTAAATGAGGCTATCTCTCTGTATCTCTTTATATCTCTCTTATATATATATATAAATATATATATATATATATAAATATATATATATATATATAAATATATATATATATATATATATATCATCATCAGTCCGGTAACCTGAAAGGTCATTGGGGCACTAATACTGCAGATTGTTGGACCAGTTTCTGCTACTCGGTCTTGGGCCAGAATATCGAATGTTCCGTATGTACGAGTTAACCACAGTGGTATGATTGTTATTATTGTGTATTGAGCAGCTGGCTCATTTCTGATTTTTCTCAATGTTTTCTGCAATATCGGTGAGTTCTGGGCCATTTTACTCCTGACGAAGCCCATCCCTCTCCAGGCAACGTGTCCCTTCCTATTTGTGATTTTTTCTATGATCTCCCTGTCTATTCAAACATGGCGTCACAAGTTCACCCTGAAGGTTATGCCCTTCCGTTTTCTTTTTCCGGCCTTGTTTTCATCTTTACCGTTTGCTTTTAATCGCTTTTGTGTATTATCTGTTCGGTTTTATCCTAAAATATATCTAAGCGTTTTGTTGGGCACAGCTCCAATTGGAAAAAAACGCGCATAAAATACTTTATCCAAGAGGAATCTGTAACACTGCAAATGGAGATCTAAAGATCAGAGAAAAACACACGATTCAGAAGTGAATCAGATCAGCAGCCATGTTGGCGCTATACCCGGGTATATATATATATATGTCTTTTCTATCTTCTAGCTATCTCTCTATATTTATCCCTCTGTTTCTTTCTCTCTCTCACTCTCTCTCTCTCTCTCTCTCTCTCTCTCTCTCTCTCTCTCTTGAGCAAATCTAACAAAAAAACACTTCGAAATCTTATTGTAATGCAGATCGATTGAAAGCTTCACAATGTTGTTCGTTGTTCAATGTTATTCTAGCCTAACTCCGAAATCCATCATCGCGTTGACACTTTGTCATTCTCTCTATTCTATTATATGTGTATGTATTTGTGTGTGTATGTGTGTGTGTGTGTGTGTGAGAGAGAGAGAGAGAGAGAGAGCGTGTGTGTGTGTCGTTTGTCTTTATTTGTGTGGGGGTGGGGGAGGGGGAGGAAGCATGTTTTGCAGAACTGTCCTCTGTGTGGTCAGTTAAGGAGGATACACTGGCCAAATGATTGGACACTACAATCAAAGCTGTATGGAGCTAAAGACCAACTGCATTCAACGGTCGAGTTCATCGCCGAAACTCGCCTGATGATGTAAACATCTATGATGCGATCACAACAAGAAGGATTTAACTGGACTTGCGCCATCGTTCCGTCTATTGAAACATAGGCCCATCACAGCAGTTGTCTCCCCCTAACAAGTTTATAGAAAAACCTGACTCCAGTTTAACAATACGACTTAAAACAATAATGTTTACGTTCTGAGGTTTCCCACCCTATACGCAACCTTCATTGTCGTGTTTTACAGTATGGAAATCGTGGTCTTATTCTGTTTGCCAGGGACCCTTCACATTTTGTTTAATTTAATTTTTTGTTGCGTTCGCCTTATTTCTCTAAGTGACACGGCTCCCAACCCGAAGGTGCTGGGTTCGATCCCCATCACAGCACAGGCCGTTACCCCGGGGAAGCAAACCGAAGTCGGATGCACTGGACCGACAGGCGCAAAATAAAAACCGTAGTGCAACGCACACCGTCTTGGGGAATAGATAAGAGAAATACAACGAACGAAATAAACAAAAATAGTACCTGGTTAGCCTCCTCTGTGATCCATCTTAAGCCAGTCTGTCCTGTTGCAGCCTGTTATCCCGGATCACCTCGTGGAGGCGTAGAACGGCCTTAGCCGCTCCGGTTCAATGACCTTGACGCTGGTAGTCATCTATGGGTGGCTGGTCGCAACAGCTCCTGTACTGCTCTCAGCATCTTGATCACACAACTAGTTCAACACTGACAATAGAATTTCTCTCCTCTCCATGTCTTGATGGAGGGCGTGGCAATGAATTTGTTGACCTTCTGTTCTTCTCTTTGTTCTTCTTCTTTATCTTCTTCTTATTATTATTCTTCATCCTCTTCTTCTTCTTTTTTCTTCTTCTTCTTCTATGTCTTCTTTTTCTTCTTATTCTTCTTTTTCTTCTTTTTCTTCTTATTCTTCTTTTCGATTATCCTGTTTTGCCTTTCAGCGTCAGATTATGAAGAGATCTCTAGAACGTGCCCTCCTATGTGCCTCATGCACAGTGAAATTCACCGTCTCCTACATTTCCGTAAGAGACATTTTTCGTGGTCGGCCTTTGCCCTTGAATCCGTTGAATCTAATAGCATTGCTTGTGGGGGGGGGGGGTGTGTGCTGTGTGGTAGTAGACTGGTTATGCGGTCAAACCATTTTAATTGCTGTATTTAGATGTAGTTCAATGCTGGTGGTATATCCGCAAGTCTCCTGACGTTACGGGTTCAAAAAAGAACTATAATAGACATTGGATGTTGATAGATGCGGATAAAACCTACTGGTGTATGTGTGGAGGGGGGGGGGGGGTAGGGGGGGGTGAACAGGAATTCAGTCAATGACCGCCTGTCTGATGATCATACTGCGATCGATGAATCAACAAAGCACAGGTGCATGATGTCCTGGTCCAAATCGGTTTCAGGGCAATCAAAGAGCAGACATTCTGACCCAAAGAGAACTCAACATACGGACATTGTACAAAAACTGCCGTATTCTATTTGCTGGAGCAGTAGAGGGATTTTTAAACTGAGAACTACGGGACGGATCGCCGCTGAGTCCGACGGCGTGTGATGGCAAATGTTTGTTTATTTCACCCCGAAAGGGCAAACAACATATGTCTTACCGGGGATTCGATCCATTGTCCTTCTTGTCGGTAACCAGGCATGGAAACGATTATAATTGTGGTGTAAAAGAGCATTTATAGGGATGTCAGACCATGACCTACTTTACAGTTGGCCATGGTCAGACACTGATCTACTTTACAGTTGGCCATGGTCAGACGCTAACCTACTTCAGAGTTGGCCATGGTCAAACGCTGACCTACTTTACAGTTGGCAATGATAAGGCACTGCCCTACTTTACAGTTGACCATGGTCAGACACTGACCTACTTTACAGTTAGCCATGGTCAGACACTTCGCTAAGATGACACATAAACGCAACCTACGTAAAATATGATGTGGGTGTGGGGAGAAGAGGTGTGGTTGTATCTTTTTTCAGTCATTCTTAACTTGATTCTTCTATTTTCATTTGATCTTCGCCGGTTAATGAGATAATATCGTTTTCCGTCTCGTTCTTATCATATTTCTTCGTGCTTTACTGAACCCTTTAATGGGCAATAGAGCAAATATCGTTATCTCTCTCTCTCTCTCTCTTTCTCTCTCCCTCTTTCACTCTCTTTTTCCCTCTATGTATCTCTTTCTCACAGCACTATCCTTCTTGTTTTCCAGTGCACTCTACATTCTGCCACGTTAGTACAAGCAGCGTTAGCAAAACAAAATCATTCCCCACAAATACTGGAAATAACACAAAAATACCCAATCCCCAACCCAGTAAAAGAGTTAAAGCCACCTTTAAGAGGAACCATATTTTTGGAAGGTGTAATAACAAGAGAAACCAACCTAATAATATTAAATAACGCAACCTTGGATACAATAGATAGCTACATTAACACTATGATACATGCCTAAACAGAAGACTCTGCTTTTAAGGCCACCAGGGACTTGGAGCCTTAATAAAGAACCCAAATGGCGATACATTAGAACTATATAAACCATGGGGAGAATTCTGTAGTAACCACATAGCAGAAATTATAGCAATAAACACGACCAACCAGGTTCCAGACAGGAAGGCAGAAAAGCAACTAATATTGCGGTTTTCAACGATTTAAGAATAACACTGCAAGCACTAGAAATGTCATTAGAAACTAACAACAAAGAAGTTGCAATACTGGCTGAGGCTATTTATACGATTCAAACAACACACAACATCAAAGTCATATTCCAGTGGATTACATGACATATAGACATATCAGGCAATGAGTAAGCAAACAGACTAGCAATACTAGGCGCAAGCAGGGTTCAAATAAACACACCAGACAATACGCAGACAGAAAAACAAATACTTAACTTAATTTTAATTTAACGTCTAAATACTGGTTTAGAAAACTCTACTTAATAGACTCAAACACTAGAGCTAAGTAGACCCGCAGCAAGTTAGGCGCCATCTGCAGCTGCTTGAAACAAACTATCTGAGGTAAGGTACAAGTAACTTCGGTAAATTTTTATTTTTTTTCCGGGTACCGACCGTCAACTGTCAAGAAATTTTCATGAAGAGAATTATGTTAATTTCAACACTACCCAGAGATCAAAGGAATTTTTACCAGAAGATGCACGTTAAGAAAAATACATGTCTCCGCCGTGATTCGAACAAGCGACCTTCGGAACCCGAGGCGGACACCTTACCTCGAGAACCTCCAGTCCTCCTACTTGAAAACAACTTCATAGAGGAATGGTTGAACCCAGGGATGGAAGGGTCTACTTCTACTGGACATCCCATGAATAAAGAAATGATACACCCAATCAAAAAATGACAACATCAACAAACTGCAACTGCAAGAAGCACGGAATAAACTTAGGACAGAAGACAGATACTTAAAAAATAGAATCCCCACACACGACTCTTTCGCTACTACATCCATCCACATGAGACAGGGCAACATGTGCTGCTGCCTTGCCCAGGACCCGCCACAGACAAAGTCAAGATATTGCCTTTCGCCTCAACAGTCACTAATACATTGAGGGGACGGCGTGGGCTAGTGGTTAAGTGGCACGGCTCACAACACGAAAATGCTGGGCTCGATCCCCATCACAGCACCGGCCGTTACCACGGGGAAGCAAACCCTTAGAAAATGCAGGAGGAAGCAGACCCTTAGATACAACGCACGCTGAAGTCGGATGCACTGGGCCGACAAGTGCAAAATAAAAACCACAGTGCAACGCATACCGCCTTGGGGATTAGAGAAATAAGGCAAATGCAAAAAAACAAAAACAAAAAACCCAAAAAACATTTTTTTTAAAATATATTATACAGCTCCGTTCGCCAGCTACAAAACAGCTGTAAATTCTTCAACTTCGCACTGAATGCAAAATAGCGAACAGCTTGGCTGACCCATGGCCATCTGTAATTTAGATCTAAAGTAAGTCTTGGCTGACCCATAGCCATCTGTAGTTTAGATCTAAAGTAAGTCTTGGCTGACCCATAGCCATCTGTAGTTTAGATCTAAAGTAAGTCTTGGCTGACCCATAGCCATCTGTTGTTTAGATCTAAAGTAAGTCTTGGCTGACCCATAGCCATCTGTAGTTTAGATCTAAAGTAAGTCTTGGCTGACCCATGGCCATCTGTAGTTTAGATCTAAAGTAAGTCTTGGCTGACCCATGACCATCTGTAGTTTAGATCTAAAGTAAGTCTTGGCTGACCCATAGCCATCTGTAGTTTAGATCTAAAGTAAGTCTTGGCTGACCCAGTCAATCAACAATAACAACAACTCTCTAATGCTATTAAAACGAAATACTGTGTCGGCTACAACTATTCAGGACGTTCCAATGTTCGCCATCCATTAAAAGTTAAGGGACAAAATAAAAACACAGACGATTAAAACTGACAGACAGCAAATGAGTCAGACAATCTACTAACCGTAACAACTACCAGTCGAATAACTAATTATTTCAGGGAAAACATGTGAATGTCAACTTTGTCAGCGTGTTCTTTGGTATATCAAACTCTCTACACCAAATAAGGGTGACGTAATGCCCAATCAACCTGCAGAAATGGAAAAGCACGGCTCACAACTAAAAGGTGCTGGGTTCGATCCCCATCACAGCACCGGCCGTTACCCCGGGGAAGCAAACCTTAGAAAATGTAGGAGGAAGCGGACCCTTACATAAAATGCATGCTGAAGTCGGTTGCACTGGGCCGACAGGCGCAAAAATAAAAACTACAGTGCAATGCACCCCGCCTTGGGGATTAGAGAAATAAGGCGAACGCCAAATACATAAATAAATAAATACGAATACAGTGCCCACAAGTTAAACACTTTCGCATAAGCTATGATTGATGAGAAATATAATGCCAAGGAATGAATACAGGTGTACACAGTTGGTTGAGCAGATGGGGCGGGATGGAACAGTGGGGATGCATTTACATAAGACACAACAGTGGAAATATAACAGATGAGACTTTCTCAAAAGGGAAGTCCTCCACAAACCTAAGATCAGAATCAATGGCCCTCCTGCGAGGACTGAGAATACTTGAGACAGAAAGGCAACCTCCAACAAAAATAGCTGTCGTCACAGAATGCAGATTTTTTATTAAAGCCAATACAGAAAACAAACAACGAACAGCTGTTATGAGAAATCATAGCAGAACTTGGATAACTCCAGAAATCGTCAACAATAACGTTCCAATGGCTATCCTCCTATTGCGGAATCACAGGAAACGAGAGAGCTGATGCTCTAGCAAAAGATGGCAGTAAAAAGACACAATTTAATAATCAAGTACCATACAGAGAGATCAAGAACGTAATCAGAAATCAGTATATACACCAATGGAGAGAAGACATGAACATAAGCATTATACCAGACCTAATTCACCAACTCCAAAGAAACCAACAATCTACCCTATTTCGCCTGAGAACTGGACACTGCAGACTTCTAGAACACATACAATCACACACCGATAAATGCCTATGTGTAACAGGGACACAGAGTCCTGAACACATTCGACAGGAATGCCCACTCTATGTAGAAATGAGATACCAGACCTGGCCAGAGGGTGTGGAGCTGAGACATAAGCTAAGGGAAAGCAGCTCTGACCTGGTGAAGACTACAGACTTCATCATGGCGACTGGCCTGCAGATATAGCATGACTAATGATCCGGATAGCAGGCAGCAAACAAACACATAATACAGGGGGGGATGAAGTGTTGGGATTCACCTGTAGTATATGTCAGAATTTGTGAGATGATGATAGCTAGTTCCCTTCCTCGCCGGCTTACCTGTCATAACTCAGAGGTAAACGTAGCCCCATGCCGACAATGCCGTCAGAGATGAGGTAATAGAGACTTCTTTACTGAATGTATCAGTTTTTAAGAGACTGGATGACTAGTCCCAGTACGAGTTGCCATGCTTTCTCAAAATCAGGTACCCATTTCCAGATAGGTGGACTGGAGCGTGTCATTTCCAAGGATCGAACAGCTTACCTTCAAAGTGAAACACATTCGTAATAACAGCCTTACAGCTTAAGCCTTCAATGAGTACGTACTGTGATCTTATAATGTATTTGGTTTGGATTGACTTCGTTCGTTCTCAACCTCCCGCTACTAAACCCTGAAAAGAGTTAAAGTAGCAGAATGTAGTCCAGAGAACGGAATGCGTTGTGTCGTAGTTTACATCTTGACTGCCATATTTGCACCTTACAGTTCAGCACATCCGACTACAGCAATCGTTTTTTTAGTACCGGGTTATCATTCCCTCTTCGATCCCTTCTCCTTAGCAAGTCTGCTTTGTTGCAGCATGTTATCCAGGATCGCCGGATTTCTTCTTCTTCTTCTTCTGCGTACGCAGTCAGACAGTAACCATTATTTTTTAGAAAAAAGTGGCGGTCATCCTGAGGCTCTCGCCACTGCCATAGGGATCGCCGGATTTGATTTGTCTGTGTCTTGTGGCCTTGTTTCCTAGTACGATGTTATGCCTCTATGAGGGTCACACTTCGTCTGCTATTTATCTCAGAGAAATTATTCTATTATGGCCGCTGTCATTTTAGTTATCTAATTCGTCTTTTTCATGTAGGTTAACATTGATACAAGAATGTCAAAGGTCGGCCTGTAGGAGGCGCGAAATGTTTGACTTTAATTGTGTGAAAAATAGAAATATGTATTTCCTTTTGAAGTCTGTGATTTCTATTTTGGTTTCGCAGAAAAAAGGAAACAGCATAACTGAACTTTGATTTTTAAACAAAGGGAGGCAAACAAAGGAAAGAATGTAGTATTTTTTAAATTGTAAGAGTTATTTCCTCACGATAAATTAACACATGTCCTAATGAAATGTTAAAATTGAGATTTCATTTGAAGGAATATTGGATAATTTAGTATTTTAAGTATTTATTAAACCCCTTTTATTTTACAAAGAGAGGCAACTTTCTAATACACAAGCAATTTGAATTGACCACATTAGCAGAGTACAGACATTCTAATATTATTTTCCAAATGAAATATTAAAATAAATTTACTACAAATAATTTAAATGGATGTTTTTTTTCTAAATCCATTTTATTATCAGTTTCGAAATAGAACCTTGAGTGTTGTACATTTGTTTTAATAAAAATGTTTCAAATTGTATTTTTATAACAGTATTTCTTATTTACTTTATGTTCCATAGGAAACTGAGTTTCTAACTAAGTAAGCATTGCTGTTGTAATTATAGTTTCCATCATATTCTGTTCTTAATTACCTTATTCATTGAATGCACTAAACAAGAGTTTTGTGTTTGGTTTCAACGTGCTTATATTAAAATAATATGATTCTGTTTGCGGGAAGTATTCAGTTGTTGCATAATAATGTGAGAGCAGAGAGAGGTATGCCAACTGTGTCGTTATACTTTTTCTTCAAACAAATATATAAATCATCTATAAATCATCTCACTGTGCCCTCCAAACTGTGCACTGACCTATTGCAGGCATAAAACGTCCTTTGTCATCACTATAATAACATCATTTAAATGGATTTTTTTTTTCAATATACCCCAAGACGGTGTATGGTGCACTTTATTTTTATTTTGCGCCTGTGCATCCGACTTCGGCATGCATTTTATGGAAAGGTCTGCATCCTCCTGCATTTTCTAAGGGTTTGCTTCTCCGGAGTAACGGCCGGTGCTATGATGGGGATCGAACCCAGCACCTTCGGATCGCAAGCCGTGTCACTTAACCACTAGCCCTGACCGTCCCCACTCGGTACTCCAAAAAGCCTGCTGAATTTGGACGTGTGGAATCGAAAGGTGCAAATATCGCATTCAAGCTGTAAACTATAACACAACGCATTCCGTTCTCCGGTCAAGATCTTGCTACTTGCAAAGCCCTTTTCTGATCTAAGTAGCGGGAGATTGAGTACGAACGAATAAGACAAAGACGAAGAAGAACAAGTTGTAATGTTATCTCTCATCTACTTGTCAACACCCATTCTGCAGAGTCTTCTAAACCAGTATAAAAACGTCAAGTCAAGCTGTCTCACCCTTGTTTGCACTACAAAGCTGTCAGTCCGTGTTCCTTCATGTACCACTTTGCTAACTGTATCTTCCTACATATTCTCTATCACATATATGTACTTGTCTTCTATCTGATAGTGTCTCGACAGTTACAAAATAGTACTTAGATCCACACTACCAAACGCATTTTCTCAGTCTATAACATTTGTGTATAGGGTTGATTTCCACTCAATAGTTTGTTCAGTTGAAATACAAGATAATAGAATCATTTTTTTTAAAGTAGATTGTATTGAAGAATTGAGCGACTGATTAGCGCAGAATAGAGCACTCGCTTTTCATTGTGAAGGTACGGGGCTCGACTCTCGCTACTTGCAGCTCCAATTGACCCAGCTGTAATCGGTTACCTGGCTGACGGCAAGGGAAGGAAAGAGGCAGCGAAAAAGGGAACTGGCCACCCTATCTAACAGAGCTGTGGCTTAATACAATGAAGGCTCTAACACTTCATCCCCGACGGAAGTTTCTGTTACGGGACTACCTTTACCTTTTTACTTAAGCATCCTATGTGACTCAGTGCAGACCCTTCAATTTGTGTGGAACCTGGGATGATTCATCACCGACACCGATTACTTACATGGCTCTTCGTATACTCCAGGTGTTTATGGATGACTACATGTCGCAACAGAACTTGACAGGGCCCCATCTGTTGGCGGACACTCACAGAACTTGACAGGACCCCATGTGTTTGTTGGGGGACCCTCACAGAACTTTACAGGCCCCCATGTGTTTGTTGGCGGACCCTCACAGAACTTGACAGGCTTCCATGTGTTGACGGACCCTCCCAGAACTTGGCAGGCCCCCATGTGTTGACGGACCCTCACAGAACTTGACAGGCCCCCATGTGTTGACGGACCCTCACAGAACTTGACAGGCCTCCATGTTTTGGCGGACCATCACAGAACTTGACAGGCCCCCATGTGTTGACGAACCCTCACAGAACTTGACAGGCCCCCATGTGTTGGCGGACCCTCACAGAACTTGACAGGCCCCCATGTGTTGGTGGACCTTCACAGAACTTGACAGGCCCCCGTGTGTGGGCGGATCCTCACAGAACTTGACAGGCCCCCATGTGTTGGCAGACCCTCACAGAACTTGACAGGCCCCCATGTGTTGGTGGACCCTCACAGAACTTGACAGGCCCCCGTGTGTGGGCGAACCCTCACAGAACTTGACAGGCCCCCATGTGTTGGCAGACCCTCACAGAACTTGACAGGCCCCCATGTGTTGACGGACCCTCACAGAACTTGACAGGCCCCATGTGTTGGCGGACCCTCACAGAACTAGACAGCCCCCATGTGTTGACGGACCCTCACAGAACTAGACAGGCCCCCATGTGTTGGTGATATCGGACCCTCAACCTCCCACCCCTCCTCCAAACACCTCCTCCCCCATCTCACATAACACTTCAAAGACTTTCAGGTGTTCGCGGACAGCCATATGATTCCGTGTAGACCTCCTCCTCCCTTCACCCCATCCTCCCTCTTCCCTCTACCTTCTCGCCTCCCCCCCCCCCCCCCGCCCTCTCCCGATTTTGGTGGACCTCCGCCTGATTCTACACAGACCCCCAATTGTTCACGGACGGCCATATGATTCTGTGTAACCCTCCTCCCTCTTCCCCCACTCCCTTATCATCCCCTCCACCAACTCCCATTTCTGATCATGGTTCTACACAGACCCCCCCCCCCACCGACCACCGACCCCCCCCCCTGCCCGGACATCCCCCCCCCCGCCCCCAGATTGGGAACCCTTGTACTACACGATTACATATTTCTTTCTTAAGCCACCTACAAGGTCAAGGTGACACACGTGATCAGTTATCTATAGCCAATGTACAGTAAGAACACACACGGAATATTCTGAAAAATGTCATATTAGATCCGGGATTCAGCAAGATCGTGTAATGTCTGCTTTACTGTTCATCACACACATTGACGCAATATGTTAAAAAGCAACATTAATCACGCAAACAACCTCAGTGATCACTTAATAAACTTCTCTTTGTTGATGACCAAGCACTAATAGCAATCTGAGACGAAAACAAACTGCAGGAACATATCAGCGATCTTAATGAAGTCTGTACTGAAAATCAACATAGAGAAAACAGAAGGTATGACGATTGCAAAGAACAGAATTAGAATTAACAAAATCCAAACAAAACCAACAAATAAAACATGTGAAAAATATCACATACCTGGGTAACATAATCTCAGAAGAAGGAAAAGATAACACCGAAATCTAACAAAGCAAGTCAAATGATTGATCAAATGTCCCCGAAATTACAATGTAAGCACGAGACAATGGAAACCCCAAAAAAAACACACTATGCAACACAATATCCCTACCCACATTGTGCTATCAGTGTCAGAATTAGACATTAACAAACAAAGATCAAAGAAACATTGTAACAACAGAGATGAAATGCCTGCGCATAATGCCTGGAGTAATAAGAATGGACAGAATCAGAAACAAAGACATTAGGAGACAAGTAGGTACAACAGTGCTAGATCTCATAAAGAGACAGCAAATCAAATATTCCGGTCGTGACACGCCAAACACCAGATAGTATCCTTCCGAAAGTAATGCTTTACAGATACAAGGGATACAATGCATAATGCCTCCCACGCAAAAGATGGGCAGCATAAATAACAGAAGCAATGAAATTATCAATGTACGAAGCCCATTGCACTAGTGTCAGTTCAAGAAACCACTTCATAACCTGACGCTGAAAGGTACAAACCGAACAAAAAGGGAAAAGAAGCAATGTTATCTATCTTCGTTACAGTGGATCTTAGTTTCGTTCGGTGTTGTTTTAATCGGTCTATCTACTGCAAGGATTAACAAGGTCAGATTTCATTTTTCACTTCACGAATTGTGTAACTCGACAGAATTATCCTCGGTGATTCCTTTTCTACTTCTTCGTGCGCTTTCAAACGGCGAGTTGAATTTGTTCAAAGAATGCAGCGATCATCCTAATACTATTGACACTTCCATAGAGCTTGTCTAGTGTTGGCACTGGTGATGGTTACATGTGCTTTCTCTGGTCCTCGTATGTCGGGCAACATTGCAGCAGATGTTCATGGTCCAGCACCACAGATGCACTCGTCAGTAGCACATATCTTCACTTGATTGAATAGACGATACATCAGTCTGTTGTGGCTTGTGCAGAGTCTGAAGACCACCATCTGCTCTTTACAGTTCAACTGGTATGAGACTCATTTCTTGTGTATCCAGTATGCTCTATTTTCCATGTATCCATGTATCTGCTACTAATAAATCTTTTGGATTCATCGTAAGTCCCACTTAAATCTGGTTGTCGCATCCTTCCACCTTTTTTCTCCAATCTGTCTACCTCCTCGCTGCCTTAGATGTTTAAGTGCAATGGGACCCACTGTACTACGACTGGGCGAAGTCTGAAGACCACTTCCTGCTTTCTTCTGTTTCATTGGTAATAAGTATCATTTTTTTGTAGCATAACCAGAACGTTATGTTTCCCATTTGTCCATGTATATGGCGCTAATGAACCTTTAGTTCTTGGAGATTAAGATTAGGCTGTTTGACACGAACGTAAAATTTGTCCAGCTAATTGATTCTGTGACACGTCATGTGACTAAGAGTATCACGTCCCGACTGCAAATCTTCACCAAGCATCCTAGAGTATCACATCCAGACTGCAGACCTTCACCAAGCGTCCTAGAGTATGACATCCAGACCGCAGACCTTCATCAAGTGTCTTAGAGCATCACATCCAGACTGCAGACCTTCACCAAACGTCCTAGAGTATCACATCCAGACAGCAGACCTTCACCAAGCATCCTAGAGTATCACATCTAGACTGCAGACCTTCACCAAGCGTCCTAGAGTATGACATCCAGACCGCAGACCTTCATCAAGTGTCCTAGAGTATCACATCCAGACTGCAGACCTTCACCAAGTGTCTTAGAGTATCACATCCAGACTGCAGACCTTCATCAAGCATCCTAGAGTATCACATCCAGACTGCAGACCTTCATTAAGTGTCTTCGTGGCTTACTCCCTCTTAGATCGCCAGAAGCAAGGGGGACAACGCAGATCTAATCTGTGGGAAAGAAAACAACAGTAACAATCTGAGCAGCAGATTGGGTAAAGAAAATGGAAATAGATAGGACACACTATCAGAAAGGAGCCGGACAATATAATCCATCATGCGTTGAATTTGGAACCCACAGGGATAGAGAAGAGCGGGAAGGTCAAGAAGTACGTGGTGACGAACAGTCTTCATTTCTTCTTAGATGTTTTGTCCTGAATAGGGTGAATACAGATTAAGCCAAGCATAGCACAACCGCGTGGAGGACACCGGCTCACCTTCATAAGCCCGCTCGGAATGTGAGGAAAGCTACTGGAACCGTCACTTGACATCCTTTTTGGGGCGGACAAAAGAGTACAGCTACTCATTGTGGACATTAGAAACACCAACAACTACTCATCAGGAAGTAAGCAGGCACAGGTTGAAATGAAAATGGCACTTGGGTGGGTCTATCGGCAAATAATGTAAAAAAAAGTATTTTTTTCCTCGTCACATAAAAAGAACAAAGTTCGTGAGAGCAAAATCAGATTAGCCATTACTGTCTCTTCCAAACTCTAACTGATCAATGGTTTCATTTACATCTTGATTTGTTAAAGAACGTCGTGAAATGGTAAAGTTTTCTATCAGTGTTGTAGCAGAAGTCAAAAGGTTGTTCTGCCAATCGTTAGAGAAATAAGAACATATGAAGACAATTATGTTTATTCTATATTCAACATCATCAAAACCATTCAGCTACTCTAGGAGCACAAGACTACAACAAATACATCCCAAGTCTTCATGTCCTTTGCTATCCGATTACTTGGTCTGTCTTGTACTCTTAAGGTGTATCTTTCCTGCTAGTTGACGTGTCCACAATTGTTTAAGTGTGTTATGCTTAAAATGTCTACAAGTTGAGGTAATGCCAAATCCTTTTTATGTACCTGGCAGGTTACAATACAAATATTCTTGCTCCCCTTTCGGGCCTCCACACTCCCGTCGGCGATGTTCTTTATCGAGTAAGTATTATCGAATTCTGTGGGTACCTGACAGATGTTTAGTGGGTTTTTTTTTAATTACTGCGACAAGTACGTGCAGATAGCGGCAATGGAAAGAAACGTGACTTTTGGCGCATCCCTTGCTGATAGTGTAACATATACGGTAGTTACTGTGTCAGACAATGACACTGACGTTGAATCGGAGATTATGTGCAAGGGCAAGTCAATAAATGTATCACAAATGGCTATGTTTTTAATAAACTAATGAATTACGAATTTGAAAACTATTAAGTATTGCCCTTACAATAGGCCTTATGTCTCAACATTTTTACACACCTGACGGAGCCCATCTCTCTCCAAGTGGCAGTTCATTATAGCTGTGTCTAAATTTCATACAACAAAGCTGACACTGTCTTCATCTTGGGCAAAGGGCGCCAATCTCGTGAAGTAGACCGCGAACTATGACACATGTTTAAGCGTAGTGCTATTCATTTAGCCGATGTCCATTCCAGGATAATCAAACGGAAGAAAACACACAAAACGAACGAATTAACCAGTCCAAATGGAAAACAACAACACGTTTCCGTGAACAGAATTCTAAGTCGTCGACTAGTGTCAATTCCCGGCAAATCCATGGTCTGGAGGCATTTATAATGAACTAAAACAGAAGAGCAATGTAGACCTGCAGCCAGTTATGGCGCCATCTTTGCTTCTCTTAACTCTTATACGCATTAAACGGGATCAAGATGCTGAGATGCGCATGAGCAGCAGGTGTCAGCGACCCATAGCTCCACGCGGTGATCCTGGATAACAGGCTGCAGCAGGGCAGACTGGCTAAGGAGTAGTGATCGAAGAGGGAATGCTAACCCAGTACTAAAAAAACACTTGCTGAAGTCGGATGTGTTGGACCGAAAGATGCAAATATCGCAGTCCAGCTGTAAAATACGACACAACGCATTCCGTTCTCTGGACTACATTCTGCTAATTAACCCCTTTCAGGGTTTGGTAGCGGGAGATTGAGAACGAACGGAGCCAAGCCATACTCTTATACTGTGGGCTATAACATGTGATCACGATATTGCACTTGCAACTCTCTTTCCTTACTCGCATGTCAGCTCTAACCATCTCCACCCCCCGCCGCAGGAAACTTCTCACCATAAGCAGGAAGCATTTACTTATGAATATCCTTTGCTGAAAGTAATTTTGCACTGCAAAAAAAAAAACCAGAACAGCACGCTGCTCTTTGATTGTGCACTTTATGAGCACTGACGTCATTTTACATCTAAGCTGCTCATGTGCATGCGACATCTAGCATCTGCTACCTAAAGCAATCACAAATCTAGACGCTTCCGCCACCTAATGAAATCATTAGAAACTACTTACTACAGTTTTCAGTTATCCCATATCGTTATGTGACCTACTTACTTACTTAAACTCGAATTAACATGTAGAATCTTTGCGCGAGGTTGAATATTTTGTTAGTTTGTGTGACTCCCCCCAATTTATTGATTTATTTAGATAGATGATTACCAATTTCCCACAACAACCATTCAACACTGTGCTACATGAATTCACGTAACCTGCAGTTACTCCAATGTTGTAGAAAATGGAAAATGTATTTATTTTCGATAATTAGCGAGTTTTATCATTTGTCTTGTGATTAGAATTAAACGTTTCTGACATAATCTTAACTTAACGTCTTTATACTGGTTTAACAGACTGCAGAGTCTGTATACAACAAGTTTATTCTGCATTCACTTGATCTAAAAATACCGACGTCCGTTCAATCTATTCTTTAATCCGTTAATTAACCCTGCCTCCACTATTTCCTTTCTTTATTTCTTCTTCTTCTTCTTCTTCTTCTTCTTCTTCTTCTTCTTCGTCTTCTTCTTCTTCGTACGCTATCAGACGTCAACTTGTATTTGTTTAAAGAAAGCAGCTGTCATCCTGAGGCTGTCGACACTACCGTAGAGATTGTCTAGTGTTGCCACTGGTAAGGCCCCATGTGCTTTCTCTGGTCCTCGTATGTCGGGCAATTTTGCAGCAGATGTTCAGCGGTCATTTCCCTGTACCACATGTGCATTCTTCAGTGCCACCTATCTTCAGTTTATTGAATAGGTGGTATCTCAGTCTGTTGTGGCCTGTGCGGAGTCTGAAGAGTACGACCTGCTCTCTTCTGTTCAACTGATAATTGGCATAATTGTTTGTGTAGCCAGTATGTTCTGTTTCCCATTTGGCCATGTATCTGGCCTTAATAAACCTTTTGGACTCTTCGTAGGTCACACTAGAATCTGGTTGTGGTAGTGTATATGTGTCCTCGTTGCCTTGGATGTTACAGTGGGATGGAACCCACTGTACCACTACTCTTTTTGGTGCGGACTGCTGGCATAATTGACGGAGTACTGCTCTTAGATCATTAAGTTCAGTATTTTTTTGGCTTTTTAGTGCTGTAGCTACGGCCAGGGCATCTGAAAACAGAACTATCTGGATTTCATTGCTTTCGCCTGTCAGCATTGCTTTTACTGCAGCCTTCAGTGCCTCTGCCTCCGCTCTAAAATTGCTTGAGTATTTTCCAGTTGCCACTGACAGTGTTATTGTTCTACCATTTGTTAGGCTCCTTTCTGTGTTGTGTTTATTACAGAACCGTCGATGTATGCATGGGTCCAGTCTAGGCTTGAGTAGTTTTCCGCTATGTACCTCAGGGTTATGTCTCTTCTTTCTTTTTCAGTCTGGCTGTTCTTGTTTCCAATACCTGGTATATTTTCTACCACCTCCGGAATTATATGCTGCTTCCGTGTGGGTTTGCGTACAGTAGGGATGGATTTGGTGATGTTACGGTGTTCATAGGGTCTTCGCTCATCTTTGCTTCGACTATTTCTGCAAAGTTTCTCCGCTTTAGCTTCTCATTTCCAAATCTATTTAGTCTCTGATCCATTGGATGGTCTGTCAGTGTTCTGAGTTTCTCTGCTTGCTGCTGGGCTCTGCAGTCTCTTTTGTCGGTCATGGATTGCAGATTTGTAATCTTTTCAAGTTCTGCAATTGGCGTTGACTTCATGCTTCCTGTTATAACTCTCATGGCTTGGTTTTGAAGTTTGCTAATTTTATCAAAGTTCGCCTTTGCTGCTGTTGTCCATGCCGCCATGCCATACTCGAGAACTGGTCTCACTCTTCCAGTGTACAGTTTCTTTAGTATTATTTCGTCTGCTCCCCAGCTTGTGCCAGCAAGTCTCCTCATGATTGCCATTCCTTGTCTGGCTCTCACTCGGTTTCTCTCGATCTGACTTTTCCATGTCATGCGCCCATCAAATGTGACTCCCAAGTAGTTTAGGTTGTCGTTTGGCAGCAGATATTTGCCGTTAAGACTTATTTTGGTGTTCTATGGTTTATTTGAAAGCGACAATATCGTACAAGTTGTTTTTTCTTAATTTATTTTGACCAGACATGATTTCGCCCACTCCTCCAACGATGTTAGGACCTGCTGCATCCGATTGTTTGCTACGGTGAGAGTTTCTTTAGAGGTCCACATAACCAGATCGTCTGCAAACATGGAGCTGTGGACTCTTCTTGGTATATTCTCTGTGATGTTGTTTATATACACCAGGAAAAGTGTGGGTGACAGTATCCCCCTTGGGGTTCTCCTTGCTCCAGTATCACCTTTTTGCTCATCTGCCCTTGTACTTGAACTCTGGCTGTTCTGTTTTCGAGGTAGGGGCTGATCCATCTGTACATTTTTTCAGATACTTCACTTCTTCGTAGCTTGACTTTAAGTCCCTCTTTCCACACCTTGTCAAATGCCTTCTCTAGGTCCACCAAAACCGCTACTGTATGATTTTTCTCTTGGTAAGCACTTTCTTTAATTCCTTTGTGACTGTGCAAGACGGCTTGTAATTACAAGTTCTTGTAATTTGAAAAAAAAACATGTATAATTTATCATTTCCTTTGTTTATTTTATAAACCTGTGTTAAATCACATCGCCTTTTTCTCTTTTCTAGACACTGTCGCCTGGTTTTTCCGAGTCTTTCCTCATAACTATAATTCTGGAATCCCACTCTCAGTTTTGTCGCTCTTCTTTGTATCCTTTCCAGCATATTTATATCCTGTCTGCAATAATGGCTGAACACCTGTACAATGTACTCCAATCTAGGTCTAACTAATGCTTTATCACTTCAGTGCTCCTACGTTTAATATTTAATTTTAACTTACCTACCTCGCCCACTTTACCTGCATGATCTATTATAACCCCTAGGTCTCTTTCCTTTTATATCTTTCTAATGTTGTTCTCTCCCATTCTCTAATATAATTAAACATTAATTAAGCCAATGGTTCTTGGATTGTATTATTGAATGGACACGGACAGATAGAAATAGTTGTGTAAATGGGTACCTGGCATATGACTAGGGAAGTAATCATCATCATTGCCGTCTCAGTCTCTATAGACCATGCGCGTGGCGCCCTTTTGTCTAGCTCTGTCTCTTGTATTTCGACACTGCTATGACTGTAAAGGCCGATCCGCGAGTGACAATCCCTGCCACAAATCGTGCAACCATACTGAGGAGGCTGGCTTGACTGGCTATTCCTTGATCTCTTCAGTCTTTCTCTTTTATCTGCAGTCAATAGACCTCTACGAGCGTGAGCTGCCACTATGCCCCCTGCAACTGACTATCTCCAAATAGCTTGATCTTGAGCATTTACTTCCCAGCCCTCGGATGCGATGTCACATGACTTCATGTCCCTCTTGCATACGTCCTTGAATCGCAGTGTTGGACGGCCGATTCTTCTAACTCCAATGGCTAGCTGTCCGTAAAGGATATTCTTTGGCAGCCTCTCGTCTTCCATGCGATAAACATGTCCCAACCACTGTAGACGTCGCTGGCTCAACATTGACTACAGGCTGTGAGTGTTTGCTCTCTGCAAGACCCGATTATATGACACGCTCTCTTGGCACCCAATCCCGAATATAGGCCGTAGACACCTCATGTGAAAGGTGTTCAGCCGCCGTTCCTGTTTAGTGTACGTGCTCCAAGTCTCGCTTCCATACATGAGAGTGTCAAGAACACAGGTCTGATATACCCATACCTTCGTGTAGTGAGGCAGTGTAGTGTTCTCGCAGACTCTCTTCTTCAAGCGGGCCATGACGGCACGTGTCCTGCCAAGTCTTCTGTCTATTTCCTTCTCGAGTGAGAGAGTCTTGCTGATGGCAGACCCCAGATAAGTGAAACTGTTGATGACATCCA
Organism: Ariolimax columbianus; assembly: GCA_036924085.1. Lineage (NCBI taxonomy): Eukaryota > Metazoa > Mollusca > Gastropoda > Stylommatophora > Arionidae > Ariolimax > Ariolimax columbianus. Next base: position 40,968,046 of record JAVGWX010000006.1, read on the forward strand.
GAATAACGCCATCAATCTTTATGGCGGGCGTAGTGGTAATGCTCGGTGCACAGACCGTTGTCTTTTCCAGGCTTATAGTGAGTCCAAATTGCTTGCACCCTTCGGCGAATCTGTCTCCCAGTCTCTGCAGCGCCTCCTCACTATTGGTCACTAGAACTGCATCATAAGCAAATAGCATCTCCCTAAAGAGCACCGTGCTCACCTTGGTCCTCGCACGTAGTCGGGACAGGTTAAACAGCCGCCCATCTGACCTGGTGTACAGATAAACACCGTCCACAGATGTGTGATAATTGTTGGATAGGAGCATGGAGAAGAAGATCATAAAGAGGGTCGGTGCGAGCACGCATCCCTGCTTCACTCCACTCTTGATGGGAAAGGAGTTTAAAGTTGAACCATCGTATGGAACTGAGCTCTTCATTTCAGTGTGAAAAGTGTTTGCAGATGAACCATCGTATAAAACTGAGCCCTTCATTTCAGTGTGAAAAGAAATTATCTTGCTAGGCAGTTTTGGGGGCAGCCGATCTTCTCGAGGAGTTCGAATAAAACTCTTTCTACTAACCAAGTCGAGGGCCTTGGTGAGGTGTAGAAACATCATAAAGAACGACTGGTCTTGTTCTCTGCACTTCTCCTGAATTTGGCGAAGCGAGAAAATCATATCCCTTGTTGAACTACCTACTCTAAAGCCACACTGCGATTCTGTCTACACCCTGTCCGCGAGCAATTTCAACCTGTTTAGTAGCATGCGGGCGTAAACTTTGCCTACAACGCTCCGGAGCGAGATCCCTCTATAATTATTGCAGTCCCCACGGTCACCTTAGTTTTTGTAAAAAGTCACAAAGATGGCGTCACGCATATCTTGAGGGACTGCACCTTCCTCCCAGTAGAGGCATAGAAGATCATTCAGAGTAGGTGGTTTGTTAAGTTCCTCCATAATGCGCAGGACGTGTGGCCTGCACAAGGCCTAATCAGTGACCACCATTTTCCGAGAGTAGAGCTCAGAGAAGTGATCCATCCATCTGGCCATCTGCTTTTCACGTTCCACGATTGTCACACCTGTCAGATATTTCAGGGGGGGGGGGGGGGGCAGAACCTCTCGTCTCTGGATTTAACTAAATTTATGCATACAGTTTCTGCCAGTACTAATTCGCTCATTGTCTAGCGGTTCGTTGATTGGTGCTTCAAGCGTTCTCATTTTGGCATTTTTTTATAATTGATAAAAGCTTCTTGTTTGGCCTCAATTACTGTTTCCATTCTTGCGAGATGTGCATTGAACCAGTCGCGATTGGCCCGTTCCCTCAAGGCAAACGCAGCTAATGCAGTATTATAGATGGCACCTTTCATAACGTCCCACTTAGCTGTGGCGTCACACTCAGATCCTCCCTGAAGAGCAAGATTCAGGTCAGACACAAATCTCTCCGCCTTGAAAGGAATCATCATCTGCGCAGTGTTGATGCGGTAATGCCCCATCTGTTTGCACATTATGCGAAGCTGCAAGCGTACCCTGATACACACAAGAGCATGGTCAGATTCGCAGTCTGCACTGTGATAGCTTCTAGTGGAGAGGACCATGTTTAGAGCTGAACTCCTGGGAACAATCAAGACGATTTGAAGCCATCGATGGACCTTGGGTATTTCCAGGATACTTTATGTTGTAGCTTGCCCTTGAATACAGTATTTATGATACATAGGCCTTCATGAGTGCACAGCTCCAGCAACCTCTGACCATTGTCATTTATTCTGCCAATACCACGATGTCTAAGAAAGTGTGGCCAATGCTATGTGGTCCCCACCTACTCTAGCATTAAAGTCGAAAGGAAGGAGGAGTGCTACTTCTTTGGCGCTGTTCTTGATTATTTCCTCCAGCTGTCCCTAGAAATGATCCTTCACTTCCTTCGGAGCTGTCAGGGTTAGGGCACAGACGCTAAGGATATTAACAGGACCTGCAGTGGCGATGAGGCGAATGGCCAGTAACCTCTCAGAGCCCTCGAAAGGAGGATCGACTGAGACCATAAGTGTGTTTTAATAGCAAAACCATGACCATGCTGTCGAGATTCCTCAGGTTTACAACCCTTCCAAAAGAAAATGTAGTTTTTTTTCTTTCCATTAGCCAATAGAGGCATGCATGTCTAGTCTCCTCCTGTAGAGGCATGCATGTCTAGTCTCCTCCTGTAGAGGCATGCATGTCCAGTCTCCTCCTGTAGAGGCATGCATGTCCAGTCTCCTCCTGTAGAGGCATGCATGTCCAGTCTCCTCCTGTAGGGGCATGCATGTGCAGTCTCCTCCTGTAGAGGCATGCATGTCCAGTCTCCTCCTGTAGAGGCATGCATGTCTAGTCTCCTCCTGTAGGGCAGCTATGTCCACATTCAATCGAGAGCCCCCTCTCAAAAATGACTGTTTTCCTGGCATCTCCAACCTTTCGAAGATCTTCGGAGACGCATGTACACATAATACACATGTTCCAGCTGGCAAATCGAAGATCTGGAGTCTTTTTTTGTGTGTGGATTTGGCTGGTGAAAGATTCACATCCGCTTTCCATGCATGCACTAAGCCACAGGCGCCCACTGGACCAGGCAGGTATTGGCAATTCGACACCCTACTGACCGGGGGCTGCCCGGCTGAGGCGGTCGGTAGTCGATCAATGGGATTCGATGATCCCTCCCACCGTCGAAGCTGACCCATGGTGCCCCTTCCCAACTCCAATCAGGTGGGACTTATAACCTGTAGACTACCAGCTTCCGTGCTGTGTCCTCGTAGCCTCTCCAGAACGCAAGCCTGTGAGCTGAATATGGATACCCTGAGCTGGACAAACTGCAGAATTCCCCATCTCGGTCTCACTGGTGTAATACAAAGGGATGCAAAGCATGACAATTTGGTACCAGCTCAGCTGCAGGAGCTGCTGGAATAATTTCGTAATTTTGATAGCATCCGCTGTAGGTGCTACCACTCCGGATTTTCTGCCTGTGTTTACTGCCATAGTCCTACCCTCTCCCGAGGTTTCCACAATGCCGAGGAATCGTTGCCCGCAGATGCTAGTTACTCGAGACATCCGATGATACTCTCTTCGTCACCGGTCTAACCAGCACTCTCTGGGACTTGGGGGTTTAAAATCAGATCCCCCCTCTTCTAGGCGAACTGCCTGAACAGGCTAACGAGCTTCGTCTACCCGGGTTTAGAGTCAGAGTTTACCTTCTCTTAGATTGGCTGCCAACCAAGGCTAATGAGCCGAATCTGCCCGCCCAGTTATACCACCGGGTACTCGGACGCGTCCCACAGCAGGCTCTGTACGAGACAGGTGGGCCCTTATGAAGGTGCTGCTTGGGACACAATAATGAGGAGAGAACATTGACATGGAAACTCCTGCACGACAAGCCGAATAGTGAATCCAGCGGCGATCGCTACACCTGGAAAGGAGAGGCTATATCAGACGCTTCACTTTCCTTTAACGAGCGGGACGTCCGTGCTAACCCCTTGGAAGTAATAGGCAGCGAGAAAAAAAAACTGGCCAACCTACCTCCTACAAGTTGTGGCTTAGCATTCTGAAGTCCTTAACAACTTCATTCCCGATATCTGTATCAAACTGAATGGAATAACAAACTTGTCTGGGTCAATGACGTTATGGAAGATTGTGCCATAGTGTGCGGTTTTGAACCTCACCATTATTTTCGTTCTGTTTTTTGTTTTTGTTTGTCTAAGGAGCTTGTCAATATGAAACCCTGACTGTGGTTTAAATTTGAGACGCCTACAACAAGATCTGATTAACAAATTAAATAGTTTGAATACATTATTTTTTTGTAATTCTCAATGAAACAACGATCATGCACAATCTACAAAAGTGAAGACCCAATCAATAAAGTTAATTAAAATTCGCACAAGACAGGTGTGTTTTGTGACGTCTACATCCGGCCATTATCAGTACGGGAACTTGCGATCATTATATATATAAAAGTGAACGCAGTCTGGTACACTTAGTGACGGTTAGCCCGAAGCAAAGCAGTACAAGACTCGAGACGAGTGACTCGTTAGTAACAAAACCAGATGTTGTTCCGAGTATTATTTTCCTCTGTAATCCTGTCAGCCGTTTACGGTAAGATATTCTTCTCCTCGTCCTTCTTATTTTTTGTTTCCTTCTTATTTTCTTCTGCTTCTTCTTCAGCGTACGTCCTGAATAGGACGCTGTTGCGTTGTCACGTATTTTATGGGGAGCCTGCAATATGCAAATTGTATAGACGTAAAAAAAAGGCGTTTGACAATGTGGATCGAAGTACTAAATGGCATCTGTAAAGACACTATAGGATACCATAGAAGTACATAACCCTCATCCAGAAAATGTACAAAAACATAATTAGACGAGCTGTACATGAAGGAGCACTCACTAACAGCTTCGAGGTGCAAACAGGGGTGAGACAGGGATGACTGCTCTTACCTTCCGTGTTCTCGTTGGCTATAGATTAGACGATGAGGAAAACATTCCAAGGAAAAACAACTGGTGTTCAGAAGACACTAACTGGCGAACGAGAGGAAGGAGCAGACACTATTGTCACAATTGGAGGACCTGGATTACGCAGATGACTTGCTGCTTTTGTCACACAGTTGTGACCAAATGCAAGAGAAATTTGATAGAGTAGAAGAACAATCTGCAAAATTGGGACTGAATATCAACATGAAGAAAACCTAGCTCCTTAAACTCTATACTATTAACAAAGAACCAATCATGATCGAGGGAGAGCAATTAGAAGAAGTGGATACCTTTATCTATTTAGGCAGCACCATAGACACATAAGGAAGATGCAAATGTAAGGATCAGAATTGGAAAGGCAAGAGGGACATTCCTGACACTAAACAACACATGGAGATGCAGAGAAATCAAGTTTCACACCAAGATAAAATATTCAACGTCAGTGTCAAGTCGGGCTGCTGTGTGGTGCAGATACATGGAGAACGATCAAGGTCATACAACAAAGACCCCAATCCTTCTTAAACAGATGCATACTAAGAATATTAGAAGTAAAATAACAGCACATGGTGAGGAATGAAGACCTATGGGAAAGAAGCTAACAACATATACCGGAACAACGAATTGAGCGAAGAAAATGGGGCTGTTTGACTCCTCATAGCCTGCCAGAATTTCCATTTCTGTGCTTTCGTCTGGGAAGAGGTTTCTGTGACAGTTATGTATTTGTTTGGATGTTTTTGTTTGGATGTATTTGTTTGGATGTATTTGTTTGGATGTATTTATGAAGCTAGTCCTTTTCAACCTTTTGTTTTCTGTAGTTTTGTGTTTGGTCTGCATGGGATGGTTTCTCGTGCGTCGCAACTCTAGCTGCGCAAGAGCACCTTCTCTTCTCGTCTATTATGCAGGGGTCTGAGTTTAGTGTGTTTTTCCATTGCCTCGATTGGGGTGCGCTTCTATCCTCCTGTGATTAGGTGGAGGCCTTTTGTACTTCTGTTAGCGGTCTGTATTGGTTTTGGTATCTGTGTCCCAGACTAAATTAAGCATCCCATGGAGATATCATTTGATGAAGCTCTACAGTCTAAATGTACTCTTAGTTACAATTCATTTTTCTGAGCCAAATATTGCGACAAATTTTACATTAGATTAGCGCTACATAATCGCAATTATTTAAACTGTTTAGGTTTTTTTCAGGGTCAAACGTAGTGCATAAGGTAGAATTCAATGCTTTCCATGTAGATCCGTCTGATTCCTCTCGTTGTAGCTCCTGAATATTGTTGAGATCCGTTAAAACAGTCGCTCAAGTGATTGTACTGCGTAGTGTCTCTCTTGGCCTGCCTCTTTTTCTTGCGCCACTTGGTCTCCTCATGTTCGCCTGGACTGAAAGTATGTTGCTGGTCACTCTAAGATATGTCCGATGTGCGCCGAACGTATGTTATTTTTCATATAATAGTAGAAATGTATTTCTGTTTGGTATCTAATAGTATTTATCTGTTTGTTTGTTTTAAATTCTTAGCAACCAGTGTTTAAAATTTTTCAAAGACATTACTTTTCAAATGTATTCTGCCTATTTTCAAGAGTTTTTGTCATTTTCCAGCGTTCACATCTAAATGTTATCACTGATATTGTGTTGCAGTTGAATAGCCTTAATGTGATCCTTTCCTCAGTGTTTTAGAGTTCCAGATACTTGTTAATTAGTTAAATGCAAATTAGACCAACGCGATTCGAGATAAGATTTCAGTTGCTGTGTCTCCGTCCTGTTCCATTTTGCTGCTGCATGAGTAGGTGAAATGTTCTACCAACCGGAATGTTCTACCAACCGAAATGTTCTACAAACCTGGATGTATTTCCTTTCAGTTTGATATGAGTGACTTCGTGTGAAATTGATGATTTTTGTTTTCGAAGCATTTATCTGCAGGCCTATCATTTTGAACAGTTGGCAAAGTGTGTCTATCTTTCTCTGTGGCATCTTCTAATGTTTTAGCACCCGTCCATGTTATGCTTAAATATATAAATAGAAATTCATAAATGGTGTTATTTGTCCTACCTACTCTGCAGCCCACGCCGATGCTCAGGAGAAACAACTTATTGGCATTTGTGTTGAGGAATGTAATAACCTAGCTAGCGTTCGTGCCCTAGGAATCGGTGGGTGCGCAGTTGGCTACGAGTGCAGGTCTAATGGGTGCGGCCATACCTGTCAGAAAGTTTCAGGTAAGTTATCGGCACATTGCATCACATTTGGAACAATGTGTTAACGTTTACAACAGTTTAATTCTTCTTATGTGCCTACTTAGTTGCTCTTCTTCTACCCTGCAGTGTAGCTCTCTTTTTTTAACTGCTCTTGCGGGTAATATTTTAAACATGATGCACAACCATTCACTTCCCACCCACCCCCACCCCCCCTCCCATTTTTAGTCGTCTTGTCTGGTTACATTGTAACTATTCGCTGCTCCCTACTTAGATCCCGGGAAAGCACAGGTTAGTTGGCAAACTAATTGGTTTAATTTTTGAATTATCGTATTTTTTACTGAAAAATCAATCGTATCTAAAGTCGGTTCAAATAATGCCAGCAAGCCAAATGACGTCTAAATACATATCTGTTGTTTGCCTTGGAGAACCACGTTGTACCAAGAACCTCTCGAAGACCATCTCTCCATCTCATTTGTGGATGTTCTGGAGGCCGTCGAAAGATGAAGAGCTATTTGGATGGTGTAGGGTGAATACAACTACAATAGGACACGTAGAATCTGACTAGAAGTAGCGATACCATTGATTTACTCCGTGTGGCCCACCAGGCCTGGAGGAGTGCTAAACACACTTAAACCGACCTTAACTGACCATGTTTCCAGGTCATGTTTATCTGGCCTTGTTTAACATCTGCTCTTTACCTAATCCATTTGAGAGACCCTGCTATCAGCTGATTTATCACAGGCAAACAGTTTGAGGTTACATTTACATACGTGGTTTTCTATAATTCAAATGTGGAAATGAGATAGAGATATGTATCTAGAAATAAACAGAAAGATCAAGATAGTCATAGAGAGACCGATAGAGACATATATATGTGTATGTATGTATGTGATTATGTTTAGGAAAAGAAGGAAATATGTATAAAGATAGAAAGAGATAGTGATGTGGAAAGAGATAAGGAGTTAAAAAGAGATAAGGAGATAGAAAGAGATATTGAGAAACAGCGAGACAAATAGATCGTGAGATATAAATAGAAAATATGTTGTTGTTTTTTTTTTGCGTTCGCATTATCTCTTGGATCCCCAAGGCGGTGTGCGCTGCACTGTGGTTTTTATTTTGCGCCTGTTGGCCAAGTGCATCCGACTTCAGCATGCATTTTATGTAAGGGTCTGCTTCCTCCTGCATTTTCTAAGGGTTTGCTTCATGGGGTAACGGCCGGTGCTGTAATGGGGATCGAACCCAGCACCTTCGGATTGTGAGCCGTGCCACTTAACCACTAGGCCACGCCGTCCTCTAGAAAAGATATAGAGAGATAGAAAGAAAGAGATAAGACAATAGAAAGATAGAGAAGAAGAAAAGGAAGAAGAATAAAAAGAAGAAGAGGAAGGTCTAAAGCAATGGATCTCCAACCTCCTCTGTCTCTTGCTACGATAGTGCAATCTGCTAGACTTGTCTTTGTCCATCTTTCAATGTAGTCCTCCCACTTATAGCTTTCATTACCTCTGCCTTGTTCACTTCTACTAGAGAAATTATCATGAATGGTGTACGGGCTTGACATACCCAGCCCATTCATATAAAAAGATACCTGAGACTTGCACTTCAGTACTTCACCTGTTAGAAGGAATATATCCGATGAGGAAAGTCAAATGCTGGGCTTTCTATCGACAATTTTGAATTGGCGATGTAATATGAGCTATTACTTTTGAAATGATCAATAACACTGGGTGGATCTGTTAATCAGATCCCAGTCTACTCGGAAACAATAGCCACGATGCATTTTTACAAAGGAAGCGTATTGTCCACTATACCCTCGTGGTTTAGGATAGAGATGTTTAGAGACATCATTTCCATTTGTCATTTTTTTTTTTAGTTATTGGTGTTGGTCAAACTTTTACTGCCGACTATAATCTGTCTTCTACCTCTTCTTCTGTTTGTTCTAAATCTCTCGCAACCCAGCCCCGAAAAGGGCTTCGCAAGTAGTAGGATGCGTTGTGTTGTAGTTTACAGCTTGACTGCGATATTTGCACATTTCAGCTCTTCTTCTTCTTCTTCGTACGCAATCAGACAGTAACCATTATTTTTTTCGAAAAAAGGAGCGGTCATCCTGAGGCTGTCGACACTGCCATAGAGCTTGTCTAGTGTTGCCACTGGTGATGGCCACATCTGCTCTCTCTGATCCTCGTATGTCGGGCAGCTTTGCAGCAAATTATCAGCGGTCATTTTCCCGGTACCACACGGGCATTTGTCGGTGCCACCTATCTTCAATTTGTTGAATAGGTGGTACCTCAGTCTATTGTGGCCAGTGCGAAGTCTGAAGACCACGACCTGCTCTCTTCCGTTCAACTGGTAATAGGCATCGTTTTTGGTGTAGCCAGTATGTTCGTTTTCCCATTTGATCATGTATCTTGCTCTAATAAACCGTTTTGACTCTTCGTATGTCATACTAGTATCTGATTGTGGTAGTTTTGCACCTTCTTTTGCCAGTCTGTCTGCCTCCTCGTTGCCTTGGATGTTGCAGTGATATGGAACCCACTGCACCACTACCCTTTTTGGTGCGGCCAGCTGGCATAGTGACAGAGTACTGCTCTTAAATCATTAAGTTCAGTATTTTTCTGGCTTTTTAGCGCTGTGACTACGGCCAGAGCATCTGTCAGCAGGACTATATGGCTCTCATTCCTTTTACCTGTCACCATTTCTTCCACTCCCGCATCAGTGCCTCTGCCTCCGCTCTGAAATTGCTTGTGTACTTACCAGTAGCGAATGACAGTGTTATTTTTCTGCCATTTAGTAGGCTCAGGAATGCTCCTGCCCCTCCGTTCTGTGTTGTATTTGTTACGGAACCGTCAGTGCATGCATGGGTCCAGTCCATGCTTGGGTAGTTTTCAGTTATTTAACGCAGGGTAGTATTTCTTCTTTCTTTTTCAGACTGGCAGTTTTTGTTTCCAATACCTGGTATATTTTCTACCACCTCTGGAAATATATGCTGCCTCCAGGTAGGTTTTCGTACAGTAGGGATGGGCTTTGGTGTTAGTACGTTCATGGGGTTTTCGTGCATCTTTGCTTTGGCTATTTCTGCAAAGTTTCTTCGCTTTAGTTTCCCACTTCCGAAATTGTTTAGTCTCTGGTGCATTGGATGGTCAGTCAGTCTTCTAAGTTTCTCTGATTGCAGCTGGGCTCTGCAGTCGCTTCTGTCGGTCATGGATTGCAGTTATGTAATCTTTTCAAGTTCTACAATTGGCGTTGACTTCATGCCACCTGTTATAACTCTCATGGCTTGGTTTTGGAGTTTGCTAACTTTATCGAAGTTCGCCTTTGCTGCTGTTGTCCATGCCGCAATGCCATACTCGAGAACTGGTCTCACTTTTCCAGTGTACAGTCTCTTTAGTATACTTTCGTCTGCTCCCCAGCTTGTGCCAGCAAGTTTCCTCATGATTGCCATTCTCTCTCTGGCTCTCATTCGGTTTCTCTCCATCTGACTTTTCCATGTCATGCGCCGATCAAATGTGACTCCCAGGTAGTTTGGGTTGTCGTTTGGCTGGAGGTATTTGCCGTTTAGACTTAATTTGGTGTTTTGGGGTTTGATTGATAGCGAAAATATTGTACAGCACATTTCAGTTCGACAGATCCGACTTCAGCAGGCATGTTTGTGTACTGGGTTAGCCTTTCCTCTTCCTTCCCTTCTCCTTCCCTTTCAGTTTGCTCTGTTGCAGCCTGCTATCCAGGTTCACAGCAAGGTGTAGAAGGGTCTTGGCAGCACTTTGTCTTTGGCCCTGACGCTAGCAGTCAGCTATGAGTCGCATGCCGCTGCAGTTCGTGTACTGCTCAGCCGCTTGATTCCGCCCAAGAAACATGTAGCTAATGCTATCAAGTAATTATCATAGCATTTTACCCCGTTTGTTGACGTCAAACGTGAGGATTTGATTTGGGAGCATTTCATGGAAATTAAGAGCATATCTTAGATTCAACTCACAGCGGCGACAGTATTCAACCCCAATGAGTTCCAAAGAAAGTGATGGTTGGCTGGTTGGTTGGTTGGTTACTAATGCCCCGCCAATGGGTTGGTAACCGTTTTGTCAGCCCTGAAAAGGACGGAACTTGTAGCAGATTGCAGACGCTTTCCTCACATCCCGAGCGTACTGGCGAAGGGGGGCCAGGGTCCTCCAGGTCGTTGTGCAATGCTTGGTTTCTTCTGCATGTCACTGAGTACTGCAGGGATCACGTCGAAGCTCCCCTTGTTAGACAGACTGGTGTCCTCTACAACAGCCCGTTTCCAGGATGACCAATGAGGAGATCAGGTGAGGATTTTGGCCAGTATATGTCTCCTGACCCTGGCTAACATTGTCTGATCAGTGTGTTTTACTAGACCAGACGTTATCCTAATCGTCCCAAAGAAATTTATAGAAACACCTCCACAAAAATTATCAACACTAATCGAACAAAACATTATCAACTCCCTGTGAAGGGTAAGTCTTCAGCAAATACAAGTGATCAAATCTGGCCATATCTTTTTTTTAAATCTTAACGTTTCTACATGATACGATCGCCGCCGACCTCATACCTAACTCTTCTCAATCGCCTCTCAACTGGAAATGTTGTTATGCAAATGTGCGAAGCATAGTAAATAAAAGAGAAGAATTGGAACTATATGTAGAAGAAGAAAAACCACATATAATAGGATTAACAGAATCATGGACAAATGAGGACATTGCAGATAGTGAACTTGAAATAGAGGGATATACAATGTTAAAGAAAGACAGGATAGTTGGAGACAAGACTAAGGGAGGTGGCGTTTTATTATACTGTATAGATTCTGTTAATATAACATCAAAGATGATTTATCATGTGGTAACAAATGTGAAAGTGTATGGGGAGAAATAGAAAGTGGTGGTGAAAAAACAGTGATTGGAGTGTGCTATAGATGTCCATCAAGTCAAAAGGAGGAAGATGAGGAGCTGATTAGTAGCATAGCAAAGGCAAGTGAAGGGAAATTATTATTAATGGGAGATTTCAACTTTCCAGAAATAAAATGGGATATGACAGAAGCACTTGTAGAGTCAAAACCTTTGTTAAGTGCATGACTGACAATTTTTTAATTCAACATGTAGAAGCAAGCACCAGAGGCAAAAACACACTCGACCTAGTTTTTACTACAGAGGAAAATATGATTGAAAACGTTACAGTTGGGGAACTGTTTGGCTGAAGTGGGATTTTATTGCAGGGAAAGAAGTAAACATAAACACGCGAACATACGACTACTCTAAGGCAGATGTTAAGAGGATAAAAGAGGTAGCGAACCACATAATCTGGAAAGATATTGTCGTAGGAACAGATGTTAAACAGGAGTGGGAGAGTTTTAAAACAGTTCTAGAAACGCTAAAACAGGAATGTGTTCCATGTAGGGAGGTAAACCCCAAGCGTAAAAAGTAGATAACTAGATTTGTAATGAAATGTAGAAGAGCGAAAAATAAAGCATGGAAAAATATATAGAGGCAGGTAAATCAAAAGAAATATATTTAAAATATTTGGACAAGCAGAACATATATCAGAAAGTGAATAATACAGCAAAAATAGACTTCGGAAATTGCTCAGAGGATCAAGAGTGACAGTAAAAACTTCTTCTCTTATGCTAGAAATAAACAAAGAACGAAAGACAAAGTAGGCCCTTTCATAAACAGTACAGGGAAAATAATAAGTGAGAATAGGGAGGCAGCTCATCTACTCAATCAGTACTTTAGCACAGTCTACACAAAAGAGGATTACTCCAAGATCCCAGAGCCTATACATATTTTTCAAAGACACATGGATACAGCGGGATTAACATCGATCTGCATTACAGAGAAAATGGTTTTCAAAAAATTGGAGGGGTTGAAAGTGGATAAATGTCCAGGCCAAGATGGTATTCATCCAAAATTGCTGTTTGAAATTAGAGACCAACTAGCAAAAACCATTGGCTATATTATGTTCTCAATCACTTACAAAAGGGATTGTTCCACGGGATTGGAAAGATGCAGGAGTGATCCCCTTATTCAAAAAAGGCAAAATATCAGATCCAGCAAATTATAGACCGGTGAGTTTAACGAGCATAGTCTGTAAATTGTTAGAGTCAATAATCAAAGAAAACATTGTAATGCATTTAGACAAATTTAATCTAATTAGAAACAGTCAGCATGGGTTTACTAGAGGGAAATCATGCTTAATAAATCTATTAGAATTCATGGAAGAGGTTAATAAAATCATAGATAAAGGGGAGTCAGTGGACCTTATTTATCTAGATTTTGCAAAGGCCTTTGATAGAGTACCTCATCAAAGATTATTTTGAAAGTTAAAATCACATGGAATAGGTGGGGAAGTTGCCAAATGGATTGAAAATTGGTTAACGGAAAGAAGGCAGAGGGTGGGCATAAATAAGGAGTACTCTGAGTGGTGTGAAGGGAAAAGTGGAGTGCCACAGGGCTCGGGTTTGGGACCAATTATGTTCTTGATATATATAAATGATTTGGACATTGAAATGGGATCCATGATTGCAAAATTTCCTGATGACACAAAACTATGCAGTAGTTTCTCTTCTAAAGCAGAAGTGGATATATTGATGTCGAATTTAGATCAAATTCGTGAATGATCTGTAAGCGGGCAAATGAAGTTTAATGTAGATAAATGTACAGTCATCCACATGGGTAGATCCAAAATGGAACATAATTACAGAATGGGAGAGAACAACATTAGAAAAATAGATAAAGAAAGGGACCTAGGGGTTATAATAGATCATACAGGTAAGGTGAGTGAGCAAGTTCAGGTACCAGTGAAAAAGCCAAATGCAATGTTCGGTATGATAAAAAGAAATATTAAACATAGGAGCCAGGAAGTGATAGTCAAACTGTTTAAAGCGTTAGTTAGACATTGATTGAAGTAATGTGTACAGGTGTGGAGCCCTTATCATAGAGGGGATATAAACATGCTGGAAAGAATACAAAAAAGAGCGACAAAGCTGATAGTGGGATTCCAGAAATACAGTTATGAGGACATACTCAGAAAAACCGGCCTACAGTGTCTAGAAGAGAGAAGAATTCGTGGTGACTTAATACGGGTTTATAAGATGACTAGAGGAATGGATAAATTAGACTATAACAATTTTTTGTTAATACAGCCACCCACAAGAACAAGAGGGAATAGCTACAAATTAACTAAATGAAGGTTCAGATTAGATATTATAAAATATTGTTTTGGTCAGAGAGTGGCGAATGCTTGAAATACATTGTCACAGGAGGTAGTGAAGGCAATGACAGTTAATGCAATTAAGAATAATTGGATGCGCATAGCTTTTAGAGCTATATATATAATTGAAACTGGTTGTATACAGACTGCAGAGTCTTCTAAACCAGTATAAAGACGTTAAGTTAAGTTAAGTTACAGTGTTACTATTCTTTGGACCCCTTTTATTGTCCCTGAATAAATAAATTATTTTTTTCCTCGGGAGCATTAGATGAAGAAGTATGTATTCAACGTGTTAACCTTTTTATTTGATCTCTGCTCTCGTAGATTTATCAGAAAACATCATTGGTCTATGCGCTGAGCTATGTTTCGATGGGTGCCAAGAAGGTTATGAGTGTCTCTCCAACGGATGCGGTCATTCTTGTCGGTAAGTATTAACATTTGTTCTGTTTATTTTACTGTTTCAAGCTTTGTGTTACATTATGCACATGCATGTACTGTTCTGCATTTAACAATTGATTTTGTTCTAACTTTCTATCTAACAGGTCGTGGGTCTACCATTGATTTCGTGTTTTAGTCCATTATAAATGCCACCAGGCCACGGATTTGGCTTGGCTTGACTTCGTTCGTTCTCAATCTCCCGCTACTAAACATTGAAAGGGCTTAAGTAGCAGAATATAGTCTAGAGAACGAAATGGGTTGTGTCGTAGTTTACAGCTTCACTGCCGTATTTGTTCCTTTTGGTCCAACACCTCCGACTTCTGCAAGCATTTTTTAGTACTGGGTTAGCATTCCCTCTTCAATCTATTCTCCTTAGCCAGTCTGCTCTGTTGCAGCCTGTTATCCAGGATCACCGCTTGGAGGTGTAGAAGGGTCTTGGCAGCTCTGGTTCAATGGCCCTGATGCTAGCAGTCAGCTATGGGTCGCTGACCACTGCAGCTCAAGCGCTGCGCATGATGTTGATCCCAGGCCACGGATTTGACTAATAGTAAGACTAGTCGTCGACGACTTACACTCATGTCCACAGACATGTGCTGCTTTTTCTATTAAGATCAATTAGTGTTGGGGTGTTTTTCTCTCCGATTTTACTGGCATGGTCATCGGTTTTTAAAATAATATTTCGGCTACACTGTGCAGTATTTCCACGGTCCAGTGTATACAGCTGAAATTCACGAGATTGGCAACTTTCGTACTGTTTTCTGACAGTGTCGGTTTTTTCACACAGGTTAATGGACTAACACATCCCCCTGGAGACTGGGCCCTATCCGGTTAGCAGCATGCCAAAGACACGTCGTTCACATGATGAGGAATGTAATTAATCCTCGCAGCCACCGTCCCAAAGCAGAGTACTCGGATCCCCTCAAGGAGTCCACAGAGACATCGGTCCGCATACTTTCCATGAAACTACAGGACACTAGAACTTCGTCCCCAATATTAGAAGTTCAATGCGTATTACAACTTGGAGTGTCCTTTTTAGCTACAGTACATGGCTTTGGCAGTGGTAGATCAACGCAGCGGGACATAGGAGCCTAATCGAACTTTGTTGTTTGTTGTTGTTGTTGCCTATATTCTAACAGTTTGCTTATTTATTTACTGTATATTTGAATGTATTTGTACAACCTTATTTATTTGGCATTGTAATTCTTAAATGAATTGATCACTGTAGCTGGTTGGTAAGACGCTCGCCTCCAAAGACACCAAAGCGAGAAACTGTGGGTATTCTAATCCTACAAGTGTCCACTGGTATCAAGGGAAGTGAGATTTGACGCCTTGTTTTGTCGGAAACGGACGATAAACTCAGAGGTTCCGGGTTCACGCACTACTCGTTAAATAACCATTAGCAGAAGAAAATCGAAAACAAAATATGATATTGGACGATCCTGTGGCAAAACATCTCAGGGTAATGAAATTACCAACGGGTAGGAAAGGAGAGGCAAGGGTCGAAAAAGACTGACTAGCATCGAAGAGGAGCGAATAAGGTAGAATAGGACTAAGCGAGAAGAGCCTGGTTGTTCTTGCAGTTAATTCTTTTATAGCACATCAATGTGGAGAGTGGACTAACATCTTGTCAGGCATAACATACTGATCAGAGTATGTTAATCTGAGTCAGGTGAAACATACTGATCAGAGTATGTTAATCTGAGTCAGGTGAAACATACTCACCAAGCCTCTACCTCACTTCCAATGAGTTCTTTCTTGAAACAGGCTGTTTTGTTGCAATCTGGCTGACGAGGTGGGGCTTGACAGTGTAATCACCATAGCGGTGAGCTTTCTGAAAAGTCACGAATTGTACTACAGTCAGGAGGACTCGGTCTACCCTCTCTATTCCGCTTTGGGATGTAATGAGAGCCACATAACGTCGCTCAACGGCACAAGTGGAAAGAAAACTAACTAACTAACTAATGGTATCATAAACTATCATTTGTCTCTTTTTGGCAACTATCTGTGATTATTCTATATCATTCCTCTTCCGCTTCAATTGGAGCATGGGTACAATACTACAGTCAGTCTTACTGCCAGAGGCTTGCTATAAATAATGCATTAACAAATGATGTTGTAAGATACACTGATCCTATTTTGATCCTATGAAGTATTGCACCTGAGCTGTACAAAGGTTATAAAGAATATATCTACTGTAACGTAGCAATCATGTGGCTCAAGGCACCTAAAGATGGTTGTGTACATAGAAATTGATCCATGTAAAAATCCCATACATATATATATATATATATACATATATATATATATATATATATATATATATATATATATATATATATATATATATATATATATATATATATATATTTACCCATAAACGCACAAAGATTGCTGTGCAAAGATCATATGTGATTAGTACCCTGTCCTATGCAAGCCAAATATGGAAAATGTCTGCCTCACATGAGAAAAGGCTAAATGCCTTTCATAGGCACAGCTTAATGTGCATAATTGGACTTTCATGGAGTTACAGAGTGACAAACAACGACGTGTTTGACCATGCAAAGATTACCACGTTCTTTTTAGTTGGGTTTCTCCACCAGCACCGCTTGCTGTGGCTTGGTCACGTGTGCAGAATAGATGATGGGCGAATACCAAAACATATCCTATACGGAGAAATGACCACGGGCAAACGAAACAAAGGTAGCCCCTTCGTCCGTTACAAAGATGTTTGCAACCGTAATTTAAGGCTTTGTGTATGAACATCCTGTAACTGCGAGGAACTT
Organism: Ariolimax columbianus; assembly: GCA_036924085.1. Lineage (NCBI taxonomy): Eukaryota > Metazoa > Mollusca > Gastropoda > Stylommatophora > Arionidae > Ariolimax > Ariolimax columbianus. Next base: position 40,985,119 of record JAVGWX010000006.1, read on the forward strand.
AACAATGACAGACGGCTGGAGGCAGACTTTGTGTGTTAGACTGCATGCAGGAGAGGTCAAGATGCAGACTACAAACATGTGCTGTGAAAAGCTAGGGCATCCACTGTCTGTACCCTCACTAGGGTGAAGTCCATGTTCTCTTGAAACTGACAGGATGCTAATCAAACCAATCAAACACACACACAAACACACCAAATGGTAATCAGTAAGTATGCCACAAACTGATTTAGACCAGCTGAAACATGTAGGTGGTTGCTTCTAAAGATGTCATTAGGAGGCAGCCACATTCAGCTTTGTGATTACTGAAGGTAGCAGACGCTAGGTGCCCATGCCTGGTCAAGATACCAAATGGTGTCCGCGTTCACAGCGTCTACAATCAAAGAAGAGCGAGCTGTCGTTCGTGCGTTTTTCTTTTAGAGGCGGGAGCATCGAGAGGGAGAGTGGTAGGAGGTGGAGGCCAAAAGTACTTTCTGAAAAGTATATTCATAAGAAAATTCTTCCTGTTTACGGTAAGAAGTGGTGCATAACTGGGTCAATACATTTTATAATAATGATCAAAAATTGCTTGTTGAAGCCCGACCTGGTCGTCCTGTTTAAGTTGCGACCGAAGCATATGCGATGTGGGATAGTGAGATGATTTGAGCTGACAAGCGAGTAACAATAGACAGTGTAATAGCTGCAAAAGGGTATTATCACGGTTTAGCTTACAGTATAATGCATGATCAATAGAATGTCCAGAAAGTATGCTCACTATGGGTACCCAGTTAATTGACTGAAGAACACAAAATAAACTTAATAAATCTTTCCTGAAGCGATGGTATACGTGTATCAATATTGATGAATATTATGTTGAGAAATAAGGGACCATGTAAGCACAATAATAATAATAATAATGATTTTCAAGGTCACATATAATTAATTTTTTTTTAAATAGCCATTTGTGACATTTCTACTGACTTATCGTCGTGTGTGTACGTGTGTGAGTGTGCGTATATATGTGTGTTTGTTTGTTTAAGTGTACTGAATTATCTCATTTTATGCGAATCTTAAATTACACGTGTACTGCAATAAAGTAACCATCGTATTACGTCGTGATCGTCCAGAATGTTTTTATTTCAAATTATTAATTCTCCATCTACATTGTATGTTTCATGTTAGTCCTATTCCTTCCTCTTTGTTAATCATAATCTGGTATTATTCATTTCAAAGTGTACGTTTCATTTAACATTTAATTTTTTTCTTTCAACAGACCCGTTGCAGTAGTGTCCTAATTTTGTACATTCTGGATGCCTAACCTGGACGATGGAAGACGACTTTAAATTGTGAAGTGCAAATCAAATTCACAGCAAAACAATTTTATGATTATAACAATCAACAACATAAGAAATATTTGATTTTCTGTCACGTATCATCAATATTAAAATATCAATAATTGTTGTTATCTTTAGCCTTGTTACTCTATTGTTATCTTCTTCTTTTTATGCGATAATTACACATTTAGACTGCGATTCTTCATTCAGAAAGTCTAGTGTCTATATCAAGGTATTAACACCACTATACAGAATCACATCGAGGCGGTGGGCGTGAACCACATCCTTGTCCTCAGATCTTTGTGGTTGGAGCAGTCTTAAAGTACTTTTGCTGATGTCATAAGTTAACGTCTTTATACTGCTTTAGAAGACTGCAGAGTCTGTGTACAACCAGTTTCTTGTACATTAGCTTGATCTAAAAATACATTTGTGCATATAATGTATTCTTGAATGCATTAATTGACCCCACCAGACCACTTGAACATAGGCTCGTGGTACATATCTTGAATTTCGTGCACAAGTGGTGTTTCAATCTGATGTCGCAGGGAGACAATGCGGGGTAGTGGTTAAGTGTCACAGCTCACAACCTGAGGATGCAGGGTTCTTCTTCTTCTTCTTCTTCTTCTTCGTTCGTTCTCAATCTCCCACTACCAAATCCTGAAAGGGCGAGTAGCAGAATGTAGTCCAGAGAACGGAATGCGTTGTGTTGTAGTTTACAGCTTGGCTGCGATATTTGCACCTTTTAGTCCAACACATCCGACTTCAAATTATGCCCATTAAAATAATTACATTTGGTAAAACAATTATTTTTTTTAATTATGAGAGAAATATTTTTGAAAATTTGTAAAATTTGCCTTTAGAATGTGTTTTTCCTGGATATTATAAATAACAACAAACAAAGGTACGGTAAAATCGATATGGGTTTCATAAGATCGCTTACAGTTCTGAGAAGGTCACCTCTCGCCACTGAATCTGAAGATACAGCTTTTGTTTATAAAAATCAAATTTAGTTAAATAACAAGAAATCGTTTATAAGTGAGATGTGGTTTCAGATCTTTGCATTGCAAGTGGTGCTGCTCTAATTCACTACAATGGACAATTTGGACTGTACAGTGTTAATAAAAAAAAGCAGCAACAATGTATTTTTACCGACCATGTACTGTCATGTCATAACGACTTTATTACCATTTCTGGGGTAGTCGAGGGGTTGGTAGGCGGATGATTACAGGCCGCTTCGTCATTGCTGGGGTAGTCGAGGGGTTGGTAGGCGGATGATTACAGGCCGCTTTGCTATTGCTGGGGTAGTCGAGGGGTTGGTAGGCGGATGATTCCAGGCGGCTTCGCTATTCCTGGGGTAGTCGAGGGGTTGGTAGGCGGATGATTACAGGCGGCTTCACTATTGCTGGGGTAGTCGAGAGGTTGTTAGGCGGATGATTACAGACCGCTTGGTCATTGCTATCGTTATGTCGTGTGCTGGCTATGTTTGTTTATCACCCTTAACATATAAACAACTACCAATGTCAAATTTGGGTCTTCCTCAAAGGCAAAACATTATTTCAACGTGCGAAATGATATGTCTAAGAAACGTCATCGTTGGGACACAGAATGAGAACTTTAGTCACAAGAAAGTAACTATCCCTTTCACTGAGTACAATTTATAGACATAAACTAATATGCTTAGGTCATCCCATGAAATGCAAACTTGGCCATCTTACATCTCAAGAAAATCTGACTACAGGTCGCGAGGCAGGCTTCGTGGCAGATGGAAATATGACATAAGAACATTTATACAATCTTACATAACCCTCACAAGGAGTCCTTAAATGAACTGTTGTTTGCTAGTGTTAAGGTCATCTTTTAACAAAATGGAGAAGACCTACAACACCACCTAACCTATCTCAATTTCACTTGTAATGAATATAACATGAACAGGCAATACAGAGACTACGTTAATATCTCGTTAACACTTGCAGAGAAGTGTCCACAGCAGTGACATAAGTATCAAGCAAGTAAGGAAGTTCAAATACCTTGGTCGTAGTATGTTCAATAATGGTGGCAGAGTGGATAGAGTTTGCACAAACAATTCAGAAGGCGAACCAAGTCCACTATCAAATTGCACTGATTTTGAAACACTCTAGAGTACTTCTTTCAACAAATAATAATAATAATAGATGTCCATCGTTGTCGATGAGGACCGCCGACATCATCCTTGTCACAGATTTCCGTGTTGGGTGTGGGTGCCCATGTGGCTGAAGAGGCCAATGCGAGCACGAAAACATCTGCTACATATCGGGCACACGAGGTTTGTTGAGGGGGATGGTGTTCCCGCTGCTCGGGATTTCCGCGCCTCGCGTCTGCTCTGGGCTTTCACAACACGGTCGTCTTCACCGGCAGCTACACCCGATTTGAAGAGGCTAATAAATGCACTATTTATTCCTACATTGTGTTACCAATGTCAATATTGGTCTTCACTAGCAACATATAAGAGTAAGACTCAGAGATGTGACCGAATCAGCAACACCCCGCTGAGGCATACAGTTTGAGACAAACCCATTTAGTGTTTACATTGACGCCCAAAATCAAGTGGTTTGGTCCTTTAGTCAGAATGCATTACGACCAGCCTGCAGCGAGAGCATATCATATGCAACTCTCAAGTCCACGAGCAAGGGACAGAACTCGACAGACGTCGGTGGATCGAGGATGTCTCTGACACTCTCGGAAAGTTCATCCTAACGACAGTACAAGCCTCCACCTGATGATAACAAGTTCATTAGCAGAAACCGCCGTCGGGGATGAAGTGATAAAGACGTCACTGTACTAACCCGCAGCTTGTGTGAGGTGGGGTGGCCAGTTCCCGTCCTCGCTGCCTTTCTTTCCTTAACCGTAGGTCAGGTACCCATTTACAAATTAACCCACTATACAACTGGGTCGACTGAAGCGAGCTGGTAGCGAAAGTTGAACCCTGTACCTTTACCTTGAAAAGCGGGATAATTTGTTTACGCCTACACAAAACCTGATTTCACGATACATTATATTCGTGTCACGTGTCCAGCTGTCTCTTATCACAGGCAAGTGAAGGATATAAACAATATATTCGTGTCACGTGTCCAGCTGTCTCTTATCACAGGCAAGTGAAGGATATAAACAATGTGGCAAATGTCCGTGCAAACTGTTTTTGTACTTGTTTTTGTTGTTGTTGTTTGTTTTTTGCAAGCTTGTGCTTAACTAGACATGACCTTTCTCCATGTGCCTGGACACTGATTTACAATCTTTTATGTAACTTGACATCACCTATATACGTGTGCGTGGACAATGATTTACAATCTTTTATGTAACTAGACATAGCCGTTCTCCGTGTGCGTGGACAATGATTTACAATCTTTTATGTAACTAGACATAGCCGTTCTCCGTGTACGTGGACACTGATTTACAATCTTTTATGTAACTAGACATAGCCGTTCTCCGTGTGCGTGGACACTGATTTACAATCTTTTATGTAACTTGACATAGCCGTTCTCCGTGTGCGTGGACACTGATTTACAATCTTTTATGTAACTAGACATAGCCGTTCTCCGTGCGCGTGGACACTGATTTACAATCTTTTATGTAACTTGACATAGCCGTTCTCCGTGTTCGTGGACACTGATTACAATCTTTTATGTAACTAGACATAGCCGTTCTCCGTGTGCGTGGACACTCATTTACAATCTTTTATGTAACTTGACATAGCCGTTCTCCGTGTGCGTGGACACTGATTTACAATCTTTTATGCAACTTGACATCACCTATATACGTGCGCTTGGACACCGATTTACAATCTTCTATTCAACTAGACATGACCTTTCTCTGTGTGCGTTGACATCGAACCACAATCTTTTATTTAACTTGAAATGGCAATAGTCCGTTTGGGTGAATTTCTATTTCTCCTATTTTTGACCAACTTCCCCATCACCTAGAGAGCTAAAATGCTGAAAACAGCCTCTATTAGTACCACCTGTTAATCCACGGGTCTCCACCCCATGACTTGCGATCCTAAATGACTCAATGCATTAGGGACTAAATGGATTCGGAAAAAGGAGACTAAAGCAGAAAAACTGTAGAAATAGTCAAAACAAAGATGAGATACGACCCTATGAACGCCATTTCAACACCAAAGTACATCCTTTCTGAACGAAAAACCATATGGAAGCAGTATATTTTCCCATAGAGGATAGAAACAACACAAGATAACAGTCAGACTGAACAGGAAAGAGGGACATAACTCTGAGGTACATAGAGAGGAACTACCCAATCACTGACTGGACCCATCCATACACTGACTGAACCCATCCATACACTGACTGAACCCATGCATACACTGACTGAACCCATGCATACACTGAGTGGACCCATGCTTACACTGACTGAACCCATGCATACACTGAGTGGACCCATGCATACACTGACTGAACCCATGCTTACACTACCTGGACCCATGCATACACTGCCTGGACCCATGCATACACTGACTGGACCCATACATACACTGACTAGACCCATGCATACACTGACTGGACCCATGCTTACACTGACTGGACCCATGCATACACTGAATGGGCATATGCATACACTGAATGGACATATGCATACACTGAGTAGACCCATGCATACACTGAGTGGACCCATGCATACACTGACTGGGTCATTGCATACACTGAGTGGGTCATTGCATACACTGACTGGACCCATGCATACACTGACTGGGTCATTGCATACACCGACTGGACCCATGCATATACTGAGTGGATCCATGCATACACTGCCTGGACCCATGCATACACTGACGGCTCAACAACAAACACAACAGAAAATGGAGGTGGTATTTCTGAGTCGAACAAACGATACAGAGATAAAGCTGTCTGGGACAACGGGAAAACTCTCAAGTAATTTCAGAGCAGAGGCAGAGGCATTGAAAGTTGCAGAAGAAGCTATGCTGATAGGCAAAAGCAATGAAAGCCAGTCTTTTTTTTTACAGATGCCCTGTCCGTGGTAACAGCGCTGAAGAGTCAGAAAAATGCAGAACTAAGTGACCTCAGATCAGTACTCTGTCAACTATGCCAGTGGTCTACACCCAAAAGAGTCGTCGTACAGTGGGTTCCATCCCACATACGAGGACCAGAGAAAGCACATTTGGCCATCACCAGTGTCAACACTAGACAAGCTCTATGGCAGTGTCGACATCCTCTGGATGACTGCAACTTTCTTTGAACAAATTCAAGTTGACGTTGGACAACTCATGAAGAGGAAGACCCCAAATAGTGTCACAAAGAGTTTTATGTGTGGTCATCGGCTGAAACAGTCAATTTAAAAAAATATTTATTTTAAATCAATTTTCATTTTTAATCAGTGACTTAAAGTTTGAATAATATTTTTTTTTTAATTTAGAATATAACTCATATAAATATGGATAGTTTTATATTCTCTATTCCCAGTGGATACACTGAATCAACCCATAATCCCATACATCAACGGTGGACCCCAGAATGTTTACATAAGCAGTTTTGGGGAAACAAAAACAAAACGCGTCATCGCGTATTGTACAGAGGTTTGTTTACGTAATTGAATTCCGCGAAATGGAATACATTTTTTTTGTTTCTGCCACCAATCAGATGAGTTGACTACGTAATCCAGAAATATGTCGTAAGATACAATTATATTTAATTATCATCATCATCAGTCCGTAATCTGAAAGGTCATTGGGGTACCAATATTGCAAATTGTTGGACCAGTTCCCGCAACTCCACTCGGTTTTGTGTCAGGATTGTAGCTATGGACCATTCCATTCTTCTTCTTCTTCTTCTTCTTCTTCGTACGCATTCAGACAGTAACCATTATTTTTTCGAAAAAAGCGGCGGTCATCCTGAGGCTGTCGACACTGCCATAGAGCTTCTCTTGTGGTTCCACTGGTGATGGCCACATCTGCTCTCTCTGATCCTCGTATGTCGGGCAGTTCTGCAGCAGATGCTCAGCGGTCATTTTCTCGGACCTTTCCATTCATTTTCTGATGTTGTCTTCCCATCTCGTTATCTGATTGGACAAGCTTGGTAGAGATGGGTAAACAAAGATCTTCAAACACAGAATGGGACATTGCAGACTCAAGGCTCACTTCCATAGAATGACTAGAAGCTTGGGATTAGTGGATTAAAGAAGAAGAAGAAGAAGAAGAAGAAGAAGAAGAAGAAGAAGAAGAAGAAGAAGAAGAAGAAGAAGACGAAGACGAAGAAGAAGACGAAGAAGATAAAGAATTTGAAGAAAAATAATGGGAAGAAGAAAAATGAGAAGAACAAGAAGAACAAGAAGACGATGAGGAAGAAGAAGAAGAGGAGAACAAGGACAAAAACAAGAACAAGAAGAAGAACAACAACAAGAAGAAGAACAACAAGAAGAAGAAGAAGGAAAAGAAGAAGTAGAGGAAAAATTAAGAAGAACAAGAACAAGAAGAACAAGAACACGAAGAACAAGAATCAGAAGAAGAACAAGAAGAACAAAGACAAGAAGATGATCAAGAACAAGAAGAACAACAACAACAACAAGAACAACAACAAAAACAAGTAGAACACGAACAATAAGAACACGAACAAAAAGAACAAGAAGAACAAGAACAAGAAGAAGAAGAAGATCAAGAACAAGAACAAGAATATCAAGATGAAGAAGAAGAAAGTGACACTAAAATCGACGAATGAGCTATAGACAGACTACAAGAGTCTCAAACGAAATGTTCTGTTTGAATATTTGTATCGAGAGTGTATGTGTCAAGCGAGCTACAAGAACTACCAGCTTCCATATCATTCCTCATATATTAATAGATATTGAGCGCCTTAACGCTCATATGCTGTGCGCTGATTTCCTTACTGCTTTAGCCTTGGCTTGGCTTCGTTCGTTCTCAATCTCCCGTTACCAAACCCTGAAAGGGCTTAAGTAGCAGAATGTAGTCCAGAGAACGGAATGCGTTGTGTTGTAGTTTACAGCTTGAATGCGATATGTTCACCTTTCGGTCCAACACATCCGACTTCAGCAAGCATTTTTTGAGTACTGGGTTAGCATTCCCTCTTCGATCCCTTCCCCTTAGCCACTCTGCCCTGCTGCAGCCAGTTATCCAGGATCACCGGGTGGAGGTGTAGAAGGGTCTTAGCAGCTCTGGTTCGCTGGCCCTGACGCTATCAATCAGCTATGGGTCGCTGACCACTGCAGGTCATGCGCTGCTCCTTACTGCTTTAGATAACATAAATTAAAACCGTTCAGGGGATTCCGTGGCGAAGTGGTTAAGCGTCAGCCTCGTGATCAGGTGGTGTGGGTTCGACTCGGGACTACGCTGTCTTTTTCACGGGTACTTGATGCGGAGTCTCCTGCATCTCGTAGTGGCCGCCTAGTCGTCTTGTCCTTGACTTGCCACTGGGGTCGGGCGACTCGAGACGACAGAGTGAGGATAAAAAGTAGCGCAGTTAATCCTTACTAAAAATAACGCTAGTAAAATTAATTATGCCATCATCGTCTACGATGGACGGTGGCCTTTGTCTTTGCCTTTGCAATTAAAACCGTTCAGCTCCCCAAGAAGCACAGGTCTAACACCAATACCTGTCAAGTCCTCCTGTTCAGTGCCATCCTTTCTAGTTCTGTCTATCTCTAATTCAGATTCCTTGCGCCTTCTCTGCATCAATCCTTAGATTCTTGACACAGGACATTCTGTATTGGATGATTGAGTGATATTTTCTTTGTTATTTGACCTGTCTGTAGTTGTTAACTTTTTGTGTTTTAAAACATCTACATGGTGAGGTAGCCATCCCCATGTGCAACCTTTCTTAGTCGTCTATAACAACATGCTGGCAGGTTTTTGTGTTACTATTCTTTGTTCCCTACTCGCATGGAACATAAATAAATATATAAATACCATATAAATGTAATAATAAAAAGAAATATGGCGACGATGAAGGTGATGTTGATAATGTTGATAATGGTAATGATGGTATAGTTGTCGTTGATGATGATTATGATGATGGTTGTGGTTACGACAACAATATGATAACAAGATTAAGAATCAAAGTGTGTTATTTATTCATATATTTTATTGCGCAAATTATGTTTCTTGTGTCAGTTCAAGGAGAATGTTTACCTCATCCAAAGAGTTGCAAAGCTGCAGAGAAAACAAAAAGTGAAATGTGCACAATACGTTAGCAGTGGATCAAAGTATATGTACGAAGTACAGAAGTGAGATTGGCACAGTTATCTAGCTAGCAATGGATATAAGGAAAGGAACGATGGACGAGAGTGACGTGAGCAGCTAGTTAGCAATGAATATTAGTTGTCCACCGCAAGCGATGGTGGCCACATCAACAGACGGTTTTGTATTGATGATGTAACTTGCGCTGTAGTTAGCTCCCACTTCTACAAATGACCACTAGAAATATGGCTCCCACTTCAACAGATCACCACTAGAAATATGGCTCCCATTTCTGCAAATGATCACTAGAAATATGCCCCCCCCCCCACCTCTACAAATGACCACTAGAAATATGCCCCCCCCCCCAACGTCTACAAATGACCCCTAGAAATATGCCCCTCCCCACCTCTACAAATGACCCCTAGAAATATGCCCCTCCCCACCTCTACAAATGACCCCTAGAAATATGCCCACCCCCCCCCCCCCACCTCTACAAATGACCCCTAGAAATATGCCATCCCCCCCCCCCACCTTTACAAATGACCACTAGAAATATGACTCCCACTTTTGCAAATGACCACTAGAAATATGGCTCCCACTTTAGCAAATGACCACTAGAAATATGGCTCCCACTTTTGCAAATGACCACTAGAAATATGGCTCCCACTTTTGCAAATGACCACTAGAAATATAGCTCCCACCTCTACAAATGACGACCAGAAATATGGCTCCCACCTCTACAATTGACCACTAGAAATATGGCTCCCACCTCTACAATTGACCACTAGAAATATGGCTCCCACCTCTAAAAATGACCCCTAGAAATATAGCTCCCACCTCTACAGATGATCACTAAAAATATGGCTTCGATCTCTACAGATGACCCCTAGAAATATAGCTCCCACCTCTACAGATGACCCCTAGAAATATGGCTCCCCCCTCTACAGATGACCCCTAGAAATATGGCTCCCACCTCTACATATGACATCTAGAAATATGGCTCCGATCTCTACAGATGACCCCTAGAAATATGGCTCCCACCTCTACAGATGACCCCTAGAAATATGGCTCCCACCTCTACAGATGAACCCTAGAAATATGGCTCCGATCTCTACAGATGACCCCTAGAAATATGGCTCCCACCTCTACAGATCACCCCTAGAAATATGGCTCCCACCTCTACAGATGACCCCTAGAAATATGGCTCCACCTCTACAGATGACCCCTAGAAATATGGCTCCACCTCTACAGATGACCCCTAGAAATATGGCTCCGATCTCTACAGATGATCCCTAGAAATATGGCTCCGATCTCTACAGATGTTAGACTTTTCGTATGTATCACTAGAATCTGGTTGTGGTAACCTTGCACCTTCTTTTGCCAGTCTGTCTGCCTTCTCGTTGCATTGAATGTTACAGTGGGATGGAACCAACTGTACACTACTCTTTTGTGTGTGGACTTCTGGCATAGTTGACAGAGTACTGCTCTTAAGTCCTTAAGTTCTGTATTTTTCTGGCTTTTTAGTGCTGCAGAAGTTAAATAAATTAAGAACGTTAAGCACAACACTAGCAAACAAACAGAAATAAAAATCTTGGGATCGTACGTCTTCTCTGTGGTAACCTACGAATGCAAAGAATGAACCATCAAACGAGCACTTAATAGGTGGTCGGAAACGAAGTGTTAGAGACTTCAGTATACCTGGCCAGAGTTTGTGGTAGGCAGATGGATAGTTCCCTTCCTCGTTGGCTTTTCTTTCTTAAACTGTGGGTCAGATACCCGTTTACATTGGGTCGAAGGAAGCTTGATGAGGGCTCTATCAATACATTAATCAGGTGGGGGGCCGAAGATACAGCCCTGTCTTGCAGTCAGCGACTCATAGCTGACTTGCATTAGGGTCAATGACATTACTGGAAACAGTATAGTTTGACTAAGAGAATATGGACCACAGTGGGAAGGTAAATCGGTACCAAAAAAGCCACCTAAAGCGGGATGTGTCGGAACCAAAGATGTAGATATTACTATCTCATTGTGAACTACAAGACAATGACGCAACGTTCTTTTACGGACAAACGACTAAGAAGAAGAAGAAACAGAAGAAGAAGAAAAACAAAAAAGGAGCAGAAAAAGAAGAAGTAGAATAAGAACAAGAAGACTAATCAGAGAAGCACTAAAGAAGAACGTTAAATTCTTCGGGCCTAAATGCTACATGAAAATTATCAGAATACTCTGACACGGAAAAAGAAAAATACAGACGCCCTACACGAGCGAGATATAAAACAAACTGGCTTGTAAATAGCATTACATCTAGAAAACTAATACCTTGAGCACATCAAACGCCACAACGGTGTAGAAAAAACCACGCGGAAGACAAAAGAGAAGATTGACACATGACGTCACGGATTATCTGAGGAAGACAATGACGAAGGCAGCATAACTGTCCACCGTCCAAAGATCGAGAGTTTTACCAATCTGCCGTGATGAGGGCGATGTTCTGCGAAGGATATAACTTAACTTAACGTCATTATACTGGTTTAGAAGACTATGTAAAGCATTTATGCAACTAGTTTTTGTCTTGTCTTTTCCGTAACCGCAAGAGGTCTTAGGGACATCACTCAGCGTGTAAGTGATGTGTCTTGGCATCTTGCTAACCGGACATAAAGGGTCCAATCTCCACCGCGTGATGTGTTTTAGTCCAGTGCTGTCCATAACTATATTTAACAGCCAACCAAAAATTAATACTGTTTTGAAATAGGGCGTAGGGCGCCAATCTCGTGAGGTTCAGCCCTGTGCACTAAACTGTAAAAATACGAAACATGTTAATCGAAATACTACTACATATAGCCGATGACCATTGCCAGGATTAATGGAGGGGAAAAAACACACAAAAAGAACGAATTAATTGAACATGTTTTCGTAGGCACAGGTGTAAGTCGTCGACTATATAGTGAGAATTGCCATTCAACTCAGTGGCCTGGCAGAATCCATTATGGTTTAAAACACGAAATAATTATTACACCCGCAGACTGTTAGGCGTTTCTTTACTGCTACATAAAAAAAACTCAAAGTCTACCGTGCAACCATCATTCCAATCCTACTATACGCTTGCGAAAGCTGGACTGTATACTCTGGACATGCAAGGAGGTTAAACCACTTCCACACAGGTTGCCTGAGGCGAATATTCCACATCCGATGGCAAGATCGTGTCACTGACATCGAGGTTCTCTCGAGGGCTAACATGCCCAGCATACATGCACTGCTAGAAAAAGCACGACTAGGATGGGCCGGACACCTCGTCCGTATGTCAGACGAGCGGCTCCCAAAGAAGCTTCTCTACGGCGAGCTGAGAGAGGGATGGCGCGAGAGAGGGCGCCCAAAGAAACGTTTTAAAGACGGTCTGAAGGACTCACTAAAAAGTTGCCAGATAGACATCGACAACTGGGAATATCTTGCGAAAAACAGATCTGACTGGAGAAGCGCAGTCAAATCGGGTGTAGCTGCTGGTGAAGATGACCGTGTTGTGAAAGCCCAGAACAGACGCGAGACGCAGAAATCCCGAGCAGCGGGAACACCATCCCCTTCTACAAACCTCGTGTGCCCGATATGTAGCAGATGTTTTCGTGCTCGCATTGGCCTGTTCAGCCACATGCGCACCCACACCCAACAGGGAAATCTGTGACAAGGATGATGTCGGCGGTCCTCATCGACAACGATGGACAGCTATTACTGCTACATCATGATGATTTAAAGTTTATTCAGCCTGTCCGAGTCCTCTCAATTTGGTACGGTCTTCTCATTACAGTTAGTATAAAGATATGCGTGTCTTTACCTTTCACAGTAACTACAGCCTTATGTGTCGTCTCAATGAAAGCATATGTGCTAATCAAGTCCGTCGGTGGGGACCCCATTCTTTCCACCCTGGTTACACAGAACGTTTGTCCGTGACAACGATCACAATTTACACTGGAGTTACATACATAACTTGCAGCATAAATGGAAGTTAAGTAATGAACATAACGGAATTCGGACCTCCGGATGACGGAAGCGTCTTGCCAACAAGAGAAAGATGAGCTAATGTAATAGACCAGCCAGTCACCCCAGAAAAGGTGTCTCTGAATGTCCGCATCTTGAGCTACCTCTAGTCGTCTTGATTGTATGTCTTGCGACTGGTTCCCGGTAACTCAGGACGAGAGAGTGAGATTGATGTCTAGTGCAGCTTCTTTCTAACTATAATCCAATTCATTGCAAATTACATCTTCAGGACTAGGACAGTCTGATAATGTCGCCATCTTCGCTTGCGACAGACAACTTACTTACAAACCGTAAATGCTTGAGTCGCAGGTAGACAAACAATTTACTGTGTAAGTTTTTAAAAAAATGGTTACTAGTCACGTGATGTTTCCCAGTAGAGTACTTACCAATACTTTTCTGGCAGGTATGACCGCATCCATTTGACCTGCATTCATATCCTTCAGGACAGGCAGGCAGCTCTAAATCTGGCCACCGACCGCTGTCACATTCTTCCACGCAGGCACCTCGGTGCACACGATTGTCTGCCTTCCTCGCTTGAAATACGATTGAGAAATTATTATACATCCTGACTATCCACATTACTTTCAATAATTCATCAAAATAGCGTTTAGCTAGTTTAAATTATTATTTTCGCTTAATATAAAACCCACTAAACAATATATGAAGATACAGAAATTTCAAAATTCACACCAAAATTAGAATAGTCAACGCAAGTGTCAAGTCGGTGTTGCTGTATGGAGCAGAAGCATGGAGAATGATCAAGGCCAAACAACAAAGATTCCAGTTCTTCGCTAATAGAGGCCTACGAAGGATAATGGGCATACAGTGGCAGGACATGGTGAGAAATGATGACTTATGGGAAAGGAGCCAACAACAGCATTTGAAATAACAATTTAGAGAATAAAAAGGGGGACTGGATAGGACATACGCTGCTGAAAGCACAGTCTAACGTAGCCAGACAGGCTCTTATATGGAAACCTCAAGGGAAAAGAGAGAGAGGTAGACCCAAAAACACGCGGAGAAGAGAATGTGAGAAGGATCTAAATTAAATAATGAGACCTGGAGAGAAGCAGAAAGAGCAGCCCAGGACCCTGCAACCTGGCGAGATGTTGTCGATGGACTATGCACCGAGAGGAGCGACTGGCATTGATTGATTCATTCATTCATTCATTGATTCATTGATTGAATAATTTGAAGCATATAGAAAATTACAATATACCCCTTGGTTGATTGTACCATGTTCAGATTATTTAATTCTAATGGCTTCAATTTTGAAACACTCAAGAGTGCTTTTTTCAACTAAGAAAAAGTTGATAAATGCACCATTTATACCTACATTGTGTTACCAATGTCAATCTTTGTCATTACTAAAAACACATACGAGTAAGATCCAGAACTGTGAAAAGCGATGTGTGAGGAGGACAGTCGGAAAGACAATCCATGACGGAATCCGCAACACCACGCTGAGGCAGATATTGAGAATAAAAACCCAATAAGTAACTACAATGACGCCTAAAAAATCAAGGTGTTTGGTCATTTAGTCAGAATGTATTTTGACCAGCCATCAGCGAGAGCATATCATATGCAGGTCTCCGGTTCACGAACAAGTGGCAGACCTAGACGTCGATGAATCGAGTGTGTCTCTAACACTCTCAGGAAGTTACACCTAACGATAGCACAAGACTCCCATTTGGCGCTTACAAGAAATCTACGCTCCCCAGCCTCTCTGTCTTGCCATATACCAAGAACAGTACGACAAAAGAAAACAGAAGTTAAGTCAGTACTCCTGTAAATAACGGAAACTTAGATAACGATAGGCAATACGTAGAAAACTCAAGTCTTTCTTCAATAAATGTCTAAAGGGAATAATGGAAATACACTGGTAGGTCATAGTGAGGAATGAAGACCTGGAGGAAAGAGATCGACAACAACCAATGGAGCAACAGATCAAATGTACGAAATCGGGTTGGATAAGACACAAGCTACGGAATGCACATCAAATGTAGCCACAGAGGCCATGACATGGTATCCACAAGGAAAGAGGAAGAGAGACCAGGAAACACCTGTAGAAGAGACTGAAAATGAACTTCGGTCTCATGGCCTTCAGATGGAAAGAGGCAGAAAGGGCAGCTGAAATCCGAACTTGGAGGAGTGTTGTCAATGACCTCGGCCCCGAAAGAAGTGGCAAGCATTAATGTTAATAATTACTTGCGTGCGCATTTACTGTAATAGTTTCTGTTGCAGCTCGCATTAGGACGTAGATACCCCAAGCAATGAAAATCCTCTGCGGAAGTGCCTGTTATGGAACGTCATTTACATCAAACGAGGATCAGTCAATAACTAGGTCACAAACTGATATGGGATAGCTGAAATATATAATTAGCATTTTCTAAAAATGTCATTATGTGACAGCAATATCCAGCATTTTGATTACTGTAGATAACAGACGCTAGGTCATGCATGCATATACGTGCTCACTGAGTGTACAATCAAAGAACAAGTTTCGTGGCTTCTTTATTTGAAAAGAATGGCGGTGTGAACGGAAACAGGTCACCCCCATCTCATAAACAAACTGAGGTCAAGTTCAGCGAAGTATATATCACTCCAGCCCTTCCAGTAGTCTCTTAACTTGACGTCTTTATACTGGTTTAGAAGACTCTGCAGAGTCTGTACACAGCCAGTTTCATTTACATTATCTTGCTCTAAAAGCTATGCGCATCCAATTTATTATTATATGCATTAACTGTCCATACCTCCACTACCTCCCGTGGCAATGTATTCCAAGCATTCACCACTCTCTGACTAATAAAATATTTCCTAATATCAAATATGGAACTGATCTCTGTACTGGAACTTCTATTATCTTTTATATCGTAGAACAAGAAACATATCGTTTTCGTTCACAACAAAATTGTAAAATTAGGTTTTTCGGTGCAAACTTTGTATTTCTTCTAAGAAACATCTGTGTGTTTTTGTGTGTGTTTTCTTTTTTTTTCTTTTTTTTTTGAGAGAGAGAGGTGGGGGGGGGGGGTTAAGTGGCTTTGGGGGTGGGGGCTACAGGAGTGTATTTTTTATCTTGGTGCTTCTTTGGTGAGAAGGTGTATTGACGTTTTTTTATTATTTTTCTATAGTTATTTGTGCTAGTCAGCATATATTGCGGACTTTAATCTTTGAAAATGATCATTGTTCATGTCGATGTTCCCTCCACCTGCGTCTTCAATGTTAAATTTTTAACTCGATGAACTCGTGTTTCTGTTCGAATGCGATTAGTCCTTGCTGATCTCGATGCCAATGCAAGAATATATTTTTTAAGCTAATTTTTTTGTTAAAAGCTTTTAACTTAATTAAGCTTCATTATACTGGTTTAGAAGTTCATAAAGAATTTTATACAACCAGTTTAAATTGAGAACGTTACTATTTGGCTCAAGTGACCATCAGATCATCCGATGAGATCTTATTACAAGGAAGGAAGTAAACATAAGTACACGAACATACAAATACTGTAAGACAGATGTCAAGAAGATGAAAGAAACAGCGAGCAACATAAAATGGAAATATATTGTCGGTGGAGCAGATATTGAAGAAGAGTGGGAGAGTTTCATAACAGTTCTACAGAATCTAAAAGATGAATGTGTTCCATGTAGGGAGGTAAACCCCAAGTGTAAAAAGTTGATAACTTGATCTGTAGTTAAATGAAGACGGGATGCAATGAAGCATCGAATATATATATATATATATATATAAATATATATATATATATATATATATATATATATATATATATATATATATTCAGGCAAGTAAATCAAAAGAAACATATTGAAAATATTTGAACAAGCAAAACATAGCTCAGAAAATGAATAGAGCAGCAACAGTATTTCGAAAAAAAACTTGCTCATAGGATTTAAATTGAAAGTACAAGCTTATTTGCTGATGTTATAAATAAATAAAGAACGAAAGACAAAGTAGGCCCTCTCATAGATAGCACCGGAAAAATAGTAAGTGAAAATAGGGATGCAGCTAATCTACTCAATCAATACTTTGACACATCCTACACAAGACATTCGTGAGCGCTGGACAGAGTACTGTTCGGAACTATATAAGCATGAAGGTCGAGGTGACCCAAGAAATGCAATGTCTCATGAAATGAGTCTGATAGAGGAAAATCAAACGATAACAAGGGAAGAAGTATATGAAGCCGTGAAAATGCTGAAGAGAGGGAAGGCTGTAGGTGTGGATAAAATCCCAGCAGAGCTCCTACAAGTGGGAGGTGAGGCAACAATTGATACCCTGACATACATCTGCAATAGAATTTGGCAGACAGGAGAGTGGCCCACCAGCTGGACAAAATCAGTAATTATACAACTGCCTAAATCAGGAAACCTAAATATGTGACAGAACTATCGAACAATCAGTCTGATAAGTCATCCAAGTAAAGTTCTCTTGAGAATAATGCTTAACAGACTGAAACCACAGGCAGAGAATATCATTGTCGAAGAACAAGCGGGCTTTCGAGCGGGGTGGAGTACCATCGAGCAGATATTTAATCTTCGGCTAATGAATGAGAAGTACTCAGAGTATCAACAACAACTCTACCATGCCTTCATTGACTTTAGAAAGGCGTTTGACAGAGTGTGACATGTGGCGCTATGGTCAACAATGAGGCATTATAAGTTCAACAGTGATATTGTGAGGGTAAACCTTTATGAGCAGGCGACAAGCGCAGTTTCGGTAGAGGGAACGCTAGGTGATTGGTTCCGTACGACGGTGGGTGTGAGACAGGGATGTATACTCTTCCCAACACTTTTCAATATATTCTTGGAGAGAATAATGGAGACGACCTTAAACGGACATGTTGGCACGGTTAAAATAGGTGACAGGCTTATCACAAACTTCCGATTTGCTGATGATATTGATGTATTGGCAGGCACAGAAACGGAACTCCAGGAGTTGATTGGTAGATTGGATAGAGCGGCCCTGAGTTTTGGTATGGAAATAAATGCAGATAAAACAAAGCTTATGACCAATAACATAACAAGGTTTAAATCTATAATTGAGGCAAATGGGCAGGAACTTGAGGTGGTAAAACGTTTCAAATATCTGGGATCGTTGATCAGCGAAGAGGAATCGAAGCCAGGGGTAATTGCAAGAATAGCACAAACAACAGCGGCGCTGACTAGGCTGAAACCTATACGGCAAGACAAGCGGCTCGCCCTCGGCATAAAAGTTAGACTAATGCGCGCTTTGGTGCTATCAATATTTATGTATGCCTGCGAGACCTGGACCATTACAGATATCCAGGGCAGAACACATGCAATGGAAATGAGGTGCTATAGGAAAATCCTAAATGTTACATATAAAGATCGTGTCACGAACGTAGTAATACGTCAGAGAGTTGAAGACGCTATTGGTCCTTTTGAAGATCTGTTCACAGCTATCAAAAGACGAAAGATGACCTGGTGCGGGCACATCGCGAGGTCCAACGGTATTATCAACTCGATACTCTTTGGTTCCGTACCGGGACAGAATGGGCGAGGACGTCCAAGGAAGAGATGGGTGGACAACATCACTGAGTGGTCAGGCCTTCGTCCCGGTGAGATACGTCAGGTGGCGACAGACAGAGAGGGATGGCGTAGGATTTTGGGAGTGCCTTCGTGTGTGCCCCAACGACCTGATGGGTTACGGGATGAACTGAACTGAACTGAACCCAAAAATAGACTGCTCCAAGATCCCAGAGCCCACGTATATTTTTTAAAGATACGGGAATACAGTGGGATTAAGATAAATCTGTATTATGGAGGAAATTGTTTTTTTTTATTAAGAGGTTGAAAGTGGATAAATGTCCAGGTCAAGATGGTTTTCATCCTAAATTGCTGTTTGAAATAAGAGACCGCCTAGCAATAACATTGACAATATGATGTTCTCAAACCCTAGCGAAATGGATTGTTCCGTGGGATTGGAAAGTTGCAGGAATGATCCCCTTATTAAAAAATGTAAACAAATTAACCCCAGCAAATTATAGACCAGTGAGTATAACGAGCACAGTCGGTAATATGTTAGAGGCAATTATCAAAGAAAACATTGCAATGCAATTAGACAAGCTTAATCTAATCAGAAATAGTCAGGATGGATGTACTAAAGGGAGGTCATACTTAACAAATCTATTGGAATTCATAGATGATGTTACTAAAATAATAGATGGAAAAAAGGGGGGTGGGTGTTGGGGTGAAAAAGGGGGGGGGGGGCAGTGAATGTTATTTATCTAGATTTTGCTAAGGCCTTTGATAGAGTACCTCATTAAAGATTTTTTAGAAAGTTAAAATCACATGGAATAAGTGGGGAAGTTGCCAAATGGATTGAAAATTGGTTAGCCGGAAGAAGGCAGATAGTTGGCATAAAAAATTACACTGAGTGGTGTGAAGTAAAAAGTGGAGTGCCATATGGCTCGGTTTTGGAATCAATTTTGATTTTGATATATATAAATTATTTGGACAATGATATTGGATCCATAACAAAACTATGCAGCAGTGTTTCATCTAAAGCAAAGGTGGATATATTGAGGTTGGATTTAGATCAAATTCGAGAATGGACTGAGAGCTGGCAAATAGAGTTAAATGTAGATAAATGTAGTCATCCACGTGGGTAGATCAAATTTATAACATGATTACAGAATGGGAGTCAACATTACTAGAAAGATAGAAAGGGAAAGAGACCTAGGGGTTATAATAGATCATACAGGTAAGGTGAGCAAGTCCAGTCAGCAGTTTAAAGGGCAAATGCAATGTAAAGTATGATTTTTTTGTTAATATTGAACATAAGAGCACGGAAGTGATTGTCAAACTGTATAAAGCATTAGTTAGACCTAAATTGGGGGACGGCGTGGCCTAGTGGTTAAGTGGCACGGCTCACAACCAAAAGGTGCTGGGTTCGATCCCCATCACAGCACCGGCCGTTACCCCGGGGAAGCGAACCCTTAGAAAATACAGGAGGAAGCAGACCCTTACATAAAATGCATGCTGAAGTTGGATGCACTGGGCCGACAGACGCAAAATAAAAACACAGTGCAACGCACATCGCCTTTGGGATTTGAAAAATAAGGCGAACGCCAAAAAAAAAAAAAAAAAAAAAGACCTACATTGGAGTATTGTGTACAGATGTGGAGTCCTTATCCTAGCAGAGATATAAACATTTTGGAAAGGATACAAAAAAGAACGACAAAGCTGATAGTTGGATTCTAGAATTACAGTTATGAGGAAAGACTCTGAAAAACCGGCCTACATTGTCTAAAAAACTAAATAATTCGAAGTGACTTGATACAGGTTTATAAGACAATTAACAGAAAGGATAGATTAGACTATAACAAGTAGGTTTTTTTTCAATATGCAAACAAATTACAAGAACAGGAGGCAAAATTACAAATTATATAAAGATAAGTCTAGATTGGATATTAGGAAATATATTTTTAGTCAGTGAATGGTGAATATTTGGAATGTATTCCCAAAGGAAGTAGTGGAGGCAGTGACAATAATATTCAAGAATAGATTGGATGCGCATAGTTTTTAGAGCAAGGAAAACTAAACGAAACTGATTGTATAGCAAATCTGCAGTCTTCCAAATCAGTAGAAAGACGTTGAGTTAAAAGTTAAGTTTATTACACTCCACCTTCACTAAAAAAATAATTGTGAGCATATTATCTATTTTTAAATGCATTAACTGACCTTGCCTTCATTACATCCTGTGTCAGTGTATTTCAAGGATCCACGACTCCAAAAAAAAAAATTAATTTTGTTTATATTCTTCTTCTTCGTAAGCTGTCAAACGTCAACCTGTATTTGTTCGCAGAAAGCAGCGGTCATCCTGAGGCTGTCGACACTGCCATAGAGCTTGTCTAGTGTTGCCACTGGTGATGGCCACATGTGCTTTCTCTGGTCCTCGTATGTCGGGCAGTTTTGCAGCAGATGTTCAGCGGCCATTTTCCCGGTACCACAAGTGTATTCGTCAGTGCCACCTATCTTCAGTTTATTGAATAGGTGGTACCTCAGTCTGTTGTGGCCTGTGCGGAGTCTGAAGACCACGACCTGCTGTCTTCTGTTCAACTGGTAATAGGCATCATTTTTGTGTAGCCAGTATGTTCTGTTTCCCATTTGGCCATGTATCTGGCCCTAATAAGCCTTTTGGACTCTTTGTAGGCCACACTAAAATCTGGTTGTGGTAGTCTTGCACCTTCTTTTGCCAGTTTGTCTGCCTTCTCGTTGCCTTGGATGTTACAGTGGGATGGAACCCACTATACCACTACTCTTTTTAGTGCGGACTGCTGGCATAGTTGACAGAGAACTGCTATTAAATCATAAAGTTCAGTATTTTTCTGGCTTTTTAGTGTTGTCAATATGGCCAGGGTATCTGTAAACAGGACTTTCTGGCTTTCATTGCTTTCGCCTATGAGCATTGCTTCTACTGCAGACTTCAGTGCCTCTGCCTCCGCTCTGAAATTGCTTGAGAATTTTCCAGTTGCCACTGACAGTGTTATTTTTCTACCATTTGGTAGGCTCATGAATACCCCTGCCCCTCCGTTCTGTGTTGTGTTTGTTACAGAACCGTCAGTGTTTGCTTGGGTCCAGTCCATGCTTCGGTAGTTTCTGTTATGTACCTCAGGGTTATGTCTCTTCTTTCATTTCAGTCTGGCTGTTTTTGTTTCCAATACCTGATATATTTTCTACCATATCCGGAATGATATGCTTCCTCCAGGTAGGTTTGCGTACAGTAGGGGTGGGCTTTTGTATTGTTACGGTGTTCATAGGGTCTTCGCTCATTTTTGCTTTGGCTATTTCTGCAAAGTTTCTCCGCTTTAGTTTCCCATTTCCAAATCTATTTAGTCTCTGATGTATTGGATGGTCTGTCAGTCTTCTGAGTTTCTCTGCTTGCTGCTAGGCTCTGCAGTCTCTTCTGTCGGTCATGGATTGCAGATTTGTAATCTTTTCAAGTTCTACAATTGACGTTGACTTCATGCCTCCTGTTATTACTCTCATGGCTTGGTTTTGAAGTTTGCTAATTTTATCAAAGTTCGCCTTTGCTGCTGTTGTCCATGCCGCAATGCCATTCTCGAGAACTGGTCTCACTCTTCCAGTGTACAGTTTCTTTAGTATTCTGTCGTCTGCTCCCCAGCTTGTGGCAGCAAGTTTCCTCATGTTTGCCATTCTTTCTCTGGCTCTCATTCGGTTTCTCTCGATCTGACTTTTCCATGTCATGCGCCGATCAAATGTGACTCCCAGGTAGTTTGGGTTTTCGTTTGGCCGCAGATAGACTTATTTTAGTTTTCTGGGGTTTATTTGAAAGCGAGAATATCGTACATGTTGTTTTTTCCAAATTTATTTTGACCAGCCATGAGTTCGCCCACTCCTCCAACGATGTTAGTGCCTGCTGCGTCCGATTGTTTGCTATCGTGAGATTTTATTCAGAGGTCCACATAGCCAGATCGTCTGCAAACATGGAGCTGTGGACTCTTCTTGGTATATTCTCTGTGATGTTGTTTATATACACCGGTTCTTTATATTCAATCTGGACATTTCTGTAAAGATTTGGAGTTGTGCCCTCTTGTTCTTGCAGATGATCGCACTTTGAAAAACCTGGTATGGTCAAATTTATACTTCCCATTGATTCATTTATAAAACTGTATTGGCACTTCGAATTATGTTCTGTACTAGACACTGAATACCAGTTTGTCTGAGTCTTTTTTTAAAACTATAATTCTGGAATCCCACGATAATTTGTGTAGCTCTTCTTTGCATTCTTTCTAGCATCTCTATATCCACTCTATGATATGGACTTCACACCTGAACACAGTACTCCAATTTAGTTCTCACCAATGATTTAGATAGTTTGACTTCTTTGCTCTATTGCGTAATGTTTCTCTTAATCATACCCAGCATGCATTAGCCTTATCACTGCCACCTGGGCCTGTTCCTGCACCTTATCTGTAAGATCTATTATGAATCCAGGTTCCATCAAAATTTGATAGATTAACAGATCGCACTAGTAGAGACAATTTCCACATTGTCATGTCTCTAGCTTGTTGGGAATCTACGCAAACGGACAACGTTTATAGAAGCGTGTCATTTAACGGGCCTTAAACACTACGTTCCATCTATCATTAACGCTATGTCATTGGGGTTGTTTTCAAATTGATGGCGTTAACTGGTGGATTTATAGAGATAAGAAATATAAGCTGCTTACCCAAGCATTCACTGCTCAGATTTGTTTTTATTTGATCCCCGATATATTTTCTCGAATTTAAACCTTTCCAGCTCGATTTAAAGTATAGGTCTTCAACAAATACGCACTGTCCTGCTACTTTATTCCCATTGTTGGGGTAGTCGAAGTGTTTTAGACAGAAGATTACAGGCCACTTTGCCACTGCTGTCGACACGTCGTGTGTTGACTATGTTTGTTTATTTCACCCCGAACAGAAAAAAACCATATATGCCTTACCGGGGATCGATCCACTGCCGTCCTTTTCACCATGCATCTAAACCATTCGGCCACGCTCTCTTTACAATTCCGCACTAAATCATTTAATTTTGACTTTCCGTTTCTATTGAAGTTTTTGTAGCTTAAAGTTTCAACAGGATGTGGTAGCCAACTCAAGCAGGTTACAGTGTTACTAATCTTTGCTACCATTTCGGGACCCTGTTATACTCCTGTTGTGTATCGTATTACTCACCAATAATGTGTTGGCAGGTATGGCCGCATCCATTTGACCTGCACTCATATCCTTCTGGGCAACCGTTGTCACATGCTTCCACACAGGAACCTCGACGTACGTGCTCGTCTTGCTTCAGCGCTAGAAAAACATTGAGACAATTTAGTTCATTCTGATTAACATTATTTATGTTAATAATCCATTAGTCCGTAATACTAGTTTACTCTTCAGGTTACCAGCAAGCACTACACCTGGTCATTTGAAAGAGTGTATTAAATCACTTTCGTGGGCTTGTGTATTGTCAGTTTATGTAGCAACTCAATGTGCATTGTGAGATTGCTGAGACTTCGTACAGTGAAGTCACTGACACTCATTTTTCTGTTTCTTCTTCGTTTTCAAACTCTCGATACCAAATCCTGAATATAGCGTTGCAAGTAGCAGGTTGTTCGTAGAACGGAATGCGTTGTGTCGTAGTTTACAGCTCAATTGCGATATGTGCACCTTTCGGTGCGACACATCCGGCTTCAGGAGGCATTTTCGGTATCAGGTTAGCCTTCCCTCTTCGATCCCTTCTCCTTAGCCAGTCTGCTCTGCTGCAGCCTGTTTTCAAGGATCACCCGGGGGAGGTGTAGAAGTTTCTTATCAGACCTGGTTCGCTCGTCCTGACGCTAGCAGTTAGCTTTGAGTCTCTGAATTCAGCTACCCAATGCTGACTGCTGCAGCTCATGCACTGCTCGGCGCCCTGATCATGCCTCTAACACTCCATCCTTATCACAGTGTCTGCTGTAAGGACTTGTTCTTTGTATGATTGTATCTTTGATGTTTACACCATCAGACCATGGTGAACTCCGCCACTGTCTGAACTCCATCATTTGGTCTGTACAATTTTGAGTCAAGTGTTGAATAGTGTAGTTGGTGTTCTTTTCTCTTAAGAGCCGACGTCACTGCAGACCGGGCAGACCCATAGATAATCAGTCCCTTGCAGCATATGGCGAAGAGTGTAGATACTGATTATTCCTGTAGCACGCTGGTTGTACACACTTCTACTCCGTCCACTCTTGCACCACCCCCACCCCACCCCCAATCTCCCCCCCACCCTTCTGGATCTACGTATAATTTCAAATACCTCCAACCTGTGCCTTACTGATTCATCGACTATAGAGTCTTCATCCAAATAGGTGGTCGTTGATCAACTTCAAAATTTCACCTCTATCAATTGTCAATGTCCGCATTGCAGGTGGCCCTTAGACCAGGAGGTCAGATTCGTCATTTTCCAAATCCCAGTATGGCAAGCATTGTAGATCCACACGCGTTCCCGAAGGTTCGAGACCTGTATATCCACCATCCACGCATGCCACATACATCCCCTCTACACCTTCCGAAACAAAGATTGAGAGTCAGAAATGATTTCGGTCATCACTAAAAATAGCTAGAGCATCTGCTTTATTTGCAGGAGCCAGGCCCATAAAACATCCTCATCAGTTTGTCGGGTTAGTTCGAGATAACTTCAGGGCTTTTCCTTCTTACCACACACTTGTTTACACACTTCATTTGACTCTGTCCAACAATCAAACTCTTGCACAACTTGCACACGCGCCTTCAGGGTGAGGCCCCTCCATTGCACTTTGGTTGGGCTGACTTCTGAGAGCGCACAAACCTAGCATAGGTACATACAGACGCACACATACATCCAAGCACTGGTTTATGCATCTTAATATCGCCCAATTGACTACGGTCTGGGTTGGGATAGGCGCGCCTCCGCCAGTAGAAACTAGTGAGGCAAACACGTAATATGAAAAAATAATAATATTTGCTTAGTTCATAGTTGGGAAGCAGACGATTCAAGCTTCTACAAGCGTTTACTGCCGCGTGAATCTAGGTTAATTGATCAAGGACCGAATGAAGTTAGGTTAATTGGCCAAGGGCCATATGAAGTTAGGTTAATTGACTAAGGGCCACATGAAGTTAGGTTAATTGATCAAGAACCACATGAAGTTATGTTAATTGATTAAGGGCCGCATGAAGTTAGGTTAATTGATCAAGGACCGAATGAAGTTAAGTTAATTGGCCAAGGGCCATATGAAGTTAGGTTAATTGACTAAGGGCCACATTAAGTTAGGTTAATTTATAAAGGACCACATGAAGTTATGTTAATTGATCAAGGACCACATGAATCTCGGTTATTTGATCAAGGGTCGCAAGAAGTTAAGTTAATTGATCAAGGGCCGCATGGAGTTAAGTTAATTGATCAAGAGCCGCATGAAGTTAAGTTAATTGATCAATCGCCGCATGAAGTTAAGTTAATTGATCAAGAGCCGCATCAAGTTAAGTTACCTGATCAAAGGCCACATGAAGATAGGTTAATTGATCAAGAGCCGCATGAAGTTAGGTTAATTGATCAAGGGCCGCATCGTTAAGTTAATTGATCAAGGGCTGCATGAAGTTAGGTTAATGGGAATAAGGGTTGCAAGAAATTATGTTAGTTTAAAAAAGGACACATGAAGTCAGAGTAATGGGAAAAAAGTATGTGTTAATGAAAAAGGTCTGCATGAAGGCACACTAATATAACAAGGGCCGCATGGTATTTGAATAACGAGTCAAGGGCCGCATGAAGTTATTTTATTAGGAAAAGAGCACCATGAAGTTCTATTAACAAGAAATGAGTCGCATGCAGTTATGTTAGTAGGGCAAGGGTCGTATTGAGTTATGTTAGTTGGGCAAAGGTCGCATGAAGTTATATTAGTAGGGCAAGAGTCGCATGTAGTTATGTTAGTAAGGAAAGGGCCGCATGAAGTTATGTTAGTAATAAAAGGGCCGCATGAAGTTATGTTAGTAATTAAAGAGCCGCATGAAGTTATGTTAGTAAACAAAGGGCCGCATTAAGTTATGTTAGGATGACAAGGTCACATGAAGTTATGTCAATAAGACAAGGGCCGCATGACGTTTTATTAGTATGACAGGGTCGCATGAAGTTATTTTAGTGGGACAAGAGCCGCATGAAGTTATGTTAGTACGGAAAAGGCCGCATGAAGTTATGTTAGTATGACAAGATCGCATGAAGTTATGTTAGTAGGACAAGGTGGCATGAAGTTATGTTAGTATGACAAGATCGCATGAAGTTATGTTAGTAGGACAAGGTGGCATGAAGTTGTGTTAGTAGAACAAGGGTCGCATGAAGTTATGTTAGTAGGACAAGGTCACACGAAGTTATTTTAGTAGGACAATGATTGCATGAAGTTCGGTTATAAACGAAGAACCACACAAAGTGTAGTGAATGAACCATGTGTTGCATGAAGTCAAATTAATAAAGCAACAGACGCAATGAAGTCAAGTTAACGGAACATGGGCCACATGAATAATGATAATAGAGCAAGGGCGACATTAAGTCAAGATGATGGAGCAATGGCCCCATAACGTCATGTTAATAGAACAAGTGCCGAAAGTAGTCATTTTAAATTTAGCAAAGGCCGTATGAAGTCATGTTAATGGAACAAGGGTCACAGGAAGTCTAACGACGGGCTTTGATTGATTGATTGATTGATTAGTTGAATTTACTAAGAACATCGTTTGTAAAGCTCATCCCTACTATAGAGACGATCAAATGAGAAAATGTGCGTGTCTTGGCATGAAAGAAATGTGGTATATAACTGTCATTAGGGCGCCTTATTCTTTTGAGTGGGTACGCCGCTGGTTTTATAGGGATGAGAAATGTATTTTGCTTATCCATACAGTCACTGAATAGTGTGCGATCTATGTTTCATCCCCGATGCATCTCGTTTTAGTTTTAGTCGAAAAATCAACGCCATTTCACACGGTTAAACCCATAGTGCTCTCTGAATATTTGAAGAATCTCAGCACAATGCACGAGCCCGTAACACCGGCGAGGATCCCGTAATAGATTGGGTAAACTTTTACATCATTTTGAATTTTGCCCGGGCAGCGGCCGTTAAACCTACCCTTTTAGATTCCCGACTGCCAAAGGATCTTTAACGTGCGCCACCATGCAACGGGCGTCTGATCTCTACTACCCAGAGATCTGGGAAAATACCAAAAAGTCCACGTGAAAGAAATTCCGGTCTCTGTCGTGATTTGAACCCTCGCTCTCCAACACCCTAGACCGACGTCTTACCTCGATACCCCTCAGTCCCCTATCTTGTTACTCACCAATAATCTTTCGACATGTATATCCACATCCGTTTGACCTGCATTCATATCCTTCTGGACAGGCAGGAAGCTCCAGATCTGACGACCCAACGATGTTACATGTTACCACACAGGCACCTCTACGCACAGGCGCGCCATGGCTTGGGACCTTCGCTTGAATAACCATTAACAATATTTAGTTCGCTGCTCTTCAACCTGGGCGCTACTGCCCAGTAGTAGGCGGTTTTAGCTTTCATGTGGGCGGTAGTAGAATAATGTAGTAGAAACATGTATTAAAAATCTAGTATTATTATTAGGGCAATGCAGAGACTATACAACCTAAGGAAACTATCGCAGAATACCAGCAGACCAACAAAGGTAAAAAGTGTGAGAACCTGTGTTGTTTTCCGTGACAGCTTACCCGTGAGAAATATGGACAGTAATCAAAACACAAACGATGAGAATCGAGGAGTCGAATCAAAAGATTCTCAGAATATCATAGACCAAAAGAAAGAAAAATGCAGACATTCGACTAGTAGAGACGAGGCAAAGAGAAGAATTAGTTCATAGATTCAAAAGACACAAAGGTATTGAGAGAACGGTAATGAAAGGTATGGTGCGAGTAAGAGAGGCAGAGGCAGACCAAGAAGATGATGGCACCAAGATGTTAAGGGGTGCTTGGATATGACTCCTCGGCAGGCTGGATATTTGGCAAGAAACCGAGTTTCTTTCAGACGGGCTGTGATGGGAGCGATGTTCTGCAAACGACATGTCACGTGAAGATGATGGTGATGTATTTAAAACATCCAAAATATACAAACTCGGTGGACGATTGCAAAATATTCTTCAATCTAGATTTAATTGGACGTAATGAAAATGTACCATCGCGAAAGTTATACAAGTGGGCGCCAAGTATGAAATGGTTGACGAGTCTTGATTTGGACTTAGCTCATCATCACAATTAACATAACTTCAAAACTGTGCGCCCCGATGCCCTGAGTTGTTCCGGCGCTCTGTGTCAAGGTAAATAGTAAATCTATCCTCCACATGGGGAGGAAGACTAAGGTCTGGTCAGGAAAAATATACTGATCTGACATGTTAGTCAGGGTCAGGCAAAACACATTGGTCAAGTCCCTCACTTCGACTTCCTAGTAGCCCTCCCTGAAAACGGGCTGTTTTCATGGTAGCCTGGCTAACGGGGTAAGGGATCAATGTGAGGACCCCGGTTCACCTTCATAAGCCCACTCGAGATGTGAAGAAAACTACTGCAATCCACCTCTTAACGTCCTTTTCCG
Organism: Ariolimax columbianus; assembly: GCA_036924085.1. Taxonomy (NCBI): domain Eukaryota; kingdom Metazoa; phylum Mollusca; class Gastropoda; order Stylommatophora; family Arionidae; genus Ariolimax; species Ariolimax columbianus. The sequence goes on from JAVGWX010000006.1 coordinate 41,014,789, forward strand.
GACGCACGAAAGAGTAACCTTCTCATTGAACAATTTCCTTCACGTAGAAAAATAACACAAACTGACGGTATAAAACACAAATCAATGTTGAGAGTGATCCTGTCACAGAATCCTGTCCTGAAACTGACATATCTATCTTTGTTTCCCGAACACGCTATTATAGTTGTACTGGTAGTTGATACATGCAAATTAAGTTATTTAGTCAGCCTAGGAATGTGACGTTACAAAGGGATTTCTCCGTGAGTCAGGTGCCCTGTATCTTTAGTAGGATGTGGTCAATTGACGCAATCAATAAAAAATTGGATGCGCGAAGATATTTTTGGATAAAGTGGATGTAAAAGAAACTGATTGTATGCAGACTCTGCAGAGTCATCTAAACCAGTATAAAGACGTTAAGTTAAGTTTACTCCATGCACGAGATACATTGAGAGACGGTAAAATTTAAATAGTGTGGATGTATATGACAAGAATGACAGAGACAAGAATATGACCAACGCCACACTGAAAGCGTGTCATGGTGGCATATGTTTCCTACACCGTAACAGTGAAACTTACGCATGACTGTGCCATTACAATGTGCGCATAAGTTAACATCGTTCCAGCAAAGGCCATCCAAACATGAAATTGACTCACACGACACACAGCTGTGCTACAAAACAAGATATGTTCATAGCATGATAAATTTGACAAACGATAGACGCATGGGTGTATTAATGAGGTTATGTTTTTGTAGTAGTATGTTGTGGGTTATTATTGTATTCTGTTGCTGTCCTACTGCTCTTGTCTCAGGGAGTATATATCTTCTTCTTCGTACGCTGTCAGACGTCAACTTGAATCTGTTCGAAGAAAGCAGCTGTCATCCTGAGGCTGTCGACACTGCCATAGAGATTGTCTAGTGTTGCCACTGGTGATGGCCACATTTGCTTTTTCTGGTCCTCGTATGTCGGGCAATTTTGCAACAGATGTTCAGTGGTCATTTTCCCTGTGCCACAGGTGCATTCATCAGTGTCACCTATCTTCAATGTATTGAATAGATGGTACCTCAGTCTGTTGTGGCCTTTGAGGAGTCTGAAGACCACGACCTGCTCTCTTCTGTTCAGCTGGTAGTAGGCATCCTTTTTGTGTAGCCAGTATGTTCTGTTTCCCATTTGGCCATGTATCTGGCCCTAATAAACCTTTTGGACTCTTTGTAGGTCACACTAGAATCTGGTTGTGGTAGTCTTGCAACTTCTTTTGCCATTCTGTCTGCCTCCTCATTGCCTTGGATGTTACAGTGGGATGGAACTCACTGTACCACTACTCTTTTTGGTGCGGACTGCTGGCATAGTTGACAGAGTGCTGCTGTTAAATCATGAAGTTCAGTATTTTTCTGGCTTTTTAGTGATGTAACCACGGCCAGGGCATCTGTGAACAGGACTATCTGGCTTTCATTGCTTTCGCCTGTGAGCATTGCTTCTACTGCAGACTTCAGTGCCTCTGCCTCCGCTCTGAAATTGCTTGAGAATTTTCCAGTGTTATTTTTCTACCATTTGGGAGGTTCAGGAATACCCCTAGGGAGTATATATAACAGGCAAGACTTCGAGGTGACTTAATACAATTTTATAAATTAATCAATGGAAAGAACAGAATGAACTATACCAAGTTTTTTTTAAAATTACAACCGGCTACATGAACATGAGGGCACATCTTCAAATTATATAAAGACGGGTCCAGATTAGATGTTAGGAAATATTTTTGTACCACAGGATGTGGTAGATGCAGGGTCAGTAAACGCATTAAAAAAAGACTGAATGCCCACAGTTAGTTTAAGTATCGGGGAAGTGGAATAAACTGATGTATACAGACTCTGTAGAGCCTCCTAAACTAGGAAAATGAAGCTGAGGTAAGTTAAGGAAGTTCGCGTAAACTTCTGGTATGCTTTAGGTGGGAACTTTAACCTGCGCTGGCACGCTGAGCTTTTGTAGTGTTTGTTTATCCTCTCTATCCATCACCGATCTCATGTTCGTGGCCATGAAACCTTCTTGTAGTATACCCAAACTACTTTATTGTATTTGCTTCGTTACATAATTATTTACCGATGTAGACCTCACAATTTTTATCAACGTACTGCTGCGAATTGTTTCCCCTGTTGTCTTCTTTTCTGTTGTATTTCACAGGTCTTGATCTTACTATGAATGTGCCCATCGAATGGAGCCCAAGTTTGGCTTGGCTTGGTTTCGTTCGTTCTCAATCTCTCGCTACCAAACCCTCAAGGGGCTTAAGTAGTAGAATGTAGTCCAGAGAACGGAATGCGTTGTGTCGTAGTTTATAGCTGGACTGTGATATTTGTACCTTTTGGTCCAACACATCCGACTTCAGCAACCATTTTTTTAGTACCGGGTTAGCATTCCCTCTTCTATCCCTTCTCCTTAGTCAGTCTGCTATGTTGCCTTTAGTGGTGAATGGCTGGAATGCATTCCCACGGGGAATAGTGAAGGCAGTGTTAATTAATGCATTCAAGAATAGATTGGATATGCATAGTTTTTAGATCAATTAAGTAAATGAAACTGGTTGTATACAGACTCTGCAAAGTCTTCTAAACCAGAATAAAGAAGTTAAGTTAAGTTAAGTTGTTTAAGAAATAAGAAGGAACGTGTTACCATTAGTCGAAACTACGAAAACAGCAACAATAAGTATTGTCCACATTATGTCAGGTCTACAGCTGGCACGGTTTCCACAGTACGTTCACAGACAAGATTTGTTATTGTAGAAGGATGTCATGTAACAGCCTTTTATAAGATAAACACAGCGACATTTTGATTGGCTCCTTTTCACACAATACAGTAAAGCTCGGAATATTAAGAAGCCAATAATGGCTGTGTTTTGTTACACTTTAATGTAACTAGATAGTATCTTCAATTTTTGACGTCAGATGTTCTTTTTCTGCAGCAATTCTGGTTGTTTGCAAAGTGAAAATGCGGGAAACCCTTTATTAAAACACATTCAACAAATGATTAATAATTTTTGTTTCGTATACGTGTGATAAATTTTGTTTTTGCATTGGATTCCTTAATGGTTCCTCGAGGCATCTATGTAGTGTGAAAGAACCTAGAAAAGGAAAAACTCAGAATAAAGCACAGAACGTCAGACAACTTGATTAGTCTATAAATTGTATGTACGGATTCGTGAACAAGAACACATATGTGCTTAGAAAAGGTTTTCCTGTCACAGGGATTTAAATCATATGCGATCATTAAACATGCAAAATAATCGGATGCTGGAGGACGCGGATTCAAATCCCGGTGGAGAGACCGGGTTTTTTTTTCACGTGGATCATCCGGTAAATATTTCCCCTGATCTCTGAGTAGTGAGATCGTACACACGTGTGCAGTGGCGCGCACGTTAAAAATATCTTAGCAGTTGGAAATCGAATGAGTAGGCATAACAGCCGCTCCTCGGGCAAGATTCAGGTTAAAAATCAATTCAAATTATTCTAGGGATTCTCGCCCCATAGGGAGTATGTCGCAAGAAAGCGGACTGTATGGCCACAACAACAGGTCTTGGTTATATTGTTGGCGGAGCGGCTTAGATGGCGCATGACAGGCTGCGAGTCTACCTTGCTCTAATTTACAATTCCACCTCCCCCAGTCTTAAAAAAAAGCAATCGTATAGTCCAGTGGCTAACAGAAGCTAGGATTGATCTGGCAAGTCCCCAGTGGATTTTGGCCTGCCAAAAAATATGAAACAAAGAAGGTCACACCTCCCCACGACGTCTCACGACATAAGTCGACTAAAGACAGACAGACAGACAGATAGAGTGATAGATAAATAGGTATGTATGTATGTATGTAGGTAGGTAGGTAGGTAGGTAGGTAGGTAGGTAGGTAGGTAGGTAGGTAGGTAGGTAGGTAGGTAGTCAAGACGACTGGAGGTAGTTCAGGATGCCAGCACACTCTTTCATTCTTTGAGACCAGGGGTCGCTTAAAATGTGCTTCGATCTCCTACCTCTTCCGCTCATCGGTTTGAGAGGCGAGTGCCTAACCTCTAGACACTTCACCCCCTATTTACCCTTATTTTGAGTAGCCCATAAACCAGACAGGTTTACAAGAGATCAAACGGGACTTCGGAGTGAGATGCTAAGCAATGCATGAGCTGCAGTGGTCAGCCACTCATAGCTGACTGCTAGCGTCAGATGAGGAGCTGATTAGTAGCATAGCAAAGGCAAGTAAAGGGAAATTATTATTAATGGGAGATTTCAACTATCCAGAAATAAAATGGGATATGGCAGAAGCACTTGTAGAGTCAAAACCTTTTATTACGTGCATAACTGACAATTTTTTAATTCAACATGTAGAAGCAGCCACCAGAGGCAAAAACATACTCGACCTAGTTTTTACGACAGAGGAAAATATGATTGAAAACGTTACCGTTGGGGAACTGTTTGGCTCAAGTGACCATCAAATCATCCGTTGGGATCTTATTGCAGGGAAAGAAGTAAACATAAACACGCGAACATACGACTACTCTAAGGCAGATGTTAAGAGGATGAAAGAGGCAGCGAACCACATAATCTGGAAAGATATTATTGTAGGAACAGATGTTGAACAGGAGTGGGAAAGTTTTAAAACAGTTCTAGAAACGCTAAAAGAGGAATGTGTTCCATGTAGGGAGGTAAACCCCAAGCGTAAAAAGTGGATAACTAGATTTGTAGTGAAATGTAGAAGAGCAAAAAATAAAGCATGGCAAAATATATAGAGGCAGGTAAATCAAAAGAAACATATGTAAAATATTTGGACAAGCAGAACATATCTCAGAAAGCGAATAAAACAGCAAAAATAGACTTCGAAAAAAAACTTGCTCAGAGGATCAAGACTGACAGTAAAAGCTTCTTTTCTTATGTTAGAAATAAACAAAGAACGAAAGACAAAGTAGGCCCTCTCATAGACAGTACAGGAAAAATAATAAGTGAGAATAGGGAGGCTGCTAATCTGCTCAATCAGTACTTTGGCACAGTCTTCACAAAGGAGGACTGCTCCGAGATCCCAGAGCCTATAGATATTTTTCAAAGAGACATGGATACAGCGGGATTAAGATCAATCTGTATTACAGAGGAAATGGTTTTTAAAAAATTGGAGGGGTTGAAAGTGAATAAATGTCCAGGTCAAGATGGTATTCACCCAAAATTGCTGTATGAAATTAGAAACCAATTAGCAAAACCATTGGCTATATTATGTTCTCAATCACTTACAAAAGGGATTGTTCCACGGGATTGGAAAGATGCAGGAGTGATCCCCTTATTCAAAAAAGGCAAAAAATCAGATACGGCAAATTATAGACCGGTGAGTTTAACGAGCATAGTCTGTAAATTGTTAGAGTCAATAATCAAAGAAAACATTGTAATGCATTTAGAAAAATTTAATCTAATTAGAAATAGTCAGCATGGGTTTACTAGAGGGAGATCATGCTTAACAAATCTATTAGAATTCATGGAGGAGGTTACTAAAATCATAGATAAAGGGGAGCCAGTGGATGTTATTTATCTAGACTTTGCAAAGGCCTTTGATAGAGTACCTCATCAAAGATTATTTCGAAAGTTAAAATCACATGGAATAGGTGGCGAAGTTGCCAAATGGATTGAAAATTGGTTAACGGGAAGAAGGCAGAGGGTGGGCATAAATAAGGAGTACTCTGAGTGGAGTAAAGTGAAAAGTGGTGTGCCACAGGGCTCGGTTTTGGGACCAATTTTATTCTTGATATATATAAATGATTTGGACATTGATATGAGATCCATGATTGCAAAATTTGCTGATGACACAAAACTATGCAGTAGTGTCTCATCTAAAGCGGAAGTGGATATATTGATGTCGGATTTAGATAAAATTCGAGAATGGTCTGTAAGCTGGCAAATGGAGTTTAATGTAGATAAATGTACAGTCATCCACATGGGTAGATCCAATATGGAACATAATTACAGAATGGGAGAAAACAATATTAGAAAGATAGATAAGGAAAGCGACCTAGGGGTTATAATAGATCATACAGGAAAGGTGAGTGAGCAAGTTAAGGTAGCAGTGAAAAAGGCAAATGCAATGTTAGGTATGATAAAAAGAAATATTAAACATAGGAGCAAGGAAGTGATCGTCAAACTGTATAAAGCTTTAGTTAGACCTAGATTGGAGTACTGTGTACAGGTGTGGAGTCCTTATCAAAGAGGGGACATAAACATGCTAGAAAGAATACAAAAAAGAGCGACAAAGATGATAGTGGGATTCCAGAATTACAGTTATGAGGAACGACTCAGAAAAACCGGCCTACAGTGTCTCGAAGAGAGAAGAATTCGTGGTGACTTAATACAGGTTTATAAGATGATCAGAGGAATCGATAAATTAGACTATAACAAGTTTTTTAAAATACAGCCACCTACAATAACACGAGGGCATAGCTACAAGCTGATTAAAGAGAGGTCCAGGTTAGATATTAGGAAATATTTTTTTAGTCAGAGAGTGGTGTCTGCTTGGAATGCATTGCGAGGCGAGGTAGTGGAGGCAGGGACAGTTAATGCATTTAAGAATAAACTGGGTGCGCATAGATTTTAGAGCAAGGTGATGTAAATGTAACTGGTTGTATACAGACTCTGCAGGGTCTTCTAAACCAGTATAAAGACGTTAAGTTAAGTCAGGTCCAGCGAACCAGGGCTGTCAAGATCTTTCTACATCTCCACACGGTGATCCTGGATAACGGGCTGCAGCAGGACATACTGGCTAAGTAGAAAGGATTGACGTGGGAAGGCTAACATTGCTAAGCCCTTTTCAAGTCTTGTTAGCGGGAAATTGAGAACGAAGAGGAATAAGAAGAAGAAGACGAAGAACAGCGGGTTGAGCACTCCACCTGCTATGTATGCAGACTGAGACTCTGCTATCAACCGTGGTCATGGTGGTCATCTCGTCAAACATTGGTTGCCTAGGCAGATTATTGATTTGATTTTTTTTTCTTTTGTTTGTTTACCTAATTTCATTATTCCCAAAGGATGTGTGCGTTGCACTGTGGTTTTTATTTTGCGTCTGTAGGCCCAGTGCATCCGACTTCAGCATCCATATTATGTAAGGGTCTGCTTTCTCCTGCATTTTCTAACGGTTTGCTTTCCCGGGGTAACGGCCGGTGCTGTGATTGGGATCGAACCCAGCACCCAAGTTGTGAGCCGTGTCACCAAACCCCTAGACCACTCCGTCCCCTATTGATTTGATAATCACTGGGAGCCACAGAGATGGGATTTGGCAGACAAATGTAGTTTCCGTTGTACAGATTAGACGACTAATGAGTACATAACCAGGTGGAGGCTTATTTGCAATGATAACTTAAGATGCCGAGTGTAGCCTAATATGTTTTACTTTCAATAAATGCAGCATTCTGACGACTATTTTCGATTTACGCTATATGTGGCTATATCTTATCCAAGTCAGGGGAAGAAGTTGTATGATAGAAAGAAGAAGGAGGAGGAGGAGAAGAAGAAGAAGAAGAATAAAAAGAAAAAGAAGAAGGAGAAAACGAAGAAAAAGTACGATGAGAAAGAAAAGAAGGATGAGAAGGCTCAGGAGGAGAAGGATCAGGAGAAGAAGAAGTAAAACAAAAGAGGCTGACGAGGTGGAGGAGAATGAGGATTTGAAAAAGAAAAAGAAGAATCGAAGTTATTCCGCAAACTAATTTGGGTCAAATATCAAGTCACATTTACATTCAAAAGAAACACTATTAATGTTTTCACCCTTGACCTTGGTTATTGTCGTAGTGTCGCTACAATAATTGAAATGTTACCTCATTTATAATCTACGAGGCAAGAAGACCTCCGACGCTTTATAATTAGAGGTCGAATTATTTTCCAGATTGTACAATTATAGCTCAGATACGCTATTGATTAAACGACACTGAAGAAAATACGATAATAAAGAGTATGGTATTTGGAAAATGAGCCAGAGACATACCGAGGAGAAGATATTCACAAAACATCAAGGATGTTATAACGATGACTGTGACATGGGCTGGAGAATTGGCATAAGTTCGAGTCTTGCAAGGTAAAGAAAACGACGTTCTGTGTTCACGTTTGGAGTCCTTATCAGAGGGGATATAACCATGCTAGCTAGAAGAGTTACCAAACTGATCGTGGGATTCCAGAATTATAGTTGTGAGAAAGACTAAGAAAAACTGGTCTACCATGTCTAGAACAGAGAAGCATTCGAGGTGATTTAATACAAGTTAGTAATCAATGTGAATGATAAATTAGACTATAACAAGTTTTTCAAAGTACAACCTGCTACAAGAGCAACAGGGCACAGCTTCAAATTGTTTAAATACAGGTCCAGATTGGATATTAGAAACTATTTTTTTTAGACAGAGAGTGGTGAATGTTTGGAGTGCATTGTCACAGGCTGTGATGAACTCAGGATCAGTTAATGCATTATCAAATATATTGGATGCTCACATATATATTTAGTATCGGTGGAGTGGAATAAACTGGTGGTATACAGATTCTGTAAGGATTTCAACAACGATGTGAAACAGGGATGTGTACTTACTCCGACACTGTTCTGTATGATATTTTCAGCTATGTTGACGGACACCTTCAAGAATACAAATTATGGCATACCCATAAAGTACCGCATGGATGGTGGTCTATTCAATCTCCACAGACTGAAGGAAGACCAAGATTATGAACGACATGATATACGAACTCTTGTTTGCGAATGGATGTGCTCTGAAAAATAGCTCAGAACGGACAATGCAGTAGGTTATGAACCGGTTCTCTGCTGCTTGTGAAAATTTTGCCTTGACAACAAGCACAAAGAGAACTGAGGTCATGTATCAACCGGCACCAGGCACATCGTATAAACAGCCAGTAGTTACAGTGAAGGGGCAGAAATTACAAGCTGTTGAAAAATGTGTCTACCTCGGTAGTACGCCGTCGAGATCAGTGACTATTGCTGATGAACTGACTAAGAATATCAAAGGCCAGCTCAGATTTTAGTAAAATGCGCTCAACAGTACGGGAACGTCGAGGAATGACTAAGCTGAAGCAGTGAAGGTCTACCTTGCCGCCATTGTTCCCACCCTGCTCTATGCGTGTGAGAGCTGGGCCGTCTACACTGGTGACGCCAAGAGGCTGAATCATTTTCACATGAACTGTCTGAGATGAATATACGCTAGTAGGACCATATCACAGATGCTGCAGTGCTGTCCAGAGCCATCATGCAAAGTATCCATGCACTTCTGCAAAAATCCCAACTGAGATGGGCTGGCAACCTTGACCGAATGTCAAACGAAAGGCTTCCAAAGAGGCTACCTGTATAGTGAAGGAGAACGATCACAGGGACGTAATACAAAGCGTTTCAAGGACAGTCTGAAAGAGTCCCTTAAGTGCTGCCAAATAGACATTAACACCTGGGAGAACCTGGATCACAATCCCTCAACATGGAAGAGCACGGTCACGGACGACATTGAACTCAACGAGGGTCTCCGAATCCAGGCAGCTCGTGATAGACGTGCAATCAGGAAGTCAAGAGCAGAGAAGTTTCAGAGACAACTGTTGATTATGTTTGCCAGTCGTGCCATAGACTATTCCATGTTCGAATTGGCTGGATCAGTCACGAACGCGCACACATACTCAAGGCTGCATTATGACATATGATGATGTTGGTGGTACTTATCGACAACGATGAACTAATTATTATTAGGGTCTTCTAAACTAGTTTGGCTTGGCTTCGTTCGTTCTCAATCTCCCGCTACCAAACCCTGAATGGGCCCAAGTAGCAGAAGTACGTTAATTCACCCATTCTGAAATTGTATGCCATTCAATGACCACACGGGTTTCCGTACAAAAATAATTATAAGTGTCTTGCTATCAGTTTGCAGTTTTGTTGTTTTTTGTGGGCCCAAGGATTTTTTGTGGGCCCTAAAAATGACCGTGATGCTGGTTTGTGGGTTTTGTGGGCCCTGAAAATGGCCGTGAGAGGAACAGATTACCAAGGATCGCTGAAGCTATGCACATATCAGGACATACACATGTTCGTTCGTAGCTGCACAATTTAAAGAGGAGTCCAAAATTATGTGATGTCCTACAGAATATTGTCGAACGGGTCTAACTGACGGACTTTATTCCGATGTCGCCACAGAAACTCACACATGTAGGAATCTATCATGTCCCTGTGTGTTCCGTTTTGACGTTTGTTGCGCTCTTTGGCAGCATTCCAAAACCTCTCTATCCGTTCTGTGTTTGCTCCAGTGATAGGGTCGACAAAATGTGCAGAATGATTCACTGTTTCGAGACTTAAACCAGGCACATTCTGAATGGTACTGTGTGCACGCCATTGATCAGACACAACTGTCGTACCAGGACGAATGTTGGCTACGATAATAGGCATTAGTGTTGCAGCTGAGCGGTCCGGCACTGGAACCATCAAACACTCACTTGTTTAACGACAAATGCCACCGAATACCCACTGCTGTGGAAATATACGTTATTTTTCCTACGTGTGAAAACACTTTCATCAATCTCAACCGTCGTATTTGGACCGCCAATTACAACGGGATTAGCAATTAATGAATTTGCACAAACCTCACGGAGGTTACTGTTCCATTTTATGGCAGCATTATTGGCAATTCCCAGCTCTGATTTACAGAAAGCAATGCTAGTCATCTCTTTACTCCAATAGTAAATGGGAAAAAACAACATGTACGATATTCTCGCTTTCAAACAAACCCTAGAACACCAGAATAAGTCTTAACGGCAAATATCTGCGGCCAAACGACAATCCAAATTACCTGGGAGTTACATTTGATCGGCGCATGACATAGAAAAGTCAGATCGAGAGAAACCGAATTAGAGCCAGACAAAAAAATGGCAATCATGAGGAAACGTGCTGCCACAAGCTGGGGAGCAGACGAAAGTATACTAAAGAAACTGTACACTGGAAGAGTGAGACCAGTTCTCGAGTATGGCATTGCGGCATGAACAACAGCAGCAAAGGCGAACTTTGATAAAATTAGCAAAATCCAAAACCAAACCATGAGAGTTATAACATGAGGCATGAAGTCAACGCCAATTGTAGAACTTGAAAAGATTAAAAATCGACCGACAAAAGAGACTGCAGAGCCCAGCAGCAAGCAGAGAAACTCAGAAGACTGACAGACCAAAATGTATCATAGACTAAATAGATTTGGAAATGGGAAACTAAAGCGGAGAAACTTTGCAGAAATAGCCAAAGCAAAGATGAGCGAAGACCCTATGAACACATTAACACCAAAGCCCATCCCTACTGTTCGCAAAATTACCTGGAAGCAGCATATCATTCCGGAGGTGGTAGAAAATATACCAGGTATTGGAAACAAGAACAGCCAGACTGAAAAAAAAGAAGAAACATAATCCTGAGGTACATAACGAAAAACTACCCAAGCAGGGACTGGACCCATGCATACACCGACGGCTCTGAAACAAACACAACACAGAACGGAGGGGCAGGGGTATTCCTGAGCCTACCAAATGGTAGAAAAATAACACTGTCAGTTGCAACTGGAAAATACTCAAGCAATTTGAGAGCGGAGGCAAGAGGCACTGAGGGCTGCAGCAGAAGCGATGCTGATAGGCAAAAGAAATGAAAGCCAGATAGTCCTATTTACAGATGTCCTGGCCGTAGTCACAGCACTAAAAGGCCAGAAAATACTGAACTTAATGATTTAAGAGCAGTACTCTGTCAACTATGCCAGCAGTCCGCACCAAAAAGAGTAGTGGTGCAGTGGGTTCCATCCCACTGTAACATCCAAAGCAACGAGGAGGCAGACAGACTGGCAAAAGAAGGTGCAAGACTACCACAACCAGATTCTAGTGTGACCTACGAAGAGTCCAAAAGGCTTATTAGGGCCAGTTACGCGGCCAAAATGGGAAACAGATCATACTGGCTACACAAAAAATGATGCGTATTACCAGTTGAACAGAAGAGAGCAGGTCGTGGTCTTCAGACTCCGCACAGGACACAATAGACTGAGGTACCACCTTTCCAATAAACTAAAGATAGGTGGCACTGACGAATGCACTTGTGGTACCGGGAAAATGACCGCTGAATATCTGCTGCAAAACTGCCCGACATACGAGGGCCAGACAAAGGACATGTGGTCATCACCAGTGGCATCACTAGACAAGCTCTATGGCAGTGTCGACAGCCTCAGGATGACCGCTTCTTTTTTCGAAATAAAAAAAAAGGTTGACGTTTGACAGTGTACGAAAAATAAGAATAGTAAATGAAGATAATAATCCCCATATAGGACAGACGTGTGCCCTCTAACCATGTGCCAGAACGAACAGAAAGTTCCTACTAACATGTGCGACATTTCTTACAATCTTGGCGAACTGTGAGAGACAAAGTCATAACATGATTTTTAGCACACAGTCGGACGGTGTGTAAAATTCATCTTTCCTGCAAAAACTGCACACAATTTATTTTCTTGCGTTTCATGTGTGACAACTGCAAGAAATCCATCTTCCACGTACGGTGTTAGATCTGAGAATGACATGGACATAGGTTTACCGCTCAAATTGAAGACGCGCGAATTGAAAAGTATGTTGCTTCGTGTGGCTACATTCTACTAAATTTGACCTATTATAATCCGTGGGTGAATTAACGCACAAGCACCCAAATGCATAAAGGATTCCTTGAAAGGTGAATAAGGTTGTTGTTGTTTTTGCGGTTGTTGATGTTGTTTCTGCTGTTGTTGTTGTTGTTGTTGTTGAATATCTACAAAGAGTAAGATTACATTTATGTGTGTCCTAAAAAAAGCAGTTTATGAAACTAATTTTCAAATCCTGATCGTGTTGAAGCTAGACCAGGGTCCTCCATGTGGGTGTGCTATGCTTGGCTTTATCTACATGTCGTTCCCTACTGCGGGATCACGTCTTTCCCTCACTTCGTTAGCCAATCTGCCATAAAAACAGCCGGTTTCTAGGGAGACCTACGTGGAATTGAGGGGGATATCTTGGCCAGTATATTTTACTTGACCCTGACTAACATGTTCGATCAATATGTTTTGACACGTAAGTCTCCTCTTCCCCAACTGGATTATATAAATCCAGGTATAATGTTGGACATATGCTCCGTCAATTCGTGCGACTGGTTTAATAATATAATAAATGTTCTATCGCATCTCATTTTAGTAAACAGGAACTCTTCTGTTCCGAAGAAATAGAGCAGATCCAGAAGTACCGAGTCAACGCGTCCATTTTCTGAGTCACTTAAGACTTCTTCTTCTTCGTCGTTCGTTCTCAAACTCCCGCTACCAGGCCATGAACGTTCTCAATCTCCCGCTACGTAGTCCTGAACGTTCTCAAACTCCCGCTACCAAGCCCTGTACGTTTTCAAATTCCCGTTACCAAGCCATGTACGTTCTCAAACTCCCGCTACCAAGCCCTGAACATTCTTAAACTCCCGCTACTAAGTCCTGAATAGGGCTTTGCAAGTAGCAGGATGTAGTCCGGAGAACGTATTGCGTTGTACCACTAGTTTACAGTTTGACTGTGATATTTGCACCTTTCGGTTCGACACATCCGTCTTCAGCAGTACTTAATTAAGACCTATTTGACCTCCTTACATTGTGAAAAAATACAAAATGAAAACAAAATAATTATTTGTATCGGGCATTGTTGCTACTGGTTTTATATCTCAGACGCTTAAGCGAAAATTATTATTATTTTTATTATTATTATTATGAAGGACATCCTTAACGTGTCGTGTTTCCCGGATGTCACTGGAGTGCAGCCTCATCTGACACTTTTTATCAAAGCAGAACTTCTCAAACTCAATGCCGTAACGACTCTGAAGGTCGCCTAAATATTATTTGGGGGTAGCGGTAACATTTGGGGAGGCTGCGTGGCCCAGGGGTAAAACGTCATTTTCACGATCCCAACGTACCTTGTTCGAATCACCCGTATCGAGTAATATATTATCAAGATGTCCGTGGTTTGACAGACATGGGTTACTTTTCTCGGTGCGATCGCTCCTCTACGTACTGAAAATAATGGACACCTTGAAAATAGTGGCTACCTACCGTACTGCACACTTACCAAGAAACGTATATAAGCCTAACAGGTCGTCGGTTGTAAGAAACGATATTCTGCGAAGGACATGTTACTTACTTACGGACACATTTTAAGAAAAAAGTTTCATAAATAATTAGGTAACTAATCTTATCCTTCATTTTCAAAAGCCGTGGCAACATTGATTGTCGTGACTTTTGGCCACATTGTTACCTCAGCACTTCTGCGAACGACGTTTTGGCCACATTGTTACCTCAGCACTTCTGCGAACGACCTTTTGGCCACATTGTTACCTCAGCACTTCTGCGAACGACGTTTTGGCCACATTGTTACCTCAGCACTTCTGCGAACGACCTTTTGGCCACATTGTTACCTCAGCACTTCTGCGAACGACGTTTTGGCCACATTGTTACCTCAGCACTTCTGCGAACGACGTTTTGGCCACATTGTTATCTCAGCACTTCTGCGAACGACGTTTTGGCCACATTGTTACCTCAGCACTTCTGCGAACGACCTTTTGGCCACATTGTTACCTCAGCACTTCTGCGAACGACGTTTTGGCCACATTGTTACCTCAGCACTTCTGCGAACGACCTTTTGGCCACATTGTTACCTCAGCACTTCTGCGAACGACCTTTTGGCCACATTGTTACCTCAGCACTTCTGCGAACGACGTTTTGGCCACATTGTTACCTCAGCACTTCTGCGAACGACGTCTTGGCCACATTGTTACCTCAGCACTTCTGCGAACGACCTTTTGGCCACATTGTTACCTCAGCACTTCTGCGAACGACGTTTTGGCCACATTGTTACCTCAGCACTTCTGCGAACGACCTTTTGGCCACATTGTTACCTCAGCACTTCTGCGAACGACCTTTTGGCCACATTGTTACCTCAGCACTTCTGCGAACGACGTTTTGGCCACATTGTTACCTCAGCACTTCTGCGAACGACGTCTTGGCCACATTGTTACCTCAGCACTTCTGCGAACGACGTTTTGGCCACATTGTTACCTCAGCACTTCTGCGAACGACGTTTTAGAACTGTTGTAAAATGAACCTCTCTCGTCCAGCTTAAACAATGACGCTCGTGCAATAGCTCCTGTTTTCACGATTTAGGGCGCGCATGACCCGTGCAAGTTGGAACAGAGCTAAGGGGTCAGTGTGAAAGATGCGCCACTTCCGTGAACGTCAGTTTCTTCATGTGCAAAGCACCGCGTCAACTAGTTACTAGCTAAATATAACGTAACGTCTTTATACTGGTTTAGAAAACTCTGCAGTCAGTATATAATAAATTTATTTTACATTTCCTTGATCTAAAAACTATGCGCATCCAATCTATTATTGAATGCATTAATTGACCCTGCCTCCACGATTTTCTGTGCAAATGCATTATAAGCATTCATTACTCTCTGACTAAAAAATATTTCCTATTATTTAATGTTTATCTTTTTTAAATTAATTTGTTCTTGTATTTTGAAAAAACGTGTTATAGTCTAATTTATCATTTACGTTGATTATCATAAACCTGTATTAACTTCGAATTTTTTGGTCTTTTCTATACACTGTTGGCTGGTTTTTCTTTTCCCCCATAACTGTAATTCTGAAATCCCAACATCAGTTTCGTCGCTCTTTTTGTATCCAGCATGTTTATATCTCATCTTCGATAAGGACCCCACACCTGTATACAGTACTCAATCTAAGTCTAACTAATGCTTTATACAGTTTCTTCTTCTTCTTCGTACGCAGTCAGACAGTAACCATTATTTTTTCGAAAAAAGCGGCGGTCATCCTGAGGCTGTCGCCACTGCCATAGAGCTTGTCTTGCAGTTCCACTGGTGATGGCCACATCTGCTCTCTCTGATCCTCGTATGTCGGGCAGTTCTGCAGCAGATGTTCAGCGGTCATTTTACCAGTACCGCACAGGCATTCGTCGGTACCACCTATCTTCAATTTGTTGAATAGGTGGTACCTCAGTCTATTGTGGCCAGTGCGAAGTCTGAAGACAACGACCTGCTCTCTTCGGTTCAACTGGTAATAGGCATCGTTTTTGGTGTAACCAGTATGTTCGGTTTCCCATTTGGTCATGTATCTGGCTTTGATAAGCCGTTTTGACTCTTCGTACGTCATACTAGTATCTGTTTGTGGTAGTCTTGCACCTACTTTTGCCAGTCTGTCTGCCTCCTCTTTGCCTTGGATGTTGCAGTGTGATGGGACCCACTGTACCACTACCCTTTTTGGTGCGGACTGCTGGCACAGTTTGCAGAGTGCTGCTCTTAAGTCATTAAGCTCATTGTTTTTCTGGCTTTTTAGCGCTGTGACTACGGCGAGAGCATCTGTAAGCACTTTATACAGTTTGATAATCCCTTCCTTGCTCTTATGATAAATATTTATTTTTATCATATCTAAGATTGCATTTGCCTTTTCCACTGTTACCTGGACTTGCTCACTTACATTGCCTGTATGATCTATTATAGCCCGCTAGGTCCCTTTGCTTTTCTAATATTGTTCTCGCCCATTCTGTAATTATGTTCCATATTGTATCTACCCATGATGGCTGTACATTTATCTATATTAAACTCCATTTGCCAGCTCTCAACCATTCTCGAATTGTATCTAAATCCGACCTCGATATATCCACTTCTGCTTTAGATGAGACACTACTGCATAGTTTTGGGTCATCAGCGAATTTTGCAATCATGGATTCCATGTCAATGTCCAAATCGTTTAAATATTTCAATAACAAAATTGGTCTAAAAACCGAGCCTTCTCGCACTCCACACGAGGTCTTAGAAAATCTTGCGAAAACGCAAAGGATCGAGGACAAGAAAGGCTGAGGAAAACACAGACAAAATAATATTTGAAATGGCATGATAGATTGATTGGGAAAACGGAGATAATTGGAATTCCTGAATTGCTCAAAGTATAAATATTAGCGGAGCGAATTGCACCACTGCTCAACATGACTCGTAATGATGATGAGACAACCTGGCCATGCCCTGGCACATTTAAAAATTATTATGTGCTGAACGTCACTACCGCCCAACGCCATTTTTGTTAGAACGAGGCAGAAATCAGTAAATTCTATATATCACAACTTCTTTGAACAAACAATGAGTGGTTTTGCCCATTTACATTAATCGACATTTGTCGATATTGTGTCAAACTAACCATTTCAATTGTTTTAAAGTGAGCTCTAAATAAGTTATTTTAATTGCAAAATTAATCCACAATGAAGGTCGTATTTTTAGAATTTATCTCATCATGCAGGTCTGGCCGCCATGATGATTAATGTTCACAAACGAAACGGTACATTTTATTACTAGAACATTATTGACGATGTCTGCTAGCGGAATTTTCGATTAATTGATAGTTGCTTCCATAAAGTTTGTTTGTAACTAATAAACATATTGTTTAGACTACGTTAAATTAGTGTATTGTACGGTTTGTACGCTGTTTCACTTTCAGAAAATTTGAAAAATTATATTTTTTTCGATTGTTTTTTTTCAGTGAGCCAGTAGGGGCTTAGGTACGCAATAGTTTACATAATAGCAACGATGACAGCAGTAGACATTAAACCGGAATGGATGAATGCATTGAAAGCTCTAGAAGATCAGCATAAGCCAAGTGAATTTTCTGGTAGACCAGAATGGAACAATGCTATCAAGGCATTAGAACAAATAAAGTCCACAAATTCACCAGGCAAGAAAGGAAAAAAGAACAAGAAGGGGAAAGAAGAACAGAAAGATGATAGCAAAAACTCTCCGGAGGAGGCAAAAACTGTTCTTGCCGAGTTAGTATCAACTAATCAACCTCATCTTCCAGACATTTCTTGTCCTCCGGCTCCTCCACCTCCACCACAGTTTGACCAAAGTCCACGTCCACCTCAGGCTCCTTATCCAGGATTTGGCTATCCACCTCCTGGAATGGGATATAACCCCCAAAATATGTACCAGCAGTATGGTTTTCCGTAAGTAAATGTTTTATATTCGTCAACTTCTATTGCCCTTTTAAGTTAAATAAGTAAACGTATTAGGATAATGACACTGTGTGGGATCAAGATGCTGATCAGTGCCTGACCAACCCAATCTACACCTCCATGTGATGAGCCTGGATAAAAGGCTGCAACAGGGCAGACTGGCTAAAGAAAAGGGGTCGAAGAGGGAAGGCTCACACAAAAATGTCTGCTGGACCAAAAAATACAAATATCGCATTCAAGATGTAAACTAACACAGCACATTCCGTTGTATGGACAACATCCTGCTACTTGCAAAGCCCTTTTCAGGGCTTGGTAGTGGGGGAGATTGAGAACGAACGAAGAAGAAGGTATTACTATGTTAACTATGTAGTATGTGGGCCAACAGTTTTGGTTCAGAATAGTAATACATCCTTAAAATACCAGACTACAATGGAAAATATTTGTGCAAAAATCAAAAATGCGTATGGCAAGAGTAATTTAGATTCTTAAAAATATGCCAATTACAGTTTCTGTTTATTCAATTTTGCTGCTATTAAGTATTAGGTTTATACATTTTAAGAAATTACTTTTAAAATTTTGGAAGAAGACAGCTAGAATGGCTAGATCTTTATGTACGGTTTGTATTACATCAAGTCTATAATTCATGTTTTATTATCTATGCTTTTTTTTCTTCTGAAAGACGGGCATATTATGCGTAAAAGATATTACTTTGGCCCTTATGGTACAAAGTCTGAGAGAGTGGTTATTTATCATTTTATGGAATTTTGAAGCTGATATTTATACTTTTACTTCCTTTTTCAATTGCAGGTTTGGTTATGGTGGTTATATTGGTGGTGGACCATATGGAGTGCCTCCACCACCATGGGTGAGACTTATATATTGTTGAATGTTATTAAATGACTTCCGTGAATTGTAAAGTATGTAGTGGTATTCAAAGAGTTATTAGAATTAAATTTGTTGTAGTCTTATCCCGTTTCATTGCAGCATTATTTTACACTGGGTTTCTCTTCCGTCTTTGATCCCTATTCTCATACTCGGGCTGCACAGGTGCAGTGCTTTTCCATGGTCACCACTTGGAGGCAGAACGGAGTCTTGGTCACCTCTTGATGCAAGCAGCCAACTATGATTCATTCACTCATTGTTACTTTCAGCTTATTCACTGTTGTGCTATGTCTTTGACCCCATGTATTCTTCACACTTGTAGTAAAGCATGAGTACATTAACCTATATCACGCTACATGTTTTTGGCGAAAGTGTTCGCAACTTCATATTTCGCTATCGCAGTTGACTTTCCAATTTTTTAACTTTTCTGTTTGTTGGTCAATAAATATAATTTTCTTGTGTGTAAAGACACAATTGAATATAGAACTTGTTGGTGTTAATGTATTTGTTGTGTGTTTGTTAGTTTCTGAGATACAAAAAGATCAAGGTGAAAATTTATTGAAAAATGGACTCAACCGCTAGGCCGAGTCGCTCCGGAAGAAATCCATGGAAACCACAACAACGTATCGATACTGTGTTTATAATATCGACACAACTGTTAGTTTCCAATTCAAACTAGTTATTGCATCTAAACAAACAAAATAAACACATCTCGATAAAGATCTTTCCCAACAACCTACTTCACCTTTCGCAAATAGTCGGCCTGCCCCAATCGGTGTAATAAGAATAAAAATCTTTCAAAATCCATTTGTAATCTAACATACAATACTTTAACTGGCAAAAAAACCTGTTTAGATGGATGTGACGTATTCAGCATTTTTTAAAAATGGGTAGAGGCCTCAGTAATTTTTTGTTCTTTTCCGATTTTGTAGGCAGTGTGTGTCAAAATAATGTTGACAGCAGTGTGCCAATTTCTGACTTTAGTCGTTAAAAAAAGAATTACGCGCAGAGTTTTAGAATAACTAAAACAGACTAAATATGTCATTATAAAAATTAGTGTTTATAAGCAGTTTTTGTCTTCTCCATAGATGAACTCATATGGTCCGGGTCCTGGAAACTATGGTGGTGGTCCCAGAGGACCGCAAGGCCCAATGGGACCTCATCATGGTCCTTTCGGTAGCCCAGGAATGGGCCCACCAATTGACCATTCAGGTTTCCGGGGGCCATCATCTCAGAGATTCCCATTTGGTGATGGTCCCCGGGGTCCACCTCCAAATATGGATATGGAGCGTGCACAAGACAGCCCACCAGAGAGTGGAGCATCAGACTTTCCACGTCCGAGTTCTCACTTCAACAACAGAAACAATAAACGTAAGTACTATTGTCATTGAGTACCTCGGTCTGAGAATAAAGCAACTTGTATTGTCTGAGGTATCTCCACTGCCTTGTGGAAATCTCGGGAGAGGATAGGGCTACGTGAGTAAATCCAGACAGAAAATCCGGAGTGGTAGCACCTAAGGTGAATGTTTTCAAAATTGTCAACTCATTCTGGCCGCTCCTGCACCTGAGCTGGTGCTAAATTGTCATGCGTTGCATTCCTTTGGATTACACCAGTGAGAGAGAGGGGGATCTTGCAGTTTGGGCAGCCCAGAATCTCCATATTCAGCATCCTGGAGAGGCTACAGTATCCTCGCTCTTGAGTGAGGACACAACACGGATACTGCATTGAAGATTAGATGCTGCCAAAGGATTACATCTACGGACAACTAGCCGCTGGAGTTAAAAGAATTGGCCGTCCCACACTGCGACTCAAGAACCTATGCAAGAGGGACATAAAGTCATGACATCCCATCAGAGGACTGAGAAGAAATTGCTCAGGATCAAGCTGTTTGGAGGGGGCATAGTGGCTGCAGAGAAAAGAGAAAGACTGAAGAGATCAAAGAACACCCCGGCGATTCAGCATTGTTGTGTGATCTGTGGCAGAGACTGTCACTCACAGATCAGCCTTTACAGCCATAGAAGACAAAATACAGATGACATAGATGGTCAAAACTCATAGGGCACCACACAATTGGTCAACAGAGACTGAGACGCCTATGATGATATAAAACTAACGCAAAACTCAAACTCATATACTATGGATGTTTTTTGTGGCTATATTTAAATTTTGCAACAACGTGGTACAACCTTGTTTTCAGATAAGTATATTTTTCTGCTAGTATGCAAGCCTGTCTGCAACTGGCAATGCAGTAAATCTAAATTATCATATAATCTTATCTGTTTAACAATCCTGACATTGATTGGAAGTAAATGCATTAGATGTGGAATTACTCAATGACTTCTTTTGGGATGGCCAGTGCCCTTTTTAATGCTTTTCCTTTCAACAACTTTTTTATTGGCTATCAGATGACACGCAGACTAATAGTAACTATATGAAGTTTTTCAGGATAGACAATGTTTTATAAGTTGTAATCTTGAAAATAAGTTAGGTAATTCCATTTTTACTATCTTTAGCCAGGGGGAAGACGTGGGCTAGTGCTAGTGGTTAAGTGACACGGCTCACAAGCTGAAGGTGCTGGGTTAGATCCACATCACAGATCTGATCTGGTTGTTTCTCAGAGGAAGCAAACCCTTTGGAAATACAGAGGAGGCAGACCGTTACATAAAATGCATGCTGAAGTCAGATGCACTGGCTGACAGACGCAAACAAAAAAACAACGTAGTGCAAGGCACATCGCCTTGGGGAATAGAGAAATCAGGGGGGAAAAAACATCTCTAGTTCCTGATGAAGACTGGTGTAGGTTATTGTTTTGAACTTTCTGTATATTTCATCTTGTCTCCATCTGAAGCATAGAAAAACCACTGCAACTGGCCCCATTACAAGAAGTCTGTATCAAGGAAATGCAAACCACTCTGCATTTGTGATTTCTGTAGCAGTTTATTTTACATAGTGAGGTTGCTAGCCTCATGCAGCCACCATGTAACTGACATCTAATTTTTTTTTTTTTAAATTTGATGTTCAGTGTTACTGCAGCTTCTTAATCCTGATAGCGGGGAAAAGCATCGCATTGCACAGTGAGGAGGACCATGGTCCGCCTTCACAAGTGCACCCCAAGATGTAAGAAGAGCCACAATATAACACACCACCAAAGAAGCTTCAAAAGTTAAATGAAATGGATACAGGCCCATAAGCCTACTGAGCTGTGTCGGCAAGCTGATGGAACGGATAATAAACACCAGACTGATGTGGCATCTGGAAGAAAAACGAATACTAATTCCACAGCAAGCCGGCTTTAGACAGCACAGATCCACTGAGGACCAGGTCATCCTCATAGCCCAGGAGATAGAAGATGCCTACCAGGCACAGAAACACACAGTAGCTGTTTGGGTGGATCTGGAAAAGGCATTTGACAAAGTCTGGAAGGATGGACTTAGAGTCAAGCTAAGAAGAAGTGATGTCTGTGGGAAGATGTACAAGTGGATCAACCACTACCTCAAACAAAGAACAAGGGCAGATGAGCAAAAAGGTGACACTCGAGCAGGGAGTACCCCAAGGAGGAGCATTGTCACCCACACTCTTCCTGGTATATATAAACGATATTACAGAGAATATACCAAGAAGAGTCCATAGCTCAATGTTTGCAGACGATCTGGCTATGTGGACCTCTGAAAAGAATCTCACCATAGCAAGAAATCGGATGCAGACGGCCCTAACATCGCTGGAAGAGTGGGCGAACTCATGGCTGGTCAAAATAAACGAGGAGAAAACCACGTGCACAATATTCTCGCTCTCATTAAAACCCCAAAGTACCAAATTAAGTCTGAATGGCAAAATCCTGCAGCCAAACGACAACCCAACCTATCTGGGAGTCACATTTGATCGGCGCATGACATGGAAAAGTCAGATTGAGAGAAACCGAATGAAAGCCAGAGAAAGAATGGCGATCATGAGGAAACTTGCTGGCACAAGCTGGGGAGCAGACGAAGGCATACTAAAGAAACTGTACACTGGAAGAGTGAGACCAGTTCTCGAGTATGGCATCGCGGCATGGACAACCGCAGCGAAGGCGAACTTCGATAAAGTTAACAAACTTCAAAACCAAGCCATGAGAATTATAACAGGTGGCATGAAGTCAACGCCAATTGTAGAACTCGAAAAGATTACAAAATTGCAATCCATGACCGATAGAAGAGACTGCAGAGCCCAGCTGCAGTCAGAGAAACTCAGAAGACTGACGGACCATCCAATGTACCAGAGACTAAACAATTTGGGAAATGGGAAACTAAAGCGGAGAAACTTTGCAGAAATAGCCAAAGCAAAGATGCACGAAGATCCCATAAACGCACTAACAACACCAAAACCCATCACTACTGTACGAAAACCTACTTGGAGGCAGGATATATTTCCAGAGGTGGTAGAAAATATACCAGGTATTGCAAACAAAAACTGCCAGAGTGAAAAAGAAAGGAGAGACACTACCCTAAGCTTCATAACGAAAAGCTACCCAAGCATGGACTGGACCCATGCATACACCGACGGTTCTGTAACAAACACTACACAGAACGGAGGGGCAGGAGCATTCCTGAACCTACCAAATGGCAGAAAAATAACACTGTCATTCGCTACTGGTAAGTACACAAGCAATTTCAGAGCAGAGGCACTGAGGGCGGCAGTGGAAGAAATGGTAACACACAGTGAAAATGAGAGCCATATAGTCCTGCTGACAGATGCGCTCGAAGTAGTCACAGCGCTAAAAAGCCAGAAAAACACTGAGCTTAATGACTTAAGAGCAGCACTCTGCAAACTGTGCCAGCAGTCCGCACCAAAAAGGGTAGTGGTACAGTGGGTTCCGTCACACTGCAACATCCAAGGCAACGAGGAGGCAGACAGACTGGCAAAAGAAGGTGCAAGGCTACCACAGACAGATACCAGTATGACGTACGAAGAGTCAAAACGGCTTATCAAAGCCAGATACATGACCAAATGGGAAACCGAACATACTGGTTACACCAAAAACGATGCCTATTACCAGTTGAACCGAAGAGAGCAGGTCGTTGTCTTCAGACTTCGCACTGGCCACAACAGACTGAGGTACCACCTATTCAACAAATTGAAGATAGGGTGTACCGACGAATGCCCGTGCGGTACTGGTAAAATGACCACTGAACATCTGCTGCAGAACTGCCCGACATACGAGGATCAGAGAGAGCAGATGTGGCCATTGCCAGTGGAACTGCAAGACAAGCTCTATGGTAGTGGCGAGAGTCTCAGGATGACCGCCGCTTTTTTCGAGAAAATAATGGTTACTGTCTGACTGTGTACGCAGAAGAAGAAGAAGAAATTAACTAAGTACGAGTGTATCACACAACTTTAACATTTTTTCACAAAATCCCATAGCAGAAACTGCTGTTGGTAATTAATTGAGGCTTTGTTTGTAGCAAGCCAAAGTTTGTGTGGGGTGGCTAGTTCCCTTCCTCGCTGCCTTTTTTTCCTAACTGTATGTCAGATACCCATTAACAAATGAACCTCTTGTACAGCTGGGTCAAGTGTGCCGGTAGTGGGAGTTGAACCCAGTATCTTTGACTTGAAAAGTAAGTGCTCTACTTCGACACTAATCAGTCACTCGACACAACTACAACCTTTTTTTTTTTATATAGTCCTAAAATGATTGGTGAATTTTAATAAGATGGCCATATGAAGTAAATATTTCAAAATTGGAATGTAAATTAATGTTATCTATTTGTCAGAATCTCCTGGAGCAGGTGGCATCAGATTCCAGCTGCCAAAGCGCAGAAATCTAAACAGTAGCAGTAATGTTGTTGACAATCCTCTGAGATCATCTCCTAAATTTATGCGTCCATGTGCTCCACTCCACTCGATGCAGAATTTATCTGACAGCATGGCAGAAACTAAAAATAGTTCAGTTAATGACAGTAGAAAAGACTCGCATTCTGGAAATGGGTAAGTTCTAAGCAGTTGTATTTTGCTTTGCTGGAGCTTGTTTTGCCGTTATCTGGTTGTTTTTATGAATACTTAACCCCTTTTAGTCCTGGAAAATTTTGCTGATTTGTGTATTTCGTCCGGATTAGTTGATCTAAACATAAGATACACAATTGTCTATAACTGGAAGTATTCAAAATAAAGATTATATATCAGCATGAAGCATTAAATAGCATTAATACGGAGGTGAAAATTTGTTTAAAATAAATTTTTTTCCTTTTCTCCTCCCTGTGTATATTTCTACATTAATCCGTCAATTTCATGACCACATACCTTTCTTCTGTGTCCCAGTCAAAGTTTGAATCCAACCTGTGTTGAATATTCAAGAGTAATCCAGATGGGTCTCCCTTGAGCTTTATACCTTTGAAATGGCAAAATGAGCTTGCATGTCTCAATGATCTCAGGTACTAAGTGAAAGCTTCCTGGAGGGTTACCTAAGCTGGATAGGTCATGGGGGAGGGAATAGACTAGAGTATAATAGTGTAGGTTTGGGTGACCACCCAAATATATGCAAACTAAGGTGGTTATGTAAATATTGACAGCAAAGCTAAAATAAACAGCCTTTGGAAACTAAGAAGATGCAGTGGAGTGAAAGCAGCATAGATGCTCACAGCTGACTGCCCTTCTAAATACCAAGATGATAACCAATATAGCAACGTGGAATGTTCAAATAGTGTACTTTGCAGCACAAATAGCTAAAGGTATGAGAAATTACAATCTGGCAGTGCTAGGACTGTGAAACAAGATGAACAAAATCAGGAAAGATGAGACTTGACAACTGGGCAATTGATTATAGAAATGAGGACGCGGCTGATGCCGAACACACAGAGGGAGTGGGACTGACACTTTCTAGAGAGGCACAAAAGGTGTTCATAAATTTGTAGGCTATTACTAATAGAATCGTAAGAACAATCTTTAGAACTAAGAACAAAAACATCAACATCATTCAGTGCTATGTCCAAACAACGAAGCTGAATATAATAGGCAAGAGTTTTACACCAGCTGGCGGAGGTCCTTGACACGCATTCAAAGAAAGATCTTTTAACCTTTACAGCACCTCTGTTGCCGCTAAGTGACTGACACAAATTTAAGTTTTGCAGCAAAAGTCACGTCAATGTGCCGGACGCATAGACACTTGTTTATCATGTATACACATCAATGCTATAGAAACGGCTGAATATATGGGTATTTGAATTTAAAATAGACGCCTTCAATCATCTCGGATTTCAACCGGGAAAATGACCTTTTTTATGCTACAGTGAATTTTTTAACAATTTATTCTCTTTGTCACTCAGATTTGAAGATTATCCCATTACTGAGGGTGGTGAAGTTACATCGTTGCAATAGATTTTTCTTAGATATGTTTAGTTTGTTTATATAGATGTAATAAATACGTTTGTAGTGGAAAATAACAAATGTAAAATTTGTAAAAGAACACTACCCATCCCATGTGGCAATTACCTGAAATGTTTAGTCTAAATGTTCATGCTGTTTTTTCAACATTTTCACCTTCATCTTCTTGTATCTCGGAAACTGAGAATGTAATAAAGCAATTCAAATCGTTAGGCAAATGTCCCAGAAATTACAATTTAAGCACATGACAATGGACACAAAAATAACTCCAAACAACATGATATATATTCCTAAACACATTGTAGAAACATTGTAACAACAATGCTTGGAGTGGCAAGAGGATCGAATAAGAAACAAAGATATTAGGAAACAAATAGGCTCAGCACCACTGCTAGACATCATCAAGAGACAGCAAACCAAATGGTTTGGCCATGTGACACGACTAACACCAGATAGTATTCCTCAGAAAGTGATGCTATACAGATACAATAGATAGAGCCAAGGGCTGGTTATGCAAAAGATGGATAGCAGAAATAACAGAAGCAGTGAGTCTCCCCGTGTACGAAAAACATAATATGGTTTGAACAAGAAACTTGACCTGATGCTGAAAGGCACAAACAGGAGAAAAGTGAAAAGAAAGAATAAAATGTCTCTGTTCGTTCTCAACCTCACGCAACCAAGCCCTGAACAGAGCTTTGCAAGTAGCAGGATGTAGTCAGGTAGTAAATCAACAAATGAATTAATGGTATTGTTTTTGTTTTCTGTTTTTTAAATATTATTCTGTTTATTCATTTTTTCTAGGTCTGCTGATGCTGCAGGAGAATGGCCACCAACTCTAAAGTAAGTTAAATTATGGTATCATTTTTGTATATTCATCCAAGCTTTTATGGAAAGCCCCCCAGGGAATAGGCACCACCCACCCAGTTGAACCTGATCAAGGAGCTACACAAGGACACCAGTGCCAGAATTCAATTGTGTGGCACTCTCTCTGATAGATTCCCTATGACTTCAGGTGTCAAACAGGGATGTGTTCTTGCCCCCGACCTTTTCTGCAGAGCAGTCGACTGGCTTCTTGAGGTCACATTGCGGAGGGCACCAACAAATTCATCTATCTGGGTAGCATATCATCCGATTGATGCAGTGGTCCCGATATGTCAAGGCGGATTGGACTAGCTGCATCCGCTATGCACGACCTCCAACATGTGTGGAGCAATGGCATGATCTCCCCTGGGACAAAATTCTGCACCTTCCAGTCCTGCGTGGTCCCATTCATGCTTTATGGCTCCGAAACCTGGACATTGGTGAAACATGACATCTAGAGACTGGAAGCCTTTCATATGCGCAACCAGCGGCATGTCCTGGGCATCCAATGGGATGACTACATCAGCAACGTGGAGGTCTCTGCTAAATCAGGCCTCCACCCAATCTCAGAAACATTTGACTGATGCTGAGTTTCTTTATTTGGTCATGTTGTACAGCTGGACCAGGAAACCTCTGCCCAGAAGATACTACACAAGTAGTTCCTCGGTGTCAAAAGTCTTACCCCAACCGGCTGGAGGCGCAGAAGAGGCTGTCCCCGAACATAATGGCTCCGGCAAGTAGCATCCTCCTCCTCCGCCCTGGACGAGGCCTGGAACCACGCCACAGCTGTTGGTCATGGATATGGCTGGCTGACGCAACGGGTCTGTCACCTAAGCGAACATTATTATTAAGTGGTATTCGAGAACATAAAAGAACCACTACGGCCTTACAGACATGTTGTACAAGGAGACTAAAGAGGACCGTGCATGAATCTAACGATGACATGTTCAATGAATTGAAATAGTGTACATAAGTGCTTTGAAATATGCTTACATGTGTCGTGCTATACTTCATTTTGGAAGCAGCAAGAAGACATTTATTGATTGCAAACATTTCTAGCCAATTTTTATTCTACTATTGGCATTTCTGTAATGTTACCAGTCTGCAATTAAAAAATATTATTTAATTCTCTGTCAAATGTATGCCACACATGGCATTGTTCTATTTAATATTTATATTAATAGTTAATGAGTAAGAATTTCTGTTCCTTAGGAAAAGGAATAGGCACTTCTTGTGTTGGGGAAAACTATGTTATCCTCTTCCTCATTTACCCTCAGACATTCACATCAATGGATCTAATATAGCTATTGCTAAATACGTCCTTATTGGGCAAGTGTTACGTACTTTGAAACGTGGGGTTCATTGCATTCTTGTGTAGTGTGTATTTGTTTGTGGCTGCTTCCTTATCCCATCTACAAGGCAGCATTCGTTTGATGTTAGAGAGGTCTTTCCTAGCAAATTGATCTTATTGGACTAATATTGAAATGTGTGGTCTCATTCGATTGTGGAGACGAAGTATGATAATCTAGGTCTTTTCTGGGCAGTTGATAGTATCTGTCATCTGCGTTGTGTTTGGGGTGCTCTTCTTACCACTTTACATTGTTTTGCCCTTTTATTATGGCTTTTGCTTTGTCATAGTCGATCAGGTATTCTTCCTGTATCAGTTTCACTCCCTCTTTGGCCAGACTCAACTTCCTCATTTCCCTCGATTTTGCAATATGCACTGAATCACTGCTTTGATGATGGATACATTACTTGACGTTACAGAAGACCAGATGACTGAAGAGAACGGGTAACACCACCCCAGAAAAAATCAGACCTATTACAGTGAAGTCTCTCACACTTGATCTCAAACAGCAGTGTCTGCTACGGGCATATATTTGCTTTTTTATAAAAGCCACATGATCCTTCTACACATTTTAAAATAGTGTTGTGGAAGCCACTCATAGTTACTTTCTTATTTAATAACCTTTTGTCATATGGGTTTTCAAGAACAGAAGAACATCCCAATAACTTTACGAAGTTTACGGAAATACAATTTGTGAAAATATTTACATGTAATAGCCAACTACAATATTTTAATTTGTGTTTATTCTTACTCTCCTATCACAAATTGTGGTTTAGTATGACTGCATTTTCTTTATCTGGTTTATTTCCAGGGACTATGTTCAAAGAGCATTTGCTGCAGTAGTGAATGAGAATCAAAAAGATCAGGTTGAAAGGGTACTAAAAGATAAACTGACTAAAATCTTCAACACGCCAGGGGGTGCAAACTCAATCAAATGGGAAACAGAACCATTGCCAACGTAAGTGTGGCTAATAAGTTAGCATGAGATTAGATGTTTAAAATGAAAATAATTATTGTTACATAACAAGTGAAGAATAGGCCATTGAAAGATAAAGCAACCTACAAACAATACTTTCTGCTATTTAAGTTGAAATGTGTTAAAATATATGCTAAAACCAGTCACTGCATTATTCCAAGTGCTGGTGTACGTTAGGAGGTTTTGCTGCAGGTCCTTCCTGATTTGAAGTAGAATTTTATCATGGCTACGTATTCTTTTTTACAGTGAGGAAATTAACCTTGGAAGTGGTGATGCACAAAACAGTTCTCCAGCAGCATTCGGTTGTGGGGGGCGTAATATGAGATTTCAGCAGCGAGGCCGAGGAGCCAATCTTGGCATTAGACCACTGGGAACCCCGCAAAGACCTTTATACTCTAGGGACAGAGTTCCAACTTACAGAAGGTCAAGGAGCAGATCCTTTTCAAGTTCTTCTCGCTCCTGGTCTAGATCCAGATCTAGGTCCAGGTCACGTTCCAGTTCACCAGATAAGCGGAGAAGAAGATTTCATCGTGCCAGGTGACTTATTTTGATTACTTAATCCTTGGTTCATTAAATCTATAGCATGATTATTCCAACATTGATATATGACTGAGACTGGGAACATTCTTATAACATTTTGATTTGCTGAAAACATAATGGGGTTGTTGTTGCTCAATGCCCACAATGTGTAAGTTTACTTTTTCATGCGCCATGAAAAGGACGTTAAGTGGAGGGTTGTAGCAGCTTTCCGCACATCCCGAGCAAGCTGATGAAGATATGCCGCAGTCGTTCAGGCGGTTGTGCTATACTTAGCTTCATCTGTGTTGTGTTTACTACTACAGTGATCACATCGATCCACATCTCGTCAGCCAGGCTGCCTTGAATACAAGCTGTTTCCAGGGAACGCTACATAGAAGAGAGATTGTGGTCTTGGTCAGTGTGTTTTTCCAGACTGGACTTGACCCAACATAATGGGGTTTAAAAGCTCTTAAGTGTCTAATTAAATCCATGACTAAAATATTGTACCAAACTTCATTCAAAGATATTATAGGTACTTCATTGTTATGGAAATGCAGTTATACCAGGCCGTATAGATGAACACGAAAAGGTTTGCTCTGGGGGTCCTGCAGTAATATGCATCCACTGATCATTGAGATGAATTGAGTAGAGCCCTTGTTCAAATGTGGTATCACTGGACAAATAAGACGAGCTAGTTCAGCAGCTTTTGTCTACCTGCAGTGAGATACAAGTTCGTCTGCCAGTATTCTAGTACTTATTAATCCACCTGGTTTCGCTTATAAACAGTGTGGCAAGGGATGATCTACACCTGTTGATTTTTTTATACCTGTCTTCTCGAAAAATATCTGCATTGACCTTAACTACAGCTGCACAACACTGCCATGTACTCTTTGACCTATACATCTCCATTTAGTCTCCTGAGTCTACATTTCTATATGTTATCTTCATTGCCACAGAACAGCATTTCTGAACAATCATCTTATTTGAAATTAACACATCTGAAATTGTTAACATTAACAAAAGCATCCTTGTGTACTGCTGGCCTTAAATTATGTCATTCCACAGAAGGGATGGATGCTACAGTAACAATGTGATTCCTTAAATAAATGTCTAGTTTTTTATTGTTGAGATTCTAGCCTACTACTTTCTTTTCTGGAGATTCTAGCCAATAGGAAGCCATAGCATTATATCCTCCTGTGATTATCTCTTATTTTGTACTATTTGTCCTTCGGTGTCTTCTGAACATAAAATTAATAAGAGCTATAGAAAATGTTTGGTATGGTAGAGAAAATAGCCTGTAAATCAGTCTACAAATGATCACTATATCAATCAACATTGTGAATTTTCTAGACTGAAGTATTATCACACATTGAAACAAGTTCTTTTACTCCTAAATACATGGGCATTATACATAAATTAATTCAAAGGGCAGATTATCAATTATTATAATGTTCCTAGTCCAGTTCACATTTCAGATAGGTGGAGGCACTAATGTGATCGCTGTAGGCAGCCTTTTATTAAATTACTTTGACAGAGCATCCTTGTGTACTGCTGGCCTTAAAATATAGGTCATTCCAGAGAAGGGACGGATGCTACAGTAATACTGTGGTTCCTTAAATAAATTCTTGGTCTCTTCTGTGATGCTAGCTTATAGGAAGCCATAACATTTCCTCTATTTTTTTATTCTTCGTGTCCATTTGTGTCTTATTGACAAAAAAATGAATAAGAACTATAGAAAATGGTTGGTATGGTAGTGACAGACTACAACTGTTGATGATAGATAGCCAAAAAACAAGGTCTTCAAGTAATGGCTATATCAACATTCTGATTTCACCACACATTGAAACACTTAAAACATATTCTTGTATTCCTAAATACATGGGTATTAGACCACAATTAACTCAGTGAAGACCACTATACTCTGGACAGAATATCAAAGGGTAGATTATAAAGCTTTATGGTGTTTGTTATCGAGGTAGCATTTCAGACAGTTGTATGCAAAGATTTTATTGCTGCACACGACTTAACATGTCCTCAATTATTATCAATGAGTTTCCATTTAAAGATGAGCTTTCCACTTTGATCAAATATCATAATGTTCAGTAATGCTTGCCTTCTATTATATTACTTTGTCAGAGCATCCTTGTGTACTGCAGGCCTTAAATTATAGGTCATTCCAGAGAAGGGATGGATGCTAGAGTAATTCTGTGGCCTCCCTAAATACATAGTTGTTCTCAAATGTGAGGCTGACTTTTAGGGAGCCATAACATTTGCCCATCTTGTTCTGTCCTTCTGTTTTGTTTTCTGCCTCCAGACTGTTTTATTGTTTGTTGCTTGAAGACCATAAGTGAAAATAATTGTATTTTGAAATGGTTGTCAGAGTAAGTTTTAAAAAATACAGACATTGACTAAATAGCATGTATAACAGTAGTGATGGTCATCTCAAGAAACCTTAATTCTCCAGGCCAAGGAGTCATAGTGCTTGGAACAGATCCATTGCATTCCATTACATGAGTATTAGACCTCTAGGAAGCCATTAACCTTAGGCACGCTACATAATTTTTGAAAAAAATTTGACCTAATTAATTTTCTTAATTAGTCGCTGTGGTAGTCGTCTTTCAAAATTTGTAACTTTTATGTTTGTTTGTCAATAAATATGATTTTCTGGCGTGTAGATACACAATAGCATAACGAACATGTGGGTGTTATTGTTTTTGTTGTATGTTTGTTAGTTTTTGAGATTTAAAAAGATGAAGTTGAAAATGTATGAAAATCTCGGGAAAAATTTGGACTCGACCACTAGGCCTAGTCGCTTCGATAGAAAACCATGGAAACCACAACAACGTATCGATACTGTGTTTACAATATCGCCACAACTGTTAGTTTCAATTCAAACGTAGTTCTTTCATTTAAACGAACAAAATAAACAGATCTACGCGATAAAAATCTTTTTCAACAACCTACTTCCCCTTTCGCAAAAAGTCGGCTTGCTCCAAACGGCGTATACAAAATTAAAACTGTTTAAAAACCATTTGTAATCGCACATACGATACTTTAACCGGCAAAATATCGTGTATATATGGAGGACGTACTCAGCAGTAAAAAATGGCTGTCAGAAGTGACTCCGTTCAAAAAAAAAAAATTTTTTACGCACACCGTTTTTGCAGGCCGAGCTGGTTAGAAGGGATCGGACAAGGGCGTGCTTAAGGTTAAAGAACACTATACTCTAGCAACAGAATTCAATGTTACTGGAGGTCTAGGAGTGAATCATTTGTCAAGTTTCTCTCCCCCATTTCATTGTAGACTTTTATTCTATTACATCAACAGAGCATCCTTGTGTACTGCTGGCCTTAAATTGTAGGTCATTCCAGAGAAGGGATGGATGCTACAGTAATTCTGTGGTTCCTTAAATAAATGTCTAGTTTCTGTTGTGATTCTAGCCTATAGGAAGCCATAACATTGTTTCCTTCTGTGGTTTACTCTTATTTGGTACTTTCTGTCATTTGTTGTCTTCTGAATGTAAAATGAATAAGAGCTATAGAAAATGGTTGGTATGGTAGAGACAAACAGAACAACTTCAGACAATAGCCCGTAAATCAGTCTACAAATGATCACTATATCAATCAAACATTCTGAATTTTCCATACTGAAGTATCATCACACATTGAGACACTGTTAAAACACGTTCTTTTACTCCTAGATACATGTGCATTAGACAGAAATGAATTCAAAGGGCAGAGTATTATCAAGTATTATAATGTTCGTAGTCCAGTTCACATTT
The DNA here is from genome assembly GCA_036924085.1 of Ariolimax columbianus. Classification (NCBI taxonomy): domain Eukaryota; kingdom Metazoa; phylum Mollusca; class Gastropoda; order Stylommatophora; family Arionidae; genus Ariolimax; species Ariolimax columbianus. The sequence continues at coordinate 41,048,538 of JAVGWX010000006.1, forward strand.
CAGATGGGTGGAGGCACTGATGTGATCGTTGTAGGCAGCTTAACTTGTACTCAATAATTTAAAATAAACCTTTGATTCAAGATGAGCTTACCCTTTTCATTAGATATTGATTGTAAAGTAATGCTTGCTTTTTATTAAATCACTTTGACAGCATCCTTGTGTACTGCTGGCCTTAAAATATAGGTCATTCCAGAGAAGGGACGGATGCTACAGTAATACTGTGGTTCCTTAAATAAATTCTTGGTCTCTTCTGTGATGCTAGCTTATAGGAAGCCATAACATTTCCTCTATTTTTTAATTCTTCGTGTCCATTTGTGTCTAATTGACAAAAAAATGAATAAGAACTATAGAAAATGGTTGGTATGGTAGTGACAGACTACAACTGTTGACGATAGATAGCCTATAAAACAAGGTCTTCAAATAACGGCTATATCAACATTCTGATTTCACCACACATTGAAACACTTAAAACATTTTCTTGTATTCCTAAATACATGGGTATTAGACCACAATTAACTCAGTGAAGACCACTATACTCTGGACAGAATATCAAAGGGTAGATTATAAAGCTTTATGGTGTTTGTTATCGAGGTAGCATTTCAGACAGTTGTATGCAAAGATTTTATTGCTGCAGACGACTTAACATGTCCTCAATTATTATCAATGAGTTTCCATTTAAAGATGAGCTTTCCACTTTGATCAAATATCATAATGTTCAGTAATGCTTGCCTTCTATTATATTACTTTGTCAGAGCATCCTTGTGTACTGCAGGCCTTAAATTATAGGTCATTCCAGAGAAGGGATGGATGCTAGAGTAATTCTGTGGCCTCCCTAAATACATAGTTGTTCTCAAATGTGAGGCTGACTTTTAGGGAGCCATAACATTTGCCCATCTTGTTCTGTTCTTCTGTTTTGTTTTCTGCCTCCAGACTGTTTTATTGTTTGTTGCCGAAGACCATAAGTGAAAATAATTGTATTTTGAAATGGTTGTCAGAGTAAGTATTTAAAAAATACAGACATTGGCTAAATAGCATGTATAACAGTAGTGATGGTCATCTCAAGAAACCTTAATTCTGCAGGCCAAGGAGTCATAGTGCTTGGAACAGATCCATTGCATTCCATTACATGAGTATTAGACCTCTAGGAAGCCATTAAAGAACACTATACTCTAGCAACAGAATTCAATGTTACTGGAGGTCTAGGAGTGAATCATTTGTCAAGTTTCTCTCCCCTATTTCATTGTAGACTGTTATTCTATTACATCAACAGAGCATCCTTGTGTACTGCTGGCCTTAAATTGTAGGTCATTCCAGAGAAGGGATGGATGCTACAGTAATTCTGTGGTTCCTTAAATAAATGTCTAGTTTCTGTTGTGATTCTAGCCTATAGGAAGCCATAACATTGTTTCCTTCTGTGGTTTACTCTTATTTGGTACTTTCTGTCATTTGTTGTCTTCTGAATATAAAATGAATAAGAGCTATAGAAAATGGTTGGTATGGTAGAGACAAACAGAACAACTTCAGACAATAGCCCGTAAATCAGTCTACAAATGATCACTATATCAATCAAACATTCTGAATTTTCCATACTGAAGTATCATCACACATTGAGACACTGTTAAAACACGTTCTTTTACTCCTAGATACATGTGCATTAGACAGAAATGAATTCAAAGGGCAGAGTATTATCAAGTATTATAATGTTCGTAGTCCAGTTCACATTTCAGATGGGTGGAGGCACTGATGTGATCGTTGTAGGCAGCTTAACTTGTACTCAATAATTTAAAATAAACCTTTGATTCAAGATGAGCTTACCCTTTTCATTAGATATTGATTGTAAAGTAATGCTTGCTTTTTATTAAATCACTTTGACAGCATCCTTGTGTACTGCTGGCCTTAAAATATAGGTCATTCCAGAGAAGGGACGGATGCTACAGTAATACTGTGGTTCCTTAAATAAATTCTTGGTCTCTTCTGTGATGCTAGCTTATAGGAAGCCATAACATTTCCTCTATTTTTTAATTCTTCGTGTCCATTTGTGTCTAATTGACAAAAAAATGAATAAGAACTATAGAAAATGGTTGGTATGGTAGTGACAGACTACAACTGTTGACGATAGATAGCCTATAAAACAAGGTCTTCAAATAACGGCTATATCAACATTCTGATTTCACCACACATTGAAACACTTAAAACATTTTCTTGTATTCCTAAATACATGGGTATTAGACCACAATTAACTCAGTGAAGACCACTATACTCTGGACAGAATATCAAAGGGTAGATTATAAAGCTTTATGGTGTTTGTTATCGAGGTAGCATTTCAGACAGTTGTATGCAAAGATTTTATTGCTGCAGACGACTTAACATGTCCTCAATTATTATCAATGAGTTTCCATTTAAAGATGAGCTTTCCACTTTGATCAAATATCATAATGTTCAGTAATGCTTGCCTTCTATTATATTACTTTGTCAGAGCATCCTTGTGTACTGCAGGCCTTAAATTATAGGTCATTCCAGAGAAGGGATGGATGCTAGAGTAATTCTGTGGCCTCCCTAAATACATAGTTGTTCTCAAATGTGAGGCTGACTTTTAGGGAGCCATAACATTTGCCCATCTTGTTCTGTCCTTCTGTTTTGTTTTCTGCCTCCAGACTGTTTTATTGTTTGTTGCCGAAGACCATAAGTGAAAATAATTGTATTTTGAAATGGTTGTCAGAGTAAGTATTTAAAAAATACAGACATTGGCTAAATAGCATGTATAACAGTAGTGATGGTCATCTCAAGAAACCTTAATTCTGCAGGCCAAGGAGTCATAGTGCTTGGAACAGATCCATTGCATTCCATTACATGAGTATTAGACCTCTAGGAAGCCATTAAAGAACACTATACTCTAGCAACAGAATTCAATGTTACTGGAGGTCTAGGAGTGAATCATTTGTCAAGTTTCTCTCCCCTATTTCATTGTAGACTGTTATTCTATTACATCAACAGAGCATCCTTGTGTACTGCTGGCCTTAAATTGTAGGTCATTCCAGAGAAGGGATGGATGCTACAGTAATTCTGTGGTTCCTTAAATAAATGTCTAGTTTCTGTTGTGATTCTAGCCTATAGGAAGCCATAACATTGTTTCCTTCTGTGGTTTACTCTTATTTGGTACTTTCTGTCATTTGTTGTCTTCTGAATATAAAATGAATAAGAGCTATAGAAAATGGTTGGTATGGTAGAGACAAACAGAACAACTTCAGACAATAGCCCGTAAATCAGTCTACAAATGATCACTATATCAATCAAACATTCTGAATTTTCCATACTGAAGTATCATCACACATTGAGACACTGTTAAAACACGTTCTTTTACTCCTAGATACATGTGCATTAGACAGAAATGAATTCAAAGGGCAGAGTATTATCAAGTATTATAATGTTCGTAGTCCAGTTCACATTTCAGATGGGTGGAGGCACTGATGTGATCGTTGTAGGCAGCTTAACTTGTACTCAATTATTTAAAATAAACCTTTGATTCAAGATGAGCTTACCCTTTTCATTAGATATTGATTGTAAAGTAATGCTTGCTTTTTATTAAATCACTTTGACAGCATCCTTGTGTACTGCTGGCCTTAAAATATAGGTCATTCCAGAGAAGGGACGGATGCTACAGTAATACTGTGGTTCCTTAAATAAATTCTTGGTCTCTTCTGTGATGCTAGCTTATAGGAAGCCATAACATTTCCTCTATTTTTTTATTCTTCGTGTCCATTTGTGTCTAATTGACAAAAAAATGAATAAGAACTATAGAAAATGGTTGGTATGGTAGTGACAGACTACAACTGTTGACGATAGATAGCCTATAAAACAAGGTCTTCAAATAATGGCTATATCAACATTCTGATTTCACCACACATTGAAACACTTAAAACATTTTCTTGTATTCCTAAATACATGGGTATTAGACCACAATTAACTCAGTGAAGACCACTATACTCTGGACAGAATATCAAAGGGTATATTATAAAGCTTTATGGTGTTTGTTATCGAGGTAGCATTTCAGACAGTTGTATGCAAAGATTTTATTGCTGCAGACGACTTAACATGTCCTCAATTATTATCAATGAGTTTCCATTTAAAGATGAGCTTTCCACTTTGATCAAATATCATAATGTTCAGTAATGCTTGCCTTCTATTATATTACTTTGTCAGAGCATCCTTGTGTACTGCAGGCCTTAAATTATAGGTCATTCCAGAGAAGGGATGGATGCTAGAGTAATTCTGTGGCCTCCCTAAATACATAGTTGTTCTCAAATGTGAGGCTGACTTTTAGGGAGCCATAACATTTGCCCATCTTGTTCTGTCCTTCTGTTTTGTTTTCTGCCTCCAGACTGTTTTATTGTTTGTTGCCGAAGACCATAAGTGAAAATAATTGTATTTTGAAATGGTTGTCAGAGTAAGTATTTAAAAAATACAGACATTGGCTAAATAGCATGTATAACAGTAGTGATGGTCATCTCAAGAAACCTTAATTCTGCAGGCCAAGGAGTCATAGTGCTTGGAACAGATCCATTGCATTCCATTACATGAGTATTAGACCTCTAGGAAGCCATTAAAGAACACTATACTCTAGCAACAGAATTCAATGTTACTGGAGGTCTAGGAGTGAATCATTTGTCAAGTTTCTCTCCCCTATTTCATTGTAGACTGTTATTCTATTACATCAACAGAGCATCCTTGTGTACTGCTGGCCTTAAATTGTAGGTCATTCCAGAGAAGGGATGGATGCTACAGTAATTCTGTGGTTCCTTAAATAAATGTCTAGTTTCTGTTGTGATTCTAGCCTATAGGAAGCCATAACATTGTTTCCTTCTGTGGTTTACTCTTATTTGGTACTTTCTGTCATTTGTTGTCTTCTGAATATAAAATGAATAAGAGCTATAGAAAATGGTTGGTATGGTAGAGACAAACAGAACAACTTCAGACAATAGCCCGTAAATCAGTCTACAAATGATCACTATATCAATCAAACATTCTGAATTTTCCATACTGAAGTATCATCACACATTGAGACACTGTTAAAACACGTTCTTTTACTCCTAGATACATGTGCATTAGACAGAAATGAATTCAAAGGGCAGAGTATTATCAAGTATTATAATGTTCGTAGTCCAGTTCACATTTCAGATGGGTGGAGGCACTGATGTGATCGTTGTAGGCAGCTTAACTTGTACTCAATTATTTAAAATAAACCTTTGATTCAAGATGAGCTTACCCTTTTCATTAGATATTGATTGTAAAGTAATGCTTGCTTTTTATTAAATCACTTTGACAGCATCCTTGTGTACTGCTGGCCTTAAAATATAGGTCATTCCAGAGAAGGGACGGATGCTACAGTAATACTGTGGTTCCTTAAATAAATTCTTGGTCTCTTCTGTGATGCTAGCTTATAGGAAGCCATAACATTTCCTCTATTTTTTTATTCTTCGTGTCCATTTGTGTCTAATTGACAAAAAAATGAATAAGAACTATAGAAAATGGTTGGTATGGTAGTGACAGACTACAACTGTTGACGATAGATAGCCTATAAAACAAGGTCTTCAAATAATGGCTATATCAACATTCTGATTTCACCACACATTGAAACACTTAAAACATTTTCTTGTATTCCTAAATACATGGGTATTAGACCACAATTAACTCAGTGAAGACCACTATACTCTGGACAGAATATCAAAGGGTATATTATAAAGCTTTATGGTGTTTGTTATCGAGGTAGCATTTCAGACAGTTGTATGCAAAGATTTTATTGCTGCAGACGACTTAACATGTCCTCAATTATTATCAATGAGTTTCCATTTAAAGATGAGCTTTCCACTTTGATCAAATATCATAATGTTCAGTAATGCTTGCCTTCTATTATATTACTTTGTCAGAGCATCCTTGTGTACTGCAGGCCTTAAATTATAGGTCATTCCAGAGAAGGGATGGATGCTAGAGTAATTCTGTGGCCTCCCTAAATACATAGTTGTTCTCAAATGTGAGGCTGACTTTTAGGGAGCCATAACATTTGCCCATCTTGTTCTGTCCTTCTGTTTTGTTTTCTGCCTCCAGACTGTTTTATTGTTTGTTGCCGAAGACCATAAGTGAAAATAATTGTATTTTGAAATGGTTGTCAGAGTAAGTATTTAAAAAATACAGACATTGGCTAAATAGCATGTATAACAGTAGTGATGGTCATCTCAAGAAACCTTAATTCTGCAGGCCAAGGAGTCATAGTGCTTGGAACAGATCCATTGCATTCCATTACATGAGTATTAGACCTCTAGGAAGCCATTAAAGAACACTATACTCTAGCAACAGAATTCAATGTTACTGGAGGTCTAGGAGTGAATCATTTGTCAAGTTTCTCTCCCCTATTTCATTGTAGACTGTTATTCTATTACATCAACAGAGCATCCTTGTGTACTGCTGGCCTTAAATTGTAGGTCATTCCAGAGAAGGGATGGATGCTACAGTAATTCTGTGGTTCCTTAAATAAATGTCTAGTTTCTGTTGTGATTCTAGCCTATAGGAAGCCATAACATTGTTTCCTTCTGTGGTTTACTCTTATTTGGTACTTTCTGTCATTTGTTGTCTTCTGAATATAAAATGAATAAGAGCTATAGAAAATGGTTGGTATGGTAGAGACAAACAGAACAACTTCAGACAATAGCCCGTAAATCAGTCTACAAATGATCACTATATCAATCAAACATTCTGAATTTTCCATACTGAAGTATCATCACACATTGAGACACTGTTAAAACACGTTCTTTTACTCCTAGATACATGTGCATTAGACAGAAATGAATTCAAAGGGCAGAGTATTATCAAGTATTATAATGTTCGTAGTCCAGTTCACATTTCAGATGGGTGGAGGCACTGATGTGATCGTTGTAGGCAGCTTAACTTGTACTCAATTATTTAAAATAAACCTTTGATTCAAGATGAGCTTACCCTTTTCATTAGATATTGATTGTAAAGTAATGCTTGCTTTTTATTAAATCACTTTGACAGCATCCTTGTGTACTGCTGGCCTTAAAATATAGGTCATTCCAGAGAAGGGACGGATGCTACAGTAATACTGTGGTTCCTTAAATAAATTCTTGGTCTCTTCTGTGATGCTAGCTTATAGGAAGCCATAACATTTCCTCTATTTTTTTATTCTTCGTGTCCATTTGTGTCTAATTGACAAAAAAATGAATAAGAACTATAGAAAATGGTTGGTATGGTAGTGACAGACTACAACTGTTGACGATAGATAGCCTATAAAACAAGGTCTTCAAATAATGGCTATATCAACATTCTGATTTCACCACACATTGAAACACTTAAAACATTTTCTTGTATTCCTAAATACATGGGTATTAGACCACAATTAACTCAGTGAAGACCACTATACTCTGGACAGAATATCAAAGGGTATATTATAAAGCTTTATGGTGTTTGTTATCGAGGTAGCATTTCAGACAGTTGTATGCAAAGATTTTATTGCTGCAGACGACTTAACATGTCCTCAATTATTATCAATGAGTTTCCATTTAAAGATGAGCTTTCCACTTTGATCAAATATCATAATGTTCAGTAATGCTTGCCTTCTATTATATTACTTTGTCAGAGCATCCTTGTGTACTGCAGGCCTTAAATTATAGGTCATTCCAGAGAAGGGATGGATGCTAGAGTAATTCTGTGGCCTCCCTAAATACATAGTTGTTCTCAAATGTGAGGCTGACTTTTAGGGAGCCATAACATTTGCCCATCTTGTTCTGTCCTTCTGTTTTGTTTTCTGCCTCCAGACTGTTTTATTGTTTGTTGCCGAAGACCATAAGTGAAAATAATTGTATTTTGAAATGGTTGTCAGAGTAAGTATTTAAAAAATACAGACATTGGCTAAATAGCATGTATAACAGTAGTGATGGTCATCTCAAGAAACCTTAATTCTGCAGGCCAAGGAGTCATAGTGCTTGGAACAGATCCATTGCATTCCATTACATGAGTATTAGACCTCTAGGAAGCCATTAAAGAACACTATACTCTAGCAACAGAATTCAATGTTACTGGAGGTCTAGGAGTGAATCATTTGTCAAGTTTCTCTCCCCTATTTCATTGTAGACTGTTATTCTATTACATCAACAGAGCATCCTTGTGTACTGCTGGCCTTAAATTGTAGGTCATTCCAGAGAAGGGATGGATGCTACAGTAATTCTCTGGCCTCCCTAAATACATAGTTATTGTCAAATGTTAGGCTGACTTTTGGGGAGCCATAACATTTGCCCATCTTGTTCTGTCCTTATGTTTTGTTTTCTGCCTCCAGACTGTTTTGTTGCTGAAGACCATAAGTGAAAATAATTGCGTTATGAAATTTTTGTCAGTTTATCAGTCTGTTAATACTTTCCACATTAATAGTATGCCTATGTCTGTATGTATTTCAGTGCAAGCCGAAGTCCTTCCTTAGAGTCCAACAGATCAAGCCCAGTTAGGATCAAATTTGGGCAGAACAAAAGAGGGAGGGGATCTAAGACACCCAGGGGCAGAGACAGAGTCAGTAAAATCACCTCCAGGATGGACGGAGACACATTGTCTCTCAGTACAAACAAAAAGATTCAAAAGAAGGCTCAACAGAATAAAAGGTAACTATGTTTAACACTTGTAAAAGTTCATTTTAGTTGAGTATTGCTGCTGATCCCACAATTGCTTTCGGCTCTATTTTTTTTTTTTTTTTTTTAAATGCTGTCACATCCTGGATTCATTTACCAATTTTTTCTGTACGTCATAAAATAAAATTTATTAATATGAAAACAAATTGTGCTAAAATTGCGATCTAAACATTGAAAGACACAATGTAATTATCTGTCTAATCTATAACATGAAGTATTCATATTTAAATACCATAATTCTCTAGGTTTATCTCAATAAAAATAAAAACTATATGTCTCTATTGACTGCAAGGGCCAGATATATTATCAATTATTGTGAACTACTCTCACGACTAACCTTCACACCCGCCATGTTATGTGTATTTCAGCAATATAATCACATATATCCATCAATTCCATTGCCACAGACTTTTCTTCTGTATCTCATCAAAGTCCGAATCAGATATGTGTCGAATATCCACTAGTAATTCAGATATGTGATCATTGATCTGATAAAATAATGAATCATATTTCAGTTATTGGAAGTCTGATTTTCACTGCTAAAAATGTGACAAGTTTAAAAGGTCACCAAGTTTGTAAATATAGGTCTATCGGAAATAACCTAATACGGAAGTTACTCATGCATAGATTGTCAGCAGTCTTGTAGATTCTGAAATTTCGCAAACTAAATGACAACGCAGCGCATATGTTAGAAGTCGATCTTATCAGGCGGAAAGTTATGTTTTGCGAGCGTGAGCAACATGGAAAGGCTTAAAGGACTTCTATTTATGTTACATTAGTAACGCAATGGAATTTATGCAACAACAATGAGAGATTAGCTTTTTTTTTTTAATATCCTAATCTCGACTTTCAAAAAATGTTCAAATTTCCCAGATAATGATTTTTAATTTGCAGTTCTGCCATTAGTTTTGGCTGTTATAACATCAGTGTTGACATTATGGAATTGCAATGACTTCATGTATACCTTTTTATGAGATGGGTAAGATTTGTGACTATGCATACAGGGCACACTACCCTTATCCCACAGTTCAGAAACAATCAAATTTATCTTTTAAAAAAACTGGGATTTTAGATTGGCTGCCAGATTTCATCCCACACACTTTCCATTCTTTCTCAATTCCCAGCTACCAAGCTCTGAAAACAGGGCTTTGCAAGTAGCAGGATGTAGTCCGGAGAATGGAATGCGTTGTGTCGCTAGTTTACAGCTTGAATGCAATATTTGCATCTTTCAGTCCGACACATCTGTCCCACACACTAATAATCGACTTGAGACAACAATCTGTTCTAAATCGTTATTATATAGAGTGATTAGAGTACGGCCAACCCAGTAGTCACAAATTCTGAAACAAATTAAATCATCTAATTTTCAACAACTGCACACGTTTATATTTGCATGCATACCTAGGACTCTTTTTATAAAGGCCATTGCCGGGCATATAAACTGTCACTAACATACATTTCAACATAACTATGAAATACAAGAAAATTGTGCAACTTGTCTGTGAACTGTGAAAGAGAACAGCTCAGAAGCCATAGTTATTTATTTCATGCTTATTATTTGGTTTAATGAACACTGCATCCTAGTGTACTGCTGGCCTAAAATTATAGGTCATTCCAGAGAAGGGAAGGGCTGAACACTACAGTGACCCTGTGATTTCTTGAATACATGTTTGGTCTTACACATGACACTAGCTTTTCTTGAGTCATGACATTTTTATCGCTTGTTTTTTTTCTTGTATTCTTTGCTTAAAAATAGGATGCTGATGCTGTTTTGAATTAATTCTTGCCATGTTTTGGGTTAGAAGAGGACAACCTAAAACAATTTGATAGATAACTATAGAAATGACAATCATGAACCAGAACTTGACGCTGTACATAATTTTGTCAGATAGAATAAGGTGGAGGAAGCTTGTTGCTGTGAAAGGCGCCTTCGCTGACTTCTTCGCTGTCTCACCAAAAAAGGAACAAAACTGAACTGACGAATGTCATTCAGAAATAGCATTGAAGAAGATCCTGGTAGAATAATGAGAATTGACATGTGCTCATTTGTATGAAATTACTGTAAACCAGGCAAACAACAATTGAACGGGAGGAAAGGACAATGGCATTTGGGTGTGATATGATACACATTAAGGAAACCAACTGCCCACTTTACAATGCAGGCAGTTCTGCAATCCCCGGAGTAGTAGATTAAACAGAGAAATCAAAATGTATGAATAGAGCTTGCGACATACATAAAAGAGGAAAGAAATACATAGAGAAACCTAGAAAGGGGGGCACAGAATACTTAATGTGCAATTCTTGAAGAATTGTACTCTACAGACTTGATTGAAATGTGCTATCTGTCTTGCATTTTACAAATGTTATTTGCTGTGGTTTTGCTGGGTTGATATTATTTCTATATAGACTCGACGGACAGATTTAGAAAGCACATTCACCATGCAATACTGTCTGTCTCTGTTTGGATACGTATTCCGTCTTTCTGAGGACATCCCCATCCACCAGCATTTAAATCAGGCCATGGACATGAGGGATGGAAAACGAGTCTTTCCATTATAGTCCCATCCCCATGGACATCCTCAAAATACCTGAATGGGTCAAATTGGTATATCATGATTGATCACTGCACACAACATGGGACTTGGTCATTGATAATGGTCACGGACAGTTGGTGCGACGGGTCGTTGTTTCCTAAGCCGGCTGCTACCAATGTACATGCCATGCTGATTACTGGGGAAGAGACATTAGGACTACTACTGATATGATGTACCAAAGATCATTAAAATGGCTAATTTTCAGCTGCTGAAGAAAAAAAAATGACTTTATGTATTCAATTTTTGTTTTTATTACCAGTGTATTGAATTTCACTTTGGATGACAATGATCCTATGAAGAAAGTTCGAATGGAGCTGAGAGCAGCTCGCTTTGCTGGTCAGCTTCACAGGCCAAAGCAGAAAATCTCGATAACCATCAATGATTCTGTACATTCTGTAAGTAAAATCTGAACTGTTTATATGTTTTGTCTTTGTTTTAAGATTAAACTGGGAAATACAATCAGGCAGTTATTCATTACTGTCTTCTTCGTTGTTCGTTCTCAATCTCCTGCTACCAAGCTCTGAACAGGGATTTGCAAGTAGCAGGATGTTGTCCGGAGCACGAAATGCGCTGTGTCACTAGTTTACAGCTTGACTGCACCTTTCGGCCCTACACATCCGTATTCGGCAGAATTTATTCCTGTAATTATTAAGGGGCGAGAATCATGTTTTGTAATCTCTGTTTTCCCGTACAGATTTTATGTAAGAACGCTGATCAAATGATAAATTGGAATATGTTTTTTCTCCCTCTACATACTGTCTTACCTGCCTTATTTTTGTTCGTTTCATCTCCTCAGAATACACGTGATGACGACATTGATCTTGAAGAGTTCACTGTAGTTGGGACCTGCCAGGATATAGAGAAACCCTACTTGCGTCTTACTGGAGTACGTTTGTGTTTTTTTATGTTTATTCAGTGTGTTTTTCATAATTTAATTCAAGTTTTCTCACATTTGGTTTCAATTGATCTATTATCTTTAGCAGTTGATTTGTTGTTTACTGCTACTGTCAAAAATGATCACTATGAAATGTATTCCCATTGCTGTGGCCCATTGGGAGAATTTATATGAGAAATAAAGGCTGCTTACTCTGACAGTCACCACATACTGAACAGATAAAGTAATTATTTTACCTCTAGTAAGGAAAAAAAAACTATGCTGTATCAAGATACACATATCCTTGTGGGTGGCCGGAAGACCACTCTACCAGCCACTTTTCTTGGATTATTTATATTTTATCAAACTATTAAATTTTTTTTTGGTAGCCGGCTTTAATTACTATTAGAAAGCAACTAATTATTTGGATAAAAAATAATATTAGAGCATAAAAAAATATCTCCCCTGTTCTTCATTGACATTTTTTAGTTTGAAGAAACTCGTATGAGCTGGATGTCATGTTAACAAGTCATGTGCAGAATATTTAATATACATGCACATATAGTTTTCTTCTCTATCTGGCAGCATCCTTGTGCACTGTTGGCCTTGATATATAGGTTTCCAGAGAAGGAATGGATGCTAATGAAACAGATTGTGAACCGCTGCAAACCCCTATACGAATCCCTTAATCAGTTTGAGAAACTAAAGTGACTACCTGATCACACTCTACACCGGAAGTCCAAGAGAGAACAAAAAACATACTAAGGAAAAGCCCAAGGATCTGGCCAGAGAAATCTACAGAAAACATGTAGACATCCTTGAAGCCAAAATAGAAAAGTGCAAAGCGCTCATTCCAGAATCACGGATACCTAGCCAGGGCCAGCCCAAAATTATCAGGGATAAAGAAGAAAAGTGAGCAGTCTGCAACAGAACAAACAAAAAACTTCTGCGGAGCTCAAGAGACAGTACCGTACCCTAGCAACTCTTGGACACATGTGCACACAGTGGAATCTATGTCGTACACTACGACGACGCCATAGAAAATTACTCCATACCAGCAGATCTATCTTCAGTCCACTTTTGTCGTGGAGAGGTGCGACCTTCTTTATTTCATATTTTTTGGCAGGGGAAAATCCACTGGTGACTTGCCAGGTCAATCCCAGTATCTAATAGCCCCTGGAATATACGATCGTCTATTTTTGAGACTGATGAAGGTGGAAGCGCACATTAGAGCAAGGTAGACCCGCAGCATGTCAGGGGCCATCTAAGCCGCTCTGCTAACCACATAACCAAGATCTGTTGTTATGGCCGCACAGTCCCCTCTTTTGCATCATATTCTTTGTGGGGTGAGAATTCCTAGAATAATTTGAGAAGATTCTTAACTTAAATTTTGCCCGAGCAGCGGCCGTTAGGGCTACTCTTTTGATTTCCAGCTGCTGAGGTATTTTTAACTTACGCACCACTGCACACAGGTGTCTGAAATCCTGGTGTCTCCACCGGGATTTGAACCTGCAACTTCCAGCACCCAAGGTGAACACCTTACCTCGAGACCACTGGGTCCCCCCAGCAGGAGACACCTATACCAAAGTCAGAGCTGGAGCAACAGCTATTCATGCAGCAACAAGGATTCTTATCAATGAAAACAGACCCCACAACTACAAAGAAAACGGTATTCTGACATACTCTACTTGCCCCAGACTGTAAGGCACAAATCTACTACATTACGCCGGTGTACAAATGGTTAAACAACTAAAGACTTGTGAACAAAGCAAGCAATCACCTCATGTTAAACACATTTCTGTAGTAATCACCACTGCAACAGCTCACAGAGTTCTTTAATGTTTCCTCTGAAATACCTTGTACGATGATGGCCTTATGTTTCTTAAACTACGAAATGGAGATGACTATTGAATAAAAGCAGTCTTGACACCTATTCTCAGGCTCCAGACGCAAAGCAGATTCGTCCCCCAGCAGTACTAAAGAAGTCATTGGCCAGTGTACAACAGAAGTGGCAGACTAATCTTGATTACCGTTATGCATGCGAGCAGCTCAAGTCAATTAGGCAGGATCTCACAGTAAGTGCACAAGCAGTATTAAGTCAAATTACCTATCACGCTGCCAGCGTGTTATCCATGTTTGTGTGATGTGGCGTTTATCTTTTCCTGTCATTTCTGTCTGATCACTCGAGTGGTAACAGGTGTTGTTGCCAAGTTGAAGAACTTGCAGGTGTTTTGTACCTGGTGAGAGCTGTATAATGTATTAGTGAATGTTGGGATGCCCAGCAATAATTGCACTCTGTCTGTGTAGAGTTCTGGGCAAACAAGCACCACATGACGTACTGTTTCATTTGGATGTGTGCATGATCTTGCTTAAGTATTTGTTGTTTGGTGTGTTCTATCCTAACTTGAAAGATTATTCTCTGATCCCTTGCAGTTTGTTTGTAATGTTATTTTTGTTTGGAAGTGTCATTTCTTCATACATGGCATGCCCAGTAGACCCGTCCGTTTTATGATGTTCATGGCAATGGTAGTATTCCAGGTTGTTATATGCAAAGATTTGGGGACGGCGTGGATAAGTGGCACGGCTCACAATCCGAAGGTGCTGGGTTCGATCCCCATCACAGCACCGGCCGTTACCCCGGGGAAGCAAACCCTTAGAAAATGCAGGAGGAAGCAGACCCTTACATAAAATGCATGCTGAAGTCGGATGCATTGGGCCGACAGGCGCAAAATAAAAACCACAGTGCAACGCACACCGCCTTGGGGATTAGAGAAATAAGGCGAACGCAAAAAAAATATTTAAAAAAATATGCAAAGATTTGATCGCTGCTAGTGACCATAATAGGTGTCGTAAAGATGACAGAAGATGGTTGTGGCTAGGACTAGCAAGCTTGTATAAAATAATTGCTTTTGAAACTGCAAATGCTTGTTTCATTTAAAGTAATCAGCTGTATTGGTGGCTCTATGCTTCATTTGGAGCAAAAAGTTAAGTGAATAAATGTCTGGGGAAATTTTTAGTGCTCTAAATAATGTGACAAATTTCACAACCAAGCTTAATATCAAAACAGACTAAAGACCGAGACTGTGAAATGTATTTTGCAATAATATTAGACATACAAAACAACACTTGGCACATTCAACAACTTCGTGCCATTTTCACTGTCAAATTGCTATATACTTGTAGGTTATTTCGGTATCTAAAAAAAAAAATTGCTGTGCGCGTGCATAATTCATCTGAATATTTTGCAGTCCAGAATGAGTAATAATTTTGCGAATTCTATGTTGAGATTTTACGGCAATATGCTTAGCTTATCCCTTTTTTATTGCTTGTAAAGCATATGGCCATCACTGCATGTTTTCCTCTGACAGAAAGCATGTGCCAAAAAATTTAACTTTGCAGCAATTTGTTTTACGTAATAAAGGTACTAACCCCATGTGCGACCCTTTTTAGTTGCCTTTTATGACATGCTTTGAAGGTTACAGCGGTGATATTCTTTTTGCCCCATGATCCGCATTAAATACTTGACATCAAAAACAATAATGCTAGCTTAAAAACATTTTCTTCTTCGTCTTTCGCTCTCAAATAATCGCATCTGGGATCAAGATGCTGAGCAGCGCATGAGTTGCAGTGGTCAGCGACACATAGCTGACTGCTAGTGTCAGGGCCAGCGAACCAGAGCTGCCAAGACCCTTCTACACCTCCACGTGGTGATCCTGGATAACAGGCTGCAGTAGGGCACACTGGCTAAGGAGAAGGTATCGAAGAGGGAATGCTAACCCGGTACTCAAAAAAGGCTTGCTGAAGTCGGATGTGTTGGACCGAAAGGTGCAAATATCGCAGTCAAGCTGTAAACTATAACAACGCATTCCGTTCTCTGGACTACATCCTGCTACTTAAGCCCTTTCAGGGTTTGGTAGCGGGAGATTGAGACCAAGCCAAGCCAAATAATCGCATCTATCTCCATCATAAATCTGGTGGTCCTTCTCAGGCTTGTCTCATCGCCATACAGTTTATCTCGCAATTGGGTTGGGGAGGGCCGTCTAGTCACTCTGCTCCTCTCGTGGAGGGAGCCAACAGACCTGCAGAATATGTTCCACTGTTTGTTTGTTCTCGGCACATGTCTGTGTGTCCAATTTTATATTTGCTGAACATATGATTTTTCAGTCTGCAGTGACCCGTTTAGATTATGAATATTGCCACTTGATCTCTTCTTGGCAAAGAGTAGTATGCTTCTGCTATATCTGATCCTGGGTGTTCTCTGTGCCACTTGTCTTGGAAATTAAATATCATTGTCTTCATATGTAGCTCTGTCGTCAGTTTGGGGTTTGCCACCTCCCTCTTTTGCCAGTCTATCCACCTCCTCATTTCTGTGTACCTTACAGTGTGCAGAGATCCACTGAATTTTCAATCTGTTTAAATTTTGGATTGAAACATTTTCAGCCTGGTTAGGAAGGATTTTATGGCACATACTGTTCGTTTCAGTTAAAATCGGTATAAAAACACTAGCATCAGCCATGTAAGATAGCAACAAACTTATTTTGGTTAAGCGACCCAAATTGTAACAGGAAATTTAGATCATTGAAGCTTTTGTTCAATGTATAATTCATGACATTTCATCTATATGTACAGGTATGTGGAATGTGTTGAAGTTGTCCTTTCCGTCCAATGAAATTTGGATGCTGATACCAGAGAAATGATTTTATTATTTGATCAGACCCAATAATCACACATCTGATTGCACATCCAATTCAGACTTTAACTTGGATGCAAAAGAAAGCGACTTTTGTAATGTTATTGAGGAATTGCAATGCAGAAATACACCTGATATTGTGATCACCGAAAGAATGTTTAAAAATGTCCATATGTAATTAGGATAGTTCTAACAATTGATAGTCTCTGTGTGTTGCCCTGCCCGAAATGGGAAGAAAGAACAGCCCTGCAGCTGCAACAAAAGTCATAACAAGCAGCTAGGTGGGATTGGACATGGGGTCTGCTACTCCGTCATTTACAAACTATAAGGCACAATAACTTCAAATTATATGGACAAGTAAAAAATACAGAATGTCCTGCGTCAATAGGGCTGACTAGAAAATAAAAAACCAAAGGGAATTATGTGCAGCTAACATGTTTTCATCTAGGAAAATCTCCAGTATTGGTGTTGTCTGGAATTTTAAAACGAAGAGCGTTTCTCAGTCTAAGAGAAATAGAAGACAAAAATAGCTTTGAGACAAGAGGGTACAGTACATGAAGACTTGACATGTATTTTATGAGAGCTGTCATATTCTATATATACTTTTTATTACTTTCCAATACAAATGTTCTAATTCATTATTTAGACAACTTTAATAAATGTCTGACTTATTTGTCCTGTTGTCTAGGTTCAGGGCATCAGGGACAACTTTACAGTTCGGGTGTATGAGACACATGCAAGGATAGCCATGGAAAAGGTAAGTCTAGTCTAGGTTTCATTTATAAAAAACAGTGTTTAAAAAGTACTTTCATTTGGCAGCATAACTCACAGAGGACGAACTGGGACTGGTTACACTTCCTCAGGAAAAAAAAAACTGAGACCTGGTACAATGAAGTGTCATTTAACTTATTACAGCACCATTTGACCGCAATCGATAATCCAATTTTCACCCATTGCCGTCTTCTAACACATGCACAACATTCTCCTGTCATTTAGTTGACGGGATTTCAGGTTCTGGAGAAACCTATAGGGGAATAAATGATCGACTCATGTCGGTCAAGATTTCCTTACTCTATGGAAGAAAACAACAATTGGCACATAGGCAATTATGACAAACCGGGAAGAAGTAAAAGATCAACTCAATGAAGACCTGCGGGAAAGCAGATAAGCTCATCATTCTTGGTGATTTTACAGGTCTTGCAAATAGATCCAAATCAAGATTACTCTGATTTTGGCTTGTCTTCGTTCATTCTCAATCTCCCACTACCAAACCCTGAAAGGGGTTAAGTTAGCAGAATGTAGTCCAGAGAACGTAATGCGTTGTGTCGTAGTTTACAGCTTGACTGCGAAATTGGCACCTTTCGGTCAAACACATCCGACTTCAGCAAACATTTTTTGAGCACCCGGTTAGCATTCCTTCTTCGATCCCTTCTCCTTAGCTAGTCTGCCCTGCAGCAGCCTGTTATCCAGGATCACCGCCTGGAGGTGTACAAGGGTCTTGGCAGCTTTGGTTCGCTGGCCCTGACTACTGCAATTCATGCGCTGCTCAGCATCTTGATCCCACTCTGCTTTTGATTCATTACCTGTCATTATTTCTACCTCAGATCTTTTTTGAGTACTGGGCAGAGCAAACAAATGCAAATGCCTGCATCAGAATTTTATGGGCAAATCTTTTGTGGAAACCTGTTTCTCCTGATAACATGAAGGGCTTTCTTTATGTTTTGGTCTACTGATAAACTATTGAAAGGTGCCTGCAGTGTCAAGAAATAGAAAGTATGAGCAAATATTTGCACCTCAATGATAATTCCAAATTCATTCCACGAGGACAAGATGCAATTTTTTAAGATTAGACCTCTATTTGATCTTATTCTAGCCAAGTCCAGAGAACTAATGAAGCTTGAACAGTATTGAAGCAGCTACAGTTGCTTTTACAGGAAGACTGCAGTTCTAGCAATATATTTTATTTTTAAACCCTGTCCTTGAGGAATTAAAATTTGGTGTGCCACAGATGTTCATACTAGATATCTCTATACCTTTGTGGTGTATACTGGAAAGTCAGACAAGAAGATCAAAGATATAGTTGCAATGAACCGAGGGAGATTGCTTTGCAGCTTTTCACTTGGACAATTTATCAGCATAATTGTCAAGAGTGAAATTGAAATTTTTTTTAACTTGTTTAATTGTTCGTATTCACATACATGGCACAGAAGAGTACCTCTTCCATTTATCTGTAAACTGGAGTTTGAATCACACAATTAAATTGAATTTTTAACCTTTTATTGCATAAGCATGTCTAATTTTTGCGGAGTTATTCCCCTTGCCCTGGGAATTCAATTGTGAGTTTTTCTAATCAGCTGGAATTGATTGGGTTAATGCGGGATCAAGATGCTGAGCAGCGCAAGAGCTGCAGTGGTCAGCGACCCATAGCTGACTGCTAGCGTCAGGGCCAGCGAACCATAGCTGCCAAGACCCTTCTACACCTCCACACGGTGGTCCTGGATAACAGGCTGCATCAGGGCAGACTGGCTAAGGAGAAGGTATCGAAGAGGGAATGCTAACCCGGTACTCAAAAAATGCTTGCTGAAGTCTGATGTGTTGGACCGAAAGGTGCAAATATCGCAGCCAAGCTGTAAACTACGACACAACGCATTCCATTCTCTGGACTACATTCTGCTACTTAAGCCCTTTCAGTGTTTGGTAGTGGGAGATTGAGAACGAACGAAGAAGAAGAAGAATGGGTTAATGCAAGAGTGGGGTCATATAACATCTGAAATGAGATTGGAAAATATGGTGTATGGTTATAACAGGAATGGACTTCTTCTTTCCTTCCCCCACCACCACCACCAGACTTGCACAGAGCATGACCTCCTTGTCACAAACACAATTTTTCAACGTTCTTCCCAAAACAGAATCTCCTGGATGTGCCCTCACTCAAAGCAGTGGCACCTAATAGACTTATTGTCAGAAAGAGGGACAGACAAAATGAAATATTCTAGTGACCTAGTCCTTGCATAGAACCGAATGCTGGACCGACCATCGCTAACTGGTTCTAAACTAAAAATTTGCATCAACCAGCAGACCAGGGTCAGAAAACTAAAAAAAAATTGTTAATGATTTTTTAAGTATAGATGTCACCAAGCTAAAGAGCGTGGACATGAAACAGTCATTTTAAGATTCGATAGGAACATCTACAACCGATCTCTTTTGATGGCAACAAATAGGGCAGTCCTAAGTGAGCAAATGTACAATATTGCTACAGAGATACTGGGTCCTACCATCAAAAGACAAAATGACTGGTTCGATAACGATATCATAAAAGTGATGCTGGCAGACAAGAACCATCTTCAGAATGCCTGTCTAAATGATCCAATATCTATATCCAAAAAGGGCACTTTCAACAATATTCATGGAACTGTCCAATATAAACTATCCCAGATGTGGGACTAATAAAGCAGATATCTAAGATTTTGCTGACTTTTAGCACTCTAAACAGTATGTCATCAAGTTTATTACCTGTCCCTCCTTCATGCTGATGGAAAAACAATGACTGAGATAAAATAAATTATCTAACACTGGGTCAAACATTTTAATCATATTCTGAACCGGCCATCACCCGTTAACAATGAAGCCATTGACTGTCCGCCCCAAGTTCCTATAAACAAAGCACTAGGTGTTTTACCAACTTTGAAGGATACCCAACAAGTGATTCATTGACTTTCTAGTAGAAAGGCTCCTGTCTCTCATTCAATCCCTATCAAGGCGTGTAAAGATGGCAGTAGATCACTAACAGAGAAACATAAAATATTCTTCCAACAAAGAGGTATCAATTATACATTTGAATGAATGCAAAGGTAATCCTTTAACAACCACTGATGCACCTCTCTACTATCAATCACATGGAAGATATTTGACAGAATCATTCTGAATCTGTTCATGACTCTCATTTCAAAGTCTTCTACCTGGAAGTCAGTATGGCTTTCAGAAAAAACGTGCAAGCTCCGATATGGTGCAAGACAGCTGCAGGCGAAAAGCAAAGAGCAGCACTGCAACATGTGGTGACCTGACAAAATCATTGTCAGTAGAGAAAGTCTATGGAGGATCATGGCAGAATACGGCTGTCTAAAGAAGTATATCACAAAAGTGTGATAACTGCATGATGGAATGCAGGCAAAAGTAAGGCAAAACAGAGAGTCCTATCGAGTCTAATTGGAGTTAAGGACTATGTGCTTACACAGACTTTGTTCATTGTTATCATCTCTGCCATATTTACTGATACTTTCAGATATGGAGAGACAGGAATCGACATCAGATGTATTCATGGGAAATTATTTACCCTTAGGAGGCTTCAAGCAAAAACCAAGGTCAAATCAGATATCTTATGTTTGTTGACAATTGGGTTCTCATTATTGGCTCAAAGTTTGATCTGCAAAATAGTGTGGATAGATTCTTCGAAGCCTGTTCAGATATTGGTCTTACTATCAACACGAAGAAAACAGATCATGCATCAACCAGCTTCTGGCAAGTTATACTGAACCAAATTATCAAGATCAATAATGAAAATCTGAAAGTTGGGAACAGATTCACATACCTTGGTAGCACACTATCTCAGGACGTTGCCATTAATGATGAGTTGAACACTAAGATCAAATCCAGCAGCTCATTAAATGGTAGATTGTACACAAATAAGTGTCATTGAAATTGGATTAGTCCACAGACAAATCAAGGTTTACAGAGCTGTGATGCTTCCAGTGCTTGTGAAACATTGATTGCATACAGGCACCATCATGTGAAATGGTTTAACCACTTCCGCATTACCTCAGAAGGGTATTGAAGAATCAAATGGCAAGACAGGATCCCAGATACCGTCGTTCTGATGCAGTCACAGATCTGCTGGGGGGTTATGTAGTCCGCATACCTGCCCATTGGCTGCCAAAAAGACACTTATGATCATACAGAAGGGTAAAACACTACCTTGGTGGCCAAAATAAGCGCTTCAAAGACACACTTAAGGCTTCACTAAAAGTCTTTGGCATACCTGACACTTAGCAAACTAATGTGCAAAACCAGCCAGTTTGTTGCACATGTCTTTGTGAAGGTGCAGCGTCATGCAAGGCATTCCAATGAACAGCAGCTGAACAACGTACGCTGGCTGGAAAATACTATGAAATGAAGCCTTCACATCAGGCTAACATTCCCTGTGTACACTGTCTGAGGTCTTTCCAAACAAACATCTGGCTTTTCATTTACCCTTGTATGCATCAACTGACTGAACATATTACAAGAGGATGATCCGAGCATGGTCTTCATCACCATTATGGATGAACATGAAAAGGTCAAGGAAGTCTAATAGATGCTACTTTTGGCAATGCCATGTGTTGGAACGCCTACTACTGTAGGTGGGTTAGTATATATGTATCAAATTTGGAGTGATGCAGATATAGCAATATTGTTTCCTCCACTAAGGGTAGCCCCATAGAGGACACTGCTGTCAAGGATGAAGTGTTGTTAACTTCATTGTGCTAGGCCTCAGCTTTTTAAATAGTGGGATGGCCAGTTCCCTTCTTCGCCGTCTTTCCTTCACTAACAGCTAGCCAGGTACCCATTTACAGTTGGGTTGATGAACATGTTGAAAATTGGTATCGAACCTGGTGCCTTTGCCTTGAGAAGCAAGCAATCTGCTACTCTGAAACTCTCTCATATTGAGTATAATAATGATATATGTTCACAAAATATCACCAGACACCATCCACTGGCAAAAACATATTGAATACAGCTGATGTTTTGGTTTGTCTAGGGAGACCATGAAGAGTTCAACCAGTGTCAGACACAGCTCAAGCTCCTGTACCATGAGGGACTCAAGGGCAACCAGTTGGAATTCAAGGCTTACAGAATTTTATACTATATCTATACATCAAATACATTGGGTGAGTTTTATCCTGTTCTTTAATTTTATGCTCACTCTATCTCTGTCCTATCTTCATTTGTCATGCCTCATTTCATGATTCTGTAGGAGAAATAGAACCAACTTATAACATCATTATCTTTGCGGACTCATTGTTGTCTGGAGATGTCTGCCCTCAGGCTCTAGAAGACGGTGGTCAATGTAAGCCAGAACTTGCCCATATATCCATAGATACAAACCTGCTTATTACATCCCATGTCAGAATAGGTATGCAGTGGATACCTGGCCTTCTAAATACATTTGGCAATGGCAAGGTAGATAGACTGGCTAAGAATTGAGCAAGTCAAGAACAGTGCACACCAACAGTCCTACAAATACTCATGCTGTTATAAGTAATGAAAACTGCAAAAAAAAGACGCTTGACTGGGCAGTGGGTAATACTGTTAAATAAAAATACAAACATATGACCATCCCAAAGATAACATCAACATCCTGAAAATGAGAAATCAAAGCAACATTTTTTGGCCTAGTACTCAACATATACATCTTAACAGTCACTTAAGCAGAATCCAACCACAACAGACTCCAGAGTGCGAAACTATCTTTTAGTCTACAACGCTTTAGTGTTAGGAAAGAGCTTCATTTGAAACCAGAAAAATGGAACTAAACAGTAGGTCACAATCACTTGCAGATACCACTATAAGGTATTGTGCCAAAGGGCAGGAGCCGACTGGCTGCTGGATCAATAACCAACTTCATGGCACCTGGACACGCCTCCATATGTGCTCGGTCCCTTTCATTGCTGAAAGTGCAGATGATAAGGCACGAACTATGTAGCTCCTGCTGGGTCCGCTGGAAGAAGCAGTCATAACACACACAAAAAACCAACATGTCAGGTCTTCCTAGCTGAGCGTGACGTGATTCAACCCTGATACATTTGTCTTGTAAACCGAACTCACAGCTTCTAGGCCACTGGATGTCCATTCTGTAGGAATGGCTTTGTTCATTCTTAATCTCCCACTGCCAAATCTTGAAAATGGCTTAAGTAGCACAATGTAGTCCAGAGAATGGAATGTGTTGTGCCATAGTTTACAGCTTGACTGCAATATTTGCACTTTTCGGTCCAACACATCCGATTAAGCAAGATTCTGTAGAAATAACTGCGCATTGAGAAATGGAACTAAAAAAAACATAATGCTGTTCTAACTTATCTCCAACGACAGTAATGACTGTTGGACTACAATTACTTGTGCAAATAGAGGACAAAGTTCTGGATGAAGTTAGGATAAGAATCATGAAAAATATATTCAAAAATAATAATAATGTTTTGTTCACCTGCATTTTTTTCAGACCTGACGACAGCTTTGGCTTCACTGTCATCTCATTGTAGAAAGGATGAATGCATCAGGCATGCACTGGAAGTGCGGATAGCCTGGTCATTAAATAATTATCACAGGTTTTTCAAATTATATGAGAGTGCACCCAAAATGTCTGGCTACCTCATGGACTGGTTTATCGAGCGTGTTCGAAAGAATGCACTTAAACTACTCATAAAAGCGTACGTATACCTCACTGAGACTATCATCTTTGACCTAATAATTGTAATACTCTTTCTAGCTTTGAGGCGTCAGGATTTGTCTTCTTCGTCACTTATATTATTTTCCTATTTGTACCACTACATATCTTATACATTTTCTACCGCAATTATTTATTATGCTTTTAAATCTTCTATCCTGGTTCCTTCATTTGTTTTTACAATATTTCCATTTTCTAACATCTCATATATCAGGTTGGTAAGTATATAGTATTATAAAATTATTGTCATTTATATAATTAGGTTTTTGTACGATATATATATTATTTATAATACAAAATATTTATATTCATCAAGTGTATGTTACATTTATTTTATTGCATTAATGAGAATTCTATTTCAGGAATAAATGTAAGTATAATGGTTTGTATCAAACAATTTAATGAAATGATTCAAATGTATTATTGTTTTGTTTTTATCTTAAATTGTGTTTAAAACCATATTTATAAAATGGAAGTTAATGGGGGGGGGGCGGGGGTAGCGCTTCTCATTGGTTTGTTTTTTTTAAAATAAATTTTTTTTAATATGATAAGCTTTTTTTTTTTTTTTTTTTTTTTACTCTAATACCGTCTGGTCATAAATGTATCGCTTCGTTTTTCATGATTTGTATGTCATTAATATTATGTACCTTTTTTTCTCTATTTCATTATATTTGTGCGACACCTGCCTTGGCCGCCATTGGATGTGTTCACCGGTTTCTCCCTCCTGTCTGTTCTCCTTGTGTGTTTGCTTGTTTATCGGTATGTCGCAAATGTTAGGTACCGACCCAGCCTGCCGATAGAAATCGTCCAGAAGGAGCTAGCTTACACCGACAGGACTAAGTGCATGGAATTCCTTCAAGAAAAGGGGGTGATATTTTTTGACAATAATACAAAAATGGACTGCAAAGCAAGTATGGCAATTGTTCCTTCGTTGTGATGATTCCAGAAACTCCATAGCAACCAACTTCAGCTTGCCAACTAGTACATCTGCTACCAGATAAAGAGCTGTCTTTCTGTCTGTCTTTTTATTTGATTTATTGTGTGATGTGGACACCAAGGCTAGCTTCATTCATATTTCCAAGAACATTTCTTATCAAGTACATCCTCGGCCAGGATATAATTGTGCAACTCATCATTTGTCACCCCCTTTGGATTTCTTTTTCACCCGCAGTGGATTCATGTGAATGGAGGGCTTCCTACTAAAGTTAGACTTTACTGTGGTTAGTAGTCAAATGCTAGTGTCGTAACAGAAGCTTTATTCGTATCTTCAATTAATTTGATAGTCAACAAATAAAGAATAATGCAAGAGTGCAGTCAAGTTTTGTCAGTTCTAGGTAGTATAAAATGGGGCGACATTCAGCTCTGTCTATTCATCAACAGACACTAGACATTACCTTAATTATAATTGAGTGCCACCATATCATTCAGAAAGATAATTATCTGTAGGGCAAGAAGTAATCGCCTTATAAATCGACATATGTCAATACAAATACAAAAATACTTTGCAGTAATATTTAACAAGATTAAGCTTCAACATGGGATATCAGAACTGATTTTAAAGAGTAGGAAGCCCAAATGCCTTCTTGAACAATTTACATATATACATGGACATTCATAAAATCAGCAGTGATTACAAAATTTGAAAGGGAAAATTAGTGGGACAGATTCAAGTCACCCCATCCTTTTTTTACTGCTAGTCCCATCTCCAGAACCCCTGGCCCATTTTGACTTGGATTTTGTCCCCTACTTTCTCTGGTTTATTAATGCTAGATGTAGGTTCTTTTTTTTTTCTCCCATCTAATTTGTAGGTGAGATTTGGGAGATGCTTCTCGTCGCTAAAAATAATCAGATGTAAGACGAACAGGAAGTCTTCTGCATTCACCTTCTTCATCGCCGGCAGACATTCATATCGCTCAAGTCAAGTCAGGAAGTGGTTTTCATGATTGAAGTTAATTACCATCATCTCTGAGAAATACCATGGACACAATGTCAGCCACGATACAAATAAAAATCACAGGAGTACCTAATATCACAGTATAGAATTGTAGCCCTTTTGCAATCCTACTGTTGTGCACAGCCTGAGCCTATGGTATATACATCAGGTTATAATGAATAACTACAATAGAGGAAATCTTATATATAAATATCACTTGATGGAATACGTCTCTAATGCAGTTTAATTTCATCAATTAAATCAAGTTGTGGAAAATGTGAGGAAATCTTGGACTTGAGCCATGTTTACAAGGTCAACTAAGTTAATATATCGTGCTTGGTTCTGATCACAGTTCGCTGTATAGAATTATGTCCCTTCTGTAATCTCTTGTTGGGCCCAGTTTGATGTCATCAGATTATGAGAATTATATATCCACACCAGATGCTGACAAGCGAATTGTAACATAGCAGCTCTTAAGAAATCACTTTCATTGTCTTCACACCAGTTTTTAGAAGTCCAGGATTTTTGTAGGAGCAGAATATTGAGGAACCAGATTACTACATTAATCATCAGACTTCATAATGCCAGAATATCAGGGAGGTTGTACAGTACAGTCAAATGGTATACCTGCATTGATGATCAGACTTTCTATTTTATTATAATGACAGGAGGGAACCAACTAAAAATGTATTGGCAATGTCCACATCATTGACCAGACTACAGATTGTCAGGAGAGTATAAATTAGATTTAATTGTAAAACCCACAGTCATCGACACTTTGCATTGTCGGAATTCATTGGGAACAACCACAGTAATGACCAGACTTCACATTAACAAGGTCAGGAAAGTTTAAATCAAAATTTATTGATAACGACTACAACATCGACCAGACTTCACATTGACAGAAGGTCAGAACAAAGTATAAATCATATTTTATTGGAACCACACACCGCCATCACTGGACTTTGCATTTACAGAATATCGAAAGATTGTAAATCAGATTTAATTGGAAACACCCATAGCCATCACCAGAATTGACAGAATATCAGGAACAAACAAAATCAGAATTCATTAAAGACGATCACTGCATTGACCAGACTTCATATTTTACAAAATTCTGAGAGGATAATTACAAAACAAAAAATTAGAAGCAGCCGTAGCAGCAACCAGTCTTTCCATCACTAGACTGCCTAGAGAGTATTAATCAGCAATCATGCATTCAGATTTCATATTGCCATATAACTCAGCAAATTAAAATACAGCACATCATGTATCATATTGCCAAGATGTCATGGAGGATATAAAGTATAATAAAATGGAAAACATTACATCATTGGTAAAACTTCATATTATCAGAAGGTCAGGCAAGATATACAGGTTGATACTGGAATAAACAACAACTCATCAGACTTCATAATGTCAGAGATGATACAAAGCAAACTGCAACAAGATATTATACATGTGTCTATGATATTTGGGAATTTACTTCTCCAGGTGTGGACCATCTTGAGAAAAGAAGGTTGGAGATGTTGCAATAGGATTCAAGTGATATGCCAAATGTTGTCTTTAGAGCTGCAATAGGATTCAAGTGAGATACCAGAGGTCGAAGTCTTTATAGCTGTAATAGAATTCATGGGAGATACCATAGGTTAATTCTTTGGAGCTGTAATAGGGTTCAAGTGAGATACCAGATGTCAATGTCTTTGGAGCTGCAATAGTATTCAAGTGAGATACCAGAGGTCAGTGTCTTTAAAGCTGCAATAGAATTCAAGTGAGATACCAGAGATCAATGTCTTTGGAGCTGCAATAGGATTCAAGTGAGATACCAGAGGTCAATGTCATTGGAGCTGCAATAGTATTCAAGTGAGATACCAGAGGTCAATGTCTTTGGAACTGCAATAGGATTCAAGTGAGATACCAGAGGTCAGTGTCTTTGAAGCTGCAATAGAATTCAATTGAGATACCAGAGGTCAATGTCTTTGGAGCTGCAATAGGATTCAAGTGAGATACCAGAGGTCAGTGTCTTTGAAGCTGCAATAGAATTCAATTGAGATACCAGAGGTCATTGTCTTTGGAGCTGCAATAGGATTCAAGTGAGATACCAGAGATCAATGTCTTTGGAGCTGCAATAGGATTCAAGTGAGATACCAGAGGTCAGTGTCTTTGAAGCTGCAATAGAATTCAAGTGAGAAATAAGAGGTCAATGTCTTCTTAGACGTTGGTCCATTCCATACCATTAAAACAAGTCGTTTCCCATGACACATCCTACCCACCCCCGATTGAGATTTATCACACAAACCTTCATGAAACCTATATCCACATATCATTTCCAAAAGTACAGCTGCCACTGACAGGAAACTTAGATATGGAGTCTCCCAAGTAGTCCGATATCCACGAAGAATAGTTCTCAGGCAAACAGTATACACCTTCTCACCGAATATACAAGCACATTTTATGAAGCACTCCCAGTCTCTTTAAATGTTGATGATTAATTCCAAAGGTTAATAAGAAAGTTAGTCTAATGTAAAATAAAGTGAAAAGTAGCATTTCAACTGACATTAAAAACAGACATCTGAAATCTTCAAGGGAATGTGCAGCGTGATCGCTGAAAAGTGTACCAGCTGGTGCCCATGTTTTTCAGTCAACCGTCTTCTTGGGAGGAATATCAGCAATCATTTCCCATCCTTTGGATGATGTACAAGCTCCAATCAACATAGAATCTTCTTCAAAGGATTGCTAGAAAGCATTTCATCATTGAAGTCCTTATCACGATGTATGTATTAATCAATAATCACGTTCTCTTTCAGAAGTCGAGGCTGTACCGCACTGATTAAGTTTGTATATTGAAGATATCTTTCACTAATTGGCTGTCATTCTCTGACACTGGTTCAAATGTTGGTTAACACTGGCTGTGTAAATTACCTACTTGTTAATTGTACTGTCAATTTTTCATTTGTGTTTGCTGTTGTAGGCGTGTTAACACTTTGCGCGATCAATATGTGCCAGGTGTAAATTAGTCTTTTCATACTCGTACATTAGTTACGACACGCAGCATTGTTTGAAGACATCTGAAGATGTACATAAATACAAACGTTGCAACTTCAGTTGTATCATCATTGCTGTACCAAAGTTTTCACTCATTTCTTCATTACAGTCTATTTCTCTGATTTTGTTTTGATCTATGTAGTAGAATCACCGCTGCTCCACTTTTTGTTGTGTGCAATTTTAGTTTAAACCTGGAAATGTAATTGTTTCAGAGCAGCATCAGGCGTTGGTAAAGTAGTTTAATTTTGTAATATAGCACTGACATCAAAAGAAACCGTTTGTTTTTGATAATGCAAGCATTATTGTTAACTTAATCATTTACGCCCTGACACTCCTGAAACCAACTATGCCTGGACAGAAGAACTAAAAATGTGACCACAGTCGTGGCTTCAATGAAGAAAGGCATATGCTCTGATACAAAGTGTGATCACTACTTCCTCTTCTTCCACATTCGTCCTGAAAAGGATGTAGTGTCGTGATTTACAACACGGTTGTCATATCTGCGCCTTTCAGCCCGACACAACCGGTTTCATGTGGCTTTTTTTTGGTACCGGGTTTACCTTCCCACAGTGATCCCTATTCTCTCAGCCAGTCTGCACTAATACAACCTATTTCCAGGACCGCCACTTGGAGGCGGAATAGGGTCTTGGTCAGCTCTTGTTCGCTGACCTTGATGCAAGCTGTCAGCTAAATCACTCTGCTGCATCTTCAGCCGAAGTGTGATCACTGATAGAGAAGATTCCTTTAAGCCTTAGTATGTATTAGGTTTTTTAAAAAGTTGGTAAATCTATAAGTTGACTACGTACTTCAGTGTACTTTGGGAAATTCCAAGATCATGAAAACTATCAGAATGGTTAGCCCCCTTTCTTTCACAGTGAAAGGGCTGGGTTTGATTACCAATTTTGACATGCTAAGGTCTGCCGAGCTGTAGTCACTTAACTGACAGGCGAGGAAGGGAATTGTTCACACCAATTTACAAACCAGGAAGCCTCATACAGTGCCACCTAACATGACAACCTCGATATCAGTATCTTAAATAGCACTACTTTTACTATCTATGACATTTGCTTCTTATGCATGCATTAGTGCAAGAGGGTCGTAGTTCTCCTAGAGTTGTTCATTCTTTGTTTAGGTCTTAACACTGTCAGCGTCTATTGCCTTTGTAGTCATGTTCATTGCTTTCACTATAAGCATGAATTCATAGTTTACTTTAACATAGTATCAGTGATGTTTTCTAGGAGCTTGCTATTATGTTTTTACTTATTTGTATGCAAAAGAAATCTCAGAAAGGTAAGAAGTTATGGCTGATTATGTTATTGTGTATAAGTGAACAGTGTTGTAGCCCTTATGCTACTGGTAACATCACTCCAGTACTAAAGGAAACCACATTTATACTCCCATCAGATGTATGCAGAACACAACGATATTCCACATTTTCATTTTGTTAATAGTTTTTCTCTATTCTGGTGATAGTGATAATATTTGAAGATTTTCTAGAGCTTTCTTTCAAACCAAATTTTGAAGCACCTATACCTTAGAAGAGACTGGATCATGTAAATATATATATATATAAATCATTATGTACTGATGATAAGACTTAATTATTTCAGTGTAATTGGTGAATATAGAATACTGACCATGGCGTATATACGAGGCATACATTTTTTGTCTGGATACATGAAAACAGTGACCCTACCTGGGAAAAAACCTGGTTATTTCTGTCATCATACCATCTTGTTTTGTAATCCGTACTGCTCCGCTCAATGTTGCTCTTGATCTAATCCAGTGTCTCCTGATTATCCAGTATCAACTTTCTAAATGCATACATTTAGCTAGCACATTTGTTTCTGAACATTTTAGTTGACAGCATTCCTTTAATTTTATTTATCATCCATACTGTCTTTTTCCATCATGCTCCTTACTTTTATCTTGAACGACAGCCATCGTGGTGGCTGTTGTACTTCCTGTTTTCTGCCCTCGTTACTGAAAGGGAGTCATGAACATTTACTTATTAGCCCATCAGATGTGTCACTTGCTTTGATACAGGATTTTCTTTGCATGGTGCTTTTAGCAATCTACAAGAAATAGTCCTGAGCGATGTGAGTTTGTGATTATGGTTTACATCCCCTGGTATGGCGCAAAAGTTGTCATTGGTTGAATAGAGCACACTTTTGCCAAAGGTTCAATCCTACAGAACGACAACAATAGGGGTATGTGAGCACACACTGCAATTTTCCTTCTTGCAGAACGCCAACACCAACGCATGTATGTGCTTTGGTTATGTGATTTATTTAGCATTTTGTCTGAACTGACTTTCTCTTAACTTCTCAAGTGTTTATTTTGTCTGCTTTCACTTTTATTTGTTGCTATTTTTATTTTATTTTATAAATAGTTTTTTGGTTTAATTTGTTCAGCTTGTTTTGCTTCTACCGCAGCTACCAATTTCTGATCCCTTGTAAAAATTAATTAATACACATGCCAAGTTTGTGAATTGTTCAATAATTCCTTTGAAGTGATGGTTTCTGTTTGATATGATTATTGGTTCCAAGCACAATCCGCCATCCTTGTTGCCGCGACACAACCTTCTTCATATTATCACATTATGAAAACCTTTCAGCTCCCTGTGGAGCACCATCCTAAAATATAACTCCAACTACACATGTCTGTGCTATCCTCTTCAATGTTCTCCACATCATCCTGATCCCTCTTATAGTTGATTTGTCCATGTGGATTGAATATTTGTAGTTGATTTGTCCATGTGGATTGAATATTTGTAGTTGATTTGTCCATGTAAATTGAATATTTGTAGTTGATTTGTCCATGTGAATTGAATATTTGTAGTTTCTACTTGATGACAAATAGCCAACCTCAGGCTCAACCCTGCTTAGTGTTATCTATGGCATACGTGGCAGGTTACAGTTGTGTGCTCCACTTTCTGCCTCTGGTGCAATATGGGAGCTGCTTGCTTCCTTCTACGCTTCTAAATTTAATTAGAAATATTAATACAAAATGGAACTAGTTGCTTTGTAGGGACCATTTTACTTTTAAAACAGATACTTCTTTGGGTACCAGATATGCTTTTTCATTGTGTTCCCTCATGTCTTAGCCAGGCTACACTAGTGCAGCCTGTTTTTAGGGCCGCAGCTTTGAGGCAGAATATGTTCTTGATAAGCTCTGGTTTGCTGACCCTGATGCAAGCAGCCGGTTATGAACCAATGGCTGCTGTCAACTAATTCACTGTGATGCACCTTCGATCCCATGCATGCATACGTCTGTCTGTCTGAAGTGAA
This sequence comes from Ariolimax columbianus, assembly GCA_036924085.1. NCBI lineage: Eukaryota > Metazoa > Mollusca > Gastropoda > Stylommatophora > Arionidae > Ariolimax > Ariolimax columbianus. The sequence goes on from JAVGWX010000006.1 coordinate 41,081,128, forward strand.
CCAGAACTAAGTTAATGCCACAAAACATGCCACTTCTTTGGTGTCCAAAATATAAGAATGTCAGTTACCCAAAACCATTTTCTTCTTTGTGCGTTCTCGGACATCGACTTGAATAAAAAAAAACTAAAGATAGCTGCAATTGGCCTGAGACTGTTATCTCCATAGAGTTTGTCCAGGAATGATATTGGTGATGGCCACGTGTACTTTCTCTGTTTCTCGTATGTTGGACACTTTTATAGTAGATTCTCAGCAGTCATTTTATCAGACACATTTATCACTGTTTCCTGTCCTTAGTTTGTTGGAATAGATAGTATCTCAATTTGTCGTGTCCTCTATAGCTCAGGTTACCAACGTTTTTTGAGTTGCGACGACATTTTATAGAAGCAAAGTGACCCAAGACCCTGACACAAAAGACTTTTCAATAGAGTAACAGAAAACAGATTTTACAGTAAAATATAATTCAATATAATTTTTAACTCGTGACAGATTTCTGGATTACGCAATCAACTCAAGTGATTGGTGGCAGAAACATAAACTTTATTTTATTTTTTGTTGGCAGAAACATACATTTTATTTTTTTTCGTGGGATTCACTTACGTAAACAAATTTCTCTGCATTACGCGATGACGTGATTTTTTTGTTTCCTATAAACTGATTATGTAAACACTCTGAGGTCTTTGATATTTAAAAATTATGATATTCAAGATGCCGATTAAAAATTTCAAAATCAATATTTTTATAGTTTACTGTTTCCATCCGGTGACCCCACAGAAAACCCTTTACTACCACAAATGGGATTGCAACTCATGGCTTGGGAACTGTGCTTTATTTGGTCAAAAAATGCTACCTACTCACCTCTTTTGACCTGGTAATATGGTTGTTGTCTTGTGTGCATTGCTTCTTACTTGTTCCTGTATCTACAGCTGGTAAACCTCTTCATTATATATACGTATGTCAGGTTGAGGTAGCATTCCACCTTCTCTTGACAGCATGGCAGCCTATTTATTTCCAAGAATGTTGCAACAACTTAAAGGAAATGCGTGATACTCTATAGACTATATCACTTGTCCAAGAGAGATGTCATACAGTGGATTCTAAGTCTGGGTATCCTGTTGCCTAGGATTTGTGATCCTGTTTTATAATCCCAATCTACAGGGTTTTTTCCGTGCTATGACTGCTTCTTCCAGTCAGTCAAGCTGTAAATTGTTGCCTAACAAAGTCAGGGGAGAAATTTCTGAGCTGCGGAGTTCTAAATTAAATCTGTTATCAGTACTTTCAGCAATAAAAGGGACTGAGCAGATATGAGGAAGCCCAAGTGCAATGACGTCGGCTCTCTAAGCCATTTTCCCTTTAGGTCTGTCATTTTCTTGGCTCCCCAATGCCACAACCACTGACACCGAAACATGTTTTTGCCTTGTTTCATTCATACTTCCTAACTTAACTTTACAACACTCCCATTCGACTACAGCATGTAGACATTTTCTCGTCATGTTCTCATACTAGACCCTCCATAGTCAACAGTAATGTGTAACAGGTTTCAGTCTTACTATCTTTACTCTCCTTTCAGGCTCTGTAATACACAGACAATTGTACTCAATTCACTTTGATATTAACATCTCAACTGATGCCATATGTGGTTTATAAGAACAGAACGTGGCACTATACTTATGTATAGTCAATTGGCTTAACTCAGTAATATGATACACCTCCGCTGTATATATCCTCTCATAATAATTATGATCGTGTTATGTATGTATGTATTAATTTCAGTCTCTTTCTTTCAGACATTTTATACTTGTGAACAACTGAGAAATAACTACCGTACATTTTTTCCCCCTCCTTTCAATTAAAGTACACAATACAATAATATATATCTTTTCTTTTGTGTTTATGATTTTGAGTGCTGCCGGTATGTGTCTGAATGTTTTTATGACATATAAATGGTGTGAATACTTTCATTCCTTAAGATTTGAACATAGAGAACTATTTTATCAATTCCATTTTCACCAGAAAATTTGAATACTTTGGCCACATCAAGAGACACAATGGTCTAGAGAGACCAGTGGTGGAAGGTATTGTGCAACGCAAAAGAGACATGGGTAGACAAAGAAGACAATGGCACTAAGATATCTAGGAATGCCTGGGTATAACTCTGACGAAGGCTGTAGTTTTGACAAGAGAAAAAGTTTATTTTAGACAGGCTGTGATGGGAGTGACGTTCTATAAAGAATATCCTACATGATGAATGTTTTTATGACATTTGTGTGTGTGTGAATGCTTTCAGGACATATTTGTGTGTGTGAATGCTTTCAAGACATATATTTGTGTGTATCTCTCAAGATACTATTTGTGTCTACAACTGATATTTTCTTCATGTCCCACGTAGATTGGCGTAGGTTATCATGTATCTTCTGAAATTTTCATCCATTGTTCTGATTATCAGTTCTGCTGATGACTCTTCCAAATCAAAATGCCCAGAAACATCACTATTGACTTGTCAGTTTTCTCCATTATTTGTGTTTGTCACAAGGAGCCTTCAACCCCCTTTTTTTTTTATCATCTCCCTTTCTCCATGCCAGTCCACAAAAAGCAGATTGCTCTTTGTGTATATGTATAATAAGCCTTTGAGCAGTAGCTCCATTCAGCCTTCTATTTCAGCTGTTCATGCTATTCTGAACATTCTTTTGTGAACCACAATTCGTCTTCGGTCTTTGCCCTGAAATGGATCTTATGAATGTGTTGTGGTTTACAGCAAGGACTACCTTATACGGCTCTATTCACCAGTTGCAAAACACTTGTAAATTCTTCAGCTTGGCATTGACTGCGAACAGCTCGGCAAACCTAGTTAACAAAAGTGAGGACTTTGTCGTAGTTTACAGCGAAGCTACGATAGCTGCGCTTTTTTACACTTCCAGTTTCAGCATAGTATTTTTATATTGGGCTTGCAATCCCTTTTCTAAACAGACTACACGAGTGCAGTCTATTTTCAGGGCTGCCACTTGTTGGCAGAATAGGGCCTTGGTCAGCTACGGCTCGCTGACCCTTATGCCATCTATTAGTCACCGGCTAGTGTCAGTTCATTCACTGCTGTATTTTCGGCCTCTCAAACGCCACAATTATATGTTTTTATTTTATTCAATGCTCCTCAACTTCTTTATTTTTTTATATCTTTGGTGACCGTAAATTTTCCTCCCCGCCCACTAAAATATAAATTAAATAAACCGAGACATATTTTGGATATTTTTAATCATCATGTAGCATGTACTTTGCAGAATGTCGCTCCCATCATAACCCATCCGTAAGAAACTCAATCTCTTGCCAAATCTCCAGTCTGCTCCAGAGTCATCTTGGTGCCATCGCCTTCTTGGTCTGTTTCTGTGTCTCTTGCCCAGCAACATACCTTCCATTTTCATTCTCTCAAGACCGTTGTCTTGAATTTATGAACCAGTTCACTTTTATGCCCAACTTGTTGAATGTCTGCATTCTTCCTTTTTTCTCCTCGACAGTATTTGGTGGACCTTTCTATAACATTTTGATTTGATTCGGTTCCTTGAGGTTTTGGATAACTGTCATTGTTTCATAACCGTATCTTACCATAGGGGAAAAACACGGTTCTCAAAATTTTCACTTTTGTCATTTTGCTGATATTCTGGCTGTGTTCTGATCATCATCAGTCGCGTAACCTGAAAGGTCATTGGAACACCAATACTGCAGATTGTTGGACCAGTTCCCGCCACTCCAGGCACCAATACTGCAGATTGTTGGACCAGTTCTCGCCACTCCAGGCACCAATACTGCAGATTGTTGGACCACTTCCCGCCACTCCAGGCACTAATACGGCAGATTGTTGGACCAGTTCTCGCCACTCCAGGCACCAATACTGCAGATTGTTGGACCAGTTCCAGGCACCAATACTGCAGATTGTTGGACCAGTTCCCGCCACTCCAGGCACCAATACTGCAGATGGTTGGACCAGTTCCTGCTACTCCAGGCACCAATACTGCAGATTGTTGGACCAGTTCCGGCCACTCCAGGCACCAATACTGCAGATTGTTGGACCAGTTCCCGCCACTCCAGGCACCAATACTGCAGATTGTTGGACCAGTTCCCGCCACTCCAGGCACCAATACTGCAGATTGTTGGACCAGTTCCTGCCACTCCCGGCACCAATACTGCAGATTGTTGGACCAGTTCCCGCCACTCCAGGCACCAATACTGCAGATTGTTGGACCAGTTCCCGCCACTCCAGGCACCAATACTGCAGATTGTTGGACCAGTTCCCGCCACTCCAGGCACCAATACTGCAGATGGTTGGACCAGTTCCCGCCACTCCAGGCACCAATACTGCAGATTGTTGGACCAGTTCCCGCCACTCCAAGCACCAATACTACAGATTGTTGGACCAGTTCCCGCCACTCCAGAAACCAATACTGCAGATTGTTGGACCAGTTCCCGCCACTCCAGGCACCAATACTGCAGATTGTTGGACTAGTTCCCGCCACTCCAGGCACCAATACTGCAGATTGTTGGGCCAGTTCCCGCCACTCCAGGCACCAATACTGCAGATTGTTGGACCAGTTCCCGCCACTCCAGGCACCAATACTACAGATTGTTGGACCAGTTCCCGCCACTCCAGGAACCAATACTGCAGATTGTTGGACTAGTTCCCGCCACTCCAGGCACCAATACTGCAGATTGTTGGACTAGTTCCCGTCACTCCAGGCACCAATACTGCAGATTGTTGGGCCAGTTCCCGCCACTCCAGGCACCAATACTGCAGATTGTTGGACCAGTTCCCGCCACTCCAGGCACCAATACTGCAGATTGTTGGACCAGTTCCTGCCACTCCAGGCACCAATACTGCAGATTGTTGGACCAGTTCCCGCCACTCCAGGCACCAATACTGCAGATTGTTGGACCAGTTCCCGCCACTCCAGGCACCAATACTGCAGATTGTTGGACCAGTTCCCGCCACTCCAGGCACCAATACTGCAGATTGTTGGACCAGTTCCCGCCACTCCAGGCACCAATACTGCAGATTGTTGGACCAGTTCCCGCCACTCCACTCGGTTTTGAATCAGGATATTTGTTCTAGCTATGGACCTTCCCATCCACTCTCAGATGTTGTCTTCCCATCTCTTTTTCCGCCTCCCTCTTTTACACTTCCCAGGCGTAGGACCTTCTGGGTCCAACCCAGATGATCTTGAAACATGCCCACACCATGTGAGCTATACAGGGACAAAAACAACATGAATCTGAAATTCAAGGTGAGTTTAATATATGCACTTTTTACTTCCGCGTGTGAAACTTGTACTCTGACAGCTGTTCTATAGCGAAGAATTTGTGCAATGGAGATGTGATGTCTGCGTCGAATCCTCTGCATTTCATATCTAGACCACTTCACGAATAAGGCAGTTTGGGACACCGTTAAGATAGAGGTCGGCCAATATAAAGTCTTATTGACTGTGATGTTTTGATACAGCATGTCATTCTACTACCACCCACCTGCAAGCTAAAGTTGACGGTAGTGCCCAGGTTGAAGAGCACTGATTTAATTAATTAATTTTTTTTGCATTCGCCTTATTTCTCTTTTTCCCAAGGCGGTGTGTGATACACTATGTTTTTATTTTGCGCCTGTCGGCCCAGTGCATCTGACTTCGGCATGCAGTTTATGTAAGGTTTGCTTCGCAGGGGTAACGGCCGGTGCTGTGATGTGGATCGAACACAGCACCTTCGGATTGTGAGCCATGACGCTTAACCACTAGCCTACGTCGTCCCCTACTGATTTAACTGATACGTCTTTTTGCTTCAAGTTCTGCATAGGCCACAACTACAGATGTCCACTTGACAGGAAGGTTAGAGTGGCCTGAGCCACTCAGGTGCTACATACCTGGTCTTTCTGTGATATTCTTGATTGTAGACTGAATATCTATATTTCAGTTTATTTGACTGAGCATCTGATTAACCCTTTACAGTCCGCCTAAATTGATTAGATTTGTGTCTTAACACTTTACAGTAAATTTCTAATTTATTAAATTTGCGTCTTGGCCCTTTACAGTCCTGCCAAACTTTTTTTCTGTTTGCCTTTAGTATCTTTTGGTCATGTTATATCTGCAGGCCAGTCGCCATGATGAAGTCTGTCTCTAAACTTTTGTCTCAGCTCCCCACCCTCTGTCCAGGTCTGGAATCTCATTTCCCTATAGAATTCCTGTAGAATGTGTTCAGGATTCTGGCCTCCTGTTCTACATGGACATACATTGGCATGTGAAATCTTTAGTCAGTATAGATGTTCTAGTAGTCTACAGTGTCCAGTTCTCCGGCGAAATAAGGTAGTTTGTTTTCTTTTGAGTTGGTGAATTGGGTCTGGTGTACTGCTTATGTTTCTGTCTTCTCTCCATTGGTGTATATACTGATTTCTTCCTGGCAAACTGATTAGATTGTTTCAGATGGTGGTCATTTTACAATCCGGCTTAATTCATAAGATTTGTGTCTTTAACAAATCAAATCAATTAAGCTCGACTGAAAAGGACATGTAGTGGAAGAGCACTTGATTTTCACAGTAAAGGTACAGAGTTCAGATCCCGGTACTGGTACAATGGGGATTCCGTGGCGAAGTGGTTAAGCCGTCGGCCTCGTGATCAGGTGGTGTGGGTTCGACTCCGGACTCCGCCGTTCTTTGCATCTCGTAGTCGCCTCCTAGTCGTCTTGTCCTTGACTTGTCACTGGGGTCGGGTGGCACGAGACGAGAGTGAGGATAAAAAGTATTCCAGTTAATCCTTACTAAAAATTGCGCTAGCAAAATTAATTATGCTATCATCGTCTACGATGGACGGCGGCCTTTGTCTTTGTGTTTTACTGGCACACTCCAGTCGACCCAGCTGTAAAGGGGTCATTTGTAAATGGTTACACCTTTCTCGTGTTGAGGTAATAAAACTTACGTGCCCCCATTACCTTAAGACAAACTAAATAACTAGGTCGGACTTTGAAGGGTTAATAGCTACCAGCAGGACCTCGCAAACCGGATAGATCAATGTAGATACAAACATGTTGTCCTGCGTGCAAACTGAGGACGGCATGGGTCATACCTGAATGAAACGCCTGTTGCCTTGTAGGCAGACTTGGGACAGTCAAGAGCTAGATAGAGAAGGCAAACCTGACCGAAACGCCGATTGGAATAAGAAGCGCAGATTTAAATTACGATGATGTCATGAATAAAGAAGACAGCAGCGTGGTACTCATCGCATGGGGTTCCACCCATCCGTGAGAGTTCCTGACACCTTTCTCTCTTCCACCCAATGCTATTGGTGCCCCACCCACCCACCACCTCCTCTGTTATGTGGAGTCACGGTACAGAGGGAAGGTATAAAAAGAGCTATTGATCAAAGACAGGTGTCCAAAATACGAGGTACAAAGAAAGCCCGTGTCACCATCACCAATACCATTCCTGGGCAAGCTCTATGGAGATGCTGTTAGGCACATACTAACCACTGCTTTCTTTAGATGTACAAGGGGCTTATCATAAGTCTTAACTCTGACTATGAAGGACTAGGAGGAGAAAGTTGAAATTTGGCACATATGTATGTAGCTCATTCAATTTGTAGACTTGATAAGTATGAATTTCCCTCCTCGGCGGGTTTACCCAGAGTTACGATACGCAGATGCCACAGTGATACTATCAAGAAGGGCTAGAGCAGCTAATTTCAGCCGTAAATGGACATAGTAAAGATCAAAACCTGTTTATAAACATAAATAAAACAAAGATAAAAGACCACCGACAAAACACAATGTCAGCATAAATTTACAGTGAGTGGTGAGGAAATAGATCAGGTCACATATTTTGAATATCTTGGCTCCAGAATTGACAAAAATGGCGACTGCTCGAAAGAAATCAGAAGACTAGCTATGGCAATGCAGAGACTGAACAGCCTGAAGAAATTATGGCAGAGCACCAACAAAATGGTAAAAGTTTTGAGAGCATGCGTTTTTCTGTGCAGCTTATGGCTGCGAATCATGGACGACTACCAAAACTTCCAGACAAAGAATCGAATCCTTCGAGTCAAAAAGTTACAGAAAGATCCTCAGAATACAGAGAAAAGGACAAATGTAGACATTTGGCAAGAGATGAGCATAGAGGAGAACTGGTTTATCAATTCCATTTTGACTAGACAATGCAGATACTTTGGTCACATCAAGAGACACAACGGTCTCGAGAGAACAGTGGAGGAAGGGGTGTACCAAGAAGACGATGGCACCAGGAATGCCTGGGTATGACTGTGGCGGAGGCTGGTGTTTTGGCAAGGAAACGAGTTTCTTTCAGACAGACTGTGATGGGAACGACGTTCTATAAAGGACATGCTACATGATGACGGGTTTACCCGGTATGGTGCATGGCGCAAGACACATTATTGACCGGATCTGCTACTCTAACGGTTTGCCAGAACAATGGAGAAATCAGAGGCCAGAACTGTGATTAAATTCTTGATATTGCAGGGGAAAATACCTACAGAAATACCCAGGGAGATGGAACCGGTGTTTGCGGAATTATGTCCTTCGTATGCTTCTGTAAAAAAAACTGGTGTAAGCAGTTTAAGTGTGGCCGATCCCATGTTGCTGATCTTCCAAGATCAGGAAGACCATCCTCAGAGTGCAGTGATGAAAATGCTGCAAGAGTGAAGAAAATCATTGACCATAATAGGAAAATGACAATTGCAGAGATATCTAGGTCAGCAAAACTGAATGAAAGTACAGTTTTTATAATTTTACACAACAGACTGAACATGAGAAAAGTGTGTGCCCGCTGGGTGCCGCGTCTGCTGACATCTGAACAGAAACAAACAGGGTTGATTGCTATGGCCAGTTGCTCAAAATGTGTCGGTCGAAAAACATGTTGCCGACCATGTGACAGTAGATGAGACTTGGGTTCACCATTTTGACCCATAATCCAAAATTTCCAGCGTGCAGTGGAAAATCCCGGGCTCATCAATACATGTTTAGCCAAGAGGATAGAAATCTGCAAGAAAAGTTATGCTGACTATTTTGGGGACGTCAAAGGTGTCATATTGAAAGATTACCTGCATAATGGCAACACGGTTAATGGGCAATATTATCCAGATCTCCTTACCAAACTAAGACAGACTGACCAGAAAACTAGGGATAGCGCGCCTTTGCTTCAAGACAACGCGCCCTCCCATAAAACAAGGCGTGTGCTGCAAACAGCCAACGATTCGAATATTGAAATTCTGCCACACCCACCATATTCTCCGGACTTAGCTTCATCAGACTTTTTTCTTTTCCCAAAACTTGAAAAAAAAACATGTAAGGAAATCATTTTGACAGTGACGAAGGTGTCGTTTTAGCTTGTGATAACTGGTTTTGTTCGAAAAATAGGTTACTTTATTCTGAAGGTCTTTTCAATGTCACGAAAAGATGACAGGAATGTATAAATTCAGGTGGTGGCTACATTGAGAATGAATCAGCACTGTGCCAAATTTCAACTTTCTCCTCCTACCCCTTCGTGGTCAGGGTAAAGACTTATGACAAGCCCTTGTATTATAGTTGGCATCTGAAAACGGGCAGAAAAGAAGTAGACCTATTTCGGAAAGAAAATGGAACTGGCCACCCCACCTCATACAAGATGTGCCGTAGTCTTTCTTCTCTTTCACCATGCTTTTCTTGTTACGTCTGCACGTGAAGTTCGGTTCTCTAGATAAAGGTTTTTGTAGTGGAGAGTTCTTCTCGGCTTTCAAACAGCTTTGTGTGAGATCCGTCTCCGTGGGCCAGTGCTCAGTACGCAATTGGTTAAGCAACAGTCTTACGTGATATATTCAGATGTCTGTGCTGCCTGCTCATGTATACACATTGGCGATGGAGCCAATTGTAGCCTGTGTAAGTGGCTATTTAATCTGTTATGTCCCATTCTCAAGCGGAACAGGATCACTTGTTCTGCTCTATCAAGACAGTAATACTTGTCTCTCGTTTGGTCAACTTTCCTTATAGCTTGGATAGAGGTCTTCTTTTCTTGGAAGGTGATTGTTTGTTTGGTTTATTTTAGTGTTACTCCCTCCTTTGCCAACCTATCTGCTGTCACATTTCCTGGAATGAGTATCCACTGTAGTACTATCCTTTTAGCTTTTAGTTCGCCCAAGGCTTTCTTAAGCTCTGGCAGTTTATAATTCTTGAGGGCTTGCAGAACTGACATTGCATCTGTAAGGCAGGCAGCCTGCAATGTGCATTAGTACAATTAAATCTCTAATATTTCATCCATGACAGTGATGTCTCCTATTGGAGATGATTGTTTTAGAACATGACTGACTGTACAATGTTCTTATCTCTTCTATTAACAAAGAACTTCCAGGGTGGACTACCATACATGTTATGAATGCTGCAGTTACACATTGGATCAGTCTTAGCAAAAATGTAAGGCACCTTGAAAAATGCAATATTAGCCCATAAACGAATAGTCGGTTGGTTATTGATCCAGCGCGCTGTGTATCAATAAAGGGCTCCTGTCCTTTGATTCAATGCCATATAATGGTATATGCGAGTGTTTGCGAGCTCTTTAGTTTCGTACAAAATGTTCCATTTGTCAGGCCTCTGAGGAAGAAGCTCTTTCTTAACACCAGAAAGCGCCGGACATTCAATAAGGTGGGGCCCAACAGTTTCATGTTGATGTGTGCACAGTTGGCACTCTGGAGTATGCTCTTTGGTGACAGTTATGTTGTGTGTCGAAAATGGTGTTTCGATCTCTTTTTTTCAGGGCATTAGTGTCTTTGAGGTTCGGAATGACCATGTTTGTCGATTTTTCTCCCAGTAATCCGCATATCCAAGTCTCTGTTCGCAGTCTTCAGTAGTTCTTTGATTGTCTGTAGGGTTGTTGGTGTGTATTTTTGTTTTTGACATGATCACTTCTTAGCCAGTATGTCTGCCTTGTCATTGCTATGTGCATTTAAATGGTCATGGATCAATTGTATAACTACTCTGACTTCATGGAATGTGATGTTGGTTGGCATATAGGGGTATTTGGATAAGTTCAGGCTTACAATGACCACAATCTTCCAGATATTGAATGGCACATAATGAGTCTGTAAAGATTACGATGCTCTGACCTTTTCATGGGAAGGCATAAAATACAGTCCTGAACTGGTACAAAGCTACTTCCAGTTCTGTTATTACTGCTTTATAGTTTGAACATATCTCCCCAAGGGTATCAAACGGATCATCATATGTTCTGTTGGGATACTCTATGTATAATCCATTTCGCACTTTAATGGTGGGATTAAAAGCAGAACCGTCGGTATATACGTGTGTCCATTTTCTGGATAGGCGTCAATCGTTCTCTATGATGCTCTCATAAGTCTTACTGGATAGAACATCTTCTTGTATTATCTGTTAGTTTTGTTTCCGTTTCTGGCATTTTTATACACGTAAAAAGCAAAGTAACCCATAGCTACTGCCGTAGGGGTGGGAGGTGTTAGCGATCTCACATTTCAGAAGCTCGGCTATATGAGGGCGGTAGCCATCTCCTTTCCCTCGCCGCTTTTACTTCCTGGAACGAACCGATACCCATTTAAGGCTGTGTCGACCAGGGAGCCGTTGCAGTCTGAAAAAACATTTCCACCTCAACTGGGGAATGAACCCAGGACCACTCAGATGTAAAGCCAGCTCGCTAACCACTGCGCTTCGTGGCTCCGATGCATATATAGGGTGGTAAATTTCTTGTTATTCTCTGTGTTCCGTGTCTCTTGTCTGAGAGGTGATATATACCCCCTAAATGTTTTAAAACTGCAATATATAGCGTTAAAATATCTAAGTAGCATTTGGCTGCAGAAAGGACATAGATTGAAACAAGAACTCAAAAAGAAAATGCAGTAACACACCATTTATCTCCCGTTTACAGAAACATTCCAATGTACACAATAACAAAAAACAAATGATCCAAAGTATGTTCATGTCAGCCATGTTAGACAAAGGCTCTGACTAAGGTAGAAGAGCGAATACTAACTTATCGAATGAGATGTGTTTGCGAAAAGTTAACAGGGAGACGAAAAGAAATCTTAACACAAACTATAATCAACCCCATTTATTGCATACATATATATACGAGGCGTGTTCAAATGAAACCGGACCAAACTACAACACATACGTACGATGCGTATGCTGACGTCACTTTCGGTGTAAACAGCACATACCAACCGTTAAGTTTGCAAAATTTCCTTTACCTTCGACTCATCGTTTCTTCGGCGAACCGTTGAACACATGGCGGGTGTGATACGGAATCCGTCCAGAGTTGGCCAGCGTGCGATGATTCTGTTTATAACATCTGAAGGACGTTGACCAGTTGACATTCATCGCAGAATGCAGGCAGTGTATGGTGACAAAAGTGTGTCGTAGACAACAGTGAAGAACTGAACAACGATGTTTCTTCTTCGTACGCAGTCAGACAGTAACCATTATTTTTTCGAAAAAAGCAGCCGTCATCCAGAGGCTGTCGACACTGCCATAGAGCTTGTCTAGTGTTGCCACTGGTGATGGCCACATCTGCTCTCTCTGATCCTCGTATGTCGGGCAGTTTTGCAGCAAATGCTCAGCGATCATTTTCTCGATACCACACGGGCATTCGTCGGTGCCACCTATCTTCAATTTGTTGAATAGGTGGTACCTGAGTCTATTGTGGCCATTGCGAAGTCTGAAGACCACGACCTGCTCTCTTCTGTTCAACTGGTAATAGGCATCGTTTTTGGTGTAGCCAGTATGTTCGGTTTCACATTTGGTCATGTATCTAGCTCTAATGAGCCGTTTTGACTCTTCGTAGGACAACGATGTTTAAAGAAGGACATGAGCCAACACAAAAATATGAGCCTGACTTGGTCTCGGAAGATCTTGCAGAGGAAACTATGAGTAGGAGGATAATACAATTTTGCAAACTTGACGGTTGGTATGTGCTATTTGCACTAGAAGTGACATCATCGTGCGTATTGTACGTATGTTCACTTGTTACAGTTTGGTCCGGTTTCATTTGAACACGCTTCGCACATAATTAAATGGTTTGTTTGGGAAAACTATTGGAAGATTTCAATACATCAAGCCAATAAAAGAAAAAAAACACACCAACCAACGTCTTAGAGTGCATGACGAAGAAGAAGTAGATACATTCAAGTTGACTTCTGAAAGAGAACGAAGAAAGAGATTATTTTAAATGCTTAGATAACCGTGATGTTTTATTTGCTGTGCTAGGGCCTATTGTATTTCTTTTGAGCGCCAGTCAGAGAAAAAACTGAACAATACCTGTACTCATGCACAAACCGTGAACTTTGAAACAATGCTGGATTACAGCAAACGGGTAGGAAGGCTGTCAGTCCTGTACGGTCAGCCCAGAATTGCACTATAGTCAATGTCCATTTTATTCTGCACCTTTACAATGAAACTTGCCAGCGAGCTTCGCACTACTCAAGCTTGTCGCACAGGGAAAGAATGGTGACAAGCTTGCCAAAACAAAGTGGAACGCATTTCACCGTAAGGGAGTGCCACAAACCATCTTGAAGTTCCAAAAACCAATATGGCGAGGTCAACGTCCTTAATTTAAACCCGAGATAGCCACATGATAACAGTGTCACATCTGGAAGATTCACTCGCCTTCTATCACCACAAAGGATGTGGGATAGTTTTGAGCATGAGAATAACATCCCTTCTTGGCCACTCACTTGTCCACTATAATCCCAAATCAGTTTGCAGCAGGAACCAGTATATATATATATATATATATGCTATTATTGGTCAAGGAAAACAAACGCGAAAACCTTGGCTTACTATGTTTACCTTTTCTATACTTGAAGAGAAATGGCGATCAGAAGTTGAAATGATGTAGAAGTGGTAGTTGTTATTTCGAATGCCTACAATGAGTAAGTTTACTCTTTTGTACGCCCTGAAAAGGACGATAAGTGGCGGGTTGTAGTAGACGTTACCAGAACATGTACTGCGGCGCCGTAAAAAAACGAGGGATCAGATGCATTACTTCTTCTTCGTACGCTGTCAGACATCAACTTGAATTTGTTCCATAGAGCTTAGTCTAGTGTTGGCACTGGTGATGGCCACGTGTGCTTTCTCTGGTCCTCGTATGTCAGGCAATTTTGCAGCAGATGTTCAGCGGTCATTTTCCCTGTACCACCTATCTTCAGTGTTATTGAATAGATGATGCCTCAGTCTGTTGTGGCCTGTGCGGAGTCTTCTTCGTACGCTGTCAGACGTCAACCTTTATTTTTTCGAAAAAAGCAGCGGTCATCTGAGGCTGTCGACACTGCCATAGAGCGTGTCTAGTGTTGCCACTGGTGATGACCACATCTGCTCTCTCTGATCATCGTATGTCGGGCAGTTTTGCAGCAAGTGTTCAGCGGTCATTTTCCCGGTACCACACGTGCATTCGTCAGTGCCACCTATCTTCAATTTATTGAATAGGTGGTACCTCAGTCTATTGTGGCCAGTGCGAAGTCTGAAGACCACGACCTGCTCTCTTCTGTTCAACTGGCAATAGGCATCGTTTTTTGTGTAGCCAGTATGTTCTGTTTCCCATTTGGTCATGTATCTAGCTCTAATATACTGAAATACACAACTGAACATGAGTTGTTGATTACCCTGCATAAACTGTTCACAACCGTTGTTTGGTCCACCGGACAGGATCCTGCTACATATGATGTGATATAAAAACTATACAAAGGGGAAAGACAACGATCTGAATGTAGCAGCTATATGCAAATCTCATTACTTTCTGTTTCCGGGAAAGTCTTTGCCTTCATCTTCTTTCCGGGATCAAGATGCTGAGCAGCGCATAAGCTGCAGTGGTCAGCCATAGCTGACTGATAGCGTCAGGGCCAGCGAACCAGAGCTGCCAAGACCCTTCTTCACCTCCCCGCGGTGATCCTGGATAACAGGCTGCAGCAGGGCAGACTGGCTAAGGAGAAGGGATCGAAGAGGGAATGCTAACCCGGTACTCAAAAAATGCTTGCTGAAGTCAGATGTGTTGGACCGAAAGGTGCAAATACGCAGTCAAGCTGTAAACTACGATACAGCGCATTCCGTTCTCTGAACTACATTCTGCTACTTAAGCCCTTTCAGGGTTTGGTAGTGGGAGATTGAGAACGAACGAAGACAAGCCAAGCCCAGCCATACTTCTTTGCTGAAAAGACATAAACGTTCTCCACCCCCTCTCACCCAGTCTGACTTCACTTACTGTCGTTTCAAAGTGATGTAATTCTTGTTCCGCAGCCTACTTACGAATGTGAGGCATTGGGATTTCAACTACATTACGGGTCGTTTACGTTGATCTCAAGGCTGCGGGAGTCGCGGTAGCGCAGTGGTTAGTGCATTATCTTCCCAGTCAGGCGATCAAGGTTCAATCCCAGTTGATGCGGGATTCCTTTTCTGATCGCAAACCTGTAGTCGACCCATCCACAGAAATTAGGGTACCAGAAAATTTTGGGAAGTAAAGGCGTCCGGCGTGATGCTGTCCACATCATCCACAAATAATATGGGCCTAGCACCATATTTCCTATACGCTGCATGACGTGACGTGATCTTTGCTTTACTTTTCAAAGCTGCCTTTGCGTCATTTGACGCCTCTGGGCCACAATCTCTACGACAGATTATCTGCATTATTGTCCGACAGGGATGTGTTCTTGCTCGGGCATTGTTCTACGCGTCATGGAATGAATCCTCACCCGGCTGGAGACGCACAATCGTGGAATCACTTTTTGGACAGCTGCTTGTGACCGACCTTGACTTTTCAGACGACGCAGACAAACCAAGCTCCCATCTTTGGGCATTGTTAAAACCATAGGAGCGCATAGACAATTGAACACCAACATCTCATGAGAAAAAATCAAAATCCAAAAACCTTGGTCGCAATTTGACAAAGGCAGAAATCACTGTTGAAGGCAACTACGTCAACTCCACAAAGATGTCATCTACCTGCATGGGGCCGAAGATGCAGCAGTGAATGAGTTGACACCAGCCAGCGATTCATATCTGATTGATTGCGTCACAATCAACGAATAATTGCTGACCAAGACCTTATTTCAATCTGGAAGCAGGTAGCACTTGTGTCGCCTAGCTAAGAGAATAGAGATCGAAGAGGTAGACAACCCCAGTCCCTAAAATGCCATCTTGAAATAGGATGTGTCGGACCGAAAGGGACAAATGTCACAGCCTCGGCGTAGACCCCGCCACAACGTCATTTTCATGACGAACGCGCTCGTGAAGAGATAGATAGATAGATAGATAGATAGATAGATAGGTAGGTAGGTAGGTAGGTAGGTAGGTAGATAGATAGATAGATAGATAGATAGATAGATAGAGAGAGAGAGAGAGAGAGAGAGAGAGCGAGAGAGAGAGAATTTACCTGATCAGCAAACCCAAATGTGTATTCTCACGGACATCATTCGATGGATCGGCATGGCAGCCATTGCTGTGAATTCCCTACATCGGTTTTCAATTAAAAACAACATATCATCATGTAGCATGTTCTTTATAGAACGTCGCTCCCATTACAGTCTGTCTGAAAGAAACTCTTTCCGTTGCCAAAACTCCAGCCTCCGCCACAGCCATACCCAGGCAATTTCAAAATTGTACATTATTTAAGATAAATATCACAAATCACCATCAACCAGTCCACAAAACTTGTGATGATGTGTTCGACCATCACGCGTAATGATGACCACACTCTGTATTCAGCCGTTTGAAAAATCATTTAATTTTCCTTTGTCCGCTGAAATTGATGAAACTTTCACTGTGATTTGGATTAAAGTCTATTGGGTTTTCCCAGTTTGCCAACCTCACTATCTCGTCCTTAGCTACCCTTGACCAATAGCAAGACATTTTCGAGGAGATAGCATAGATTTGAAAGAGTGAGTTACACGGAAAGATGATACAATAACGAATCAATAACGGCCAAAGTAGGCCGACAAAGGCAAATATTGAAAATTATTAAAAAACGACAATTGATATGGTGGGCCACAATATGAGACATGAACGTCTTCTACAGAAGATACTAGAGGGCAAGATCCAGCGGAGAAGATGATGGACACGACCAAGATACACCATTTCATCTCAGGCATGCAGAGACATTAAAGTACGAACCTATACTGAAATTAAGAGAGCTGCAGAGAATAGGATCAAATGGAGAGACATGCTCAGATAACCTTACAACCAATCTCTTTTTCTTCTTTTGCGTTCGTTCTCATTCTCCCGTTCCCAAACCCTGAACAAATTTTACAAGAAGCAGGATGTAGTCCGGAGAACGGAATGGCGTTGTATCACGAATTTACAGCTTATCTGCGATATTTGCACCTTTCGATTCCACACATCCGCCTTGAGTAGCAACAGAAATGATAAATTAGACTATAACAAGTTAAAAAAACAAAAACTACTACCTACAAGAACTAGAGGGAATAGCTACACATTAACTGAAGAAAGGTCCAGATTAGAATGCTTGGAATACATTACCACAGGAAGTAGTGGAGGCAATGACAATTAATGCATTTAAGAATAGATTGGATGCGCATAGCTTTTATAGCAAGGAAACGTAAATGAAACTGGTTGTATACAGACTATGCAGAGTCTTCTAAACCAGTATAAAGAGGTTACGTTACGTTAAGTTAACAGAGCAGATTGGCTATGGAGAAAGGAAGTCTAACTAGGTACTCAAAAATTCTTGCTGAAGTCGGATGTGTCAGACCGAAAGGTGCAACTATCGCAGTCAATCTGTAAACTACGACACAACGCATTCTCTTTTACGGACAGCACCCTGCTATTTGCAAAGGATTTTCAGGGCTTGGTAGTGGGAGTTTGAGAACGAACGACGAAGAAGAAGAAATAAGTATACTTGATGAATGGTCGCAAAAACTGGGACTGAGGATACATAGAGAAAAAAAAGCGAAGATTATGAGAATACAAGCGACAATGATATTGCGTTAGGAGATAATGTACTACACGAAGTAGAGTCATTAATGTATCTCGGTAGCAAAACTGACAAATCATGAGGTACAGATACCAATTAAGAATACAAAAGGCAGAGCAGTTTTCATTACGGTAGTACATGGAAATGAAAAGAAATTAAATGTCCCACAAAAACATAAATCTGTAAAGTGGGGGTCACGAATGACTGCAACGAAAAAATGTTTAAAACATGTTCTATTTAAGAATCCCCGATGCAAAAGCTTACCATGTGAAACATTTTGAACATGGTGAGGATGAAGACATTAGATAAAAGACAACAATATCCACTGGAACAGAAAATTAAGCGAAGAAAATCTGACTGGATAGGACATACGCTGCGGAAGGCACCGTCTAATATAGCCAGGCTCTTACATGGAATCCTCAGGAAAAAAAGAGAGATAAGTAGACCACAAAATACACGGAAAATAGAATGTGAGAAGGAACTAAGATTAAATTATTGCACAAGGAGAAAGACAGAAAAAGCAACCCAGGACCGTGCATGCTGGTGGCGGGATGTTATCAATGGTCTATGCACCGAGAGGAGTGATTGATTGATCGATTGCAAAAAGAAGTTGAGCCAGATATAAACACTCACGGATAAGAGAGCTAGCGGCAAACATACATACATTAGAAAAGACATAGATGGCCCTGGAATGGATAGCTAAGGATATGAATACATGGCTTGTTATAATCCAATGCCCATGTTCCACAGGGAGCTGACAGTTTTTGATAGATTGATTAATAATTATGCAGAGGCTATTAGAAAGAGAGGGTTTCAGCCTATGGTCCATGTTTCAGCCATGACGTTTCAGCATGACCATACAAGTTGCCTATTTTTAGCCCAAATCTAATGATGCTTCCCATAATGCAAAGCCATTTTTTTCTCCCTTTGCTGGCAAGGAAGCGGAAATCGTCGCCAAACGTCATTCTATTTGATGAAAGTGGACGGCCATGTTGTGAAAGGACGAGACGCAAACACAAAGAAGTTTTTCTCCCTGATATCATCATGATTTGACGTCCATATCTATTGTAAGTACCAATTTAATTGACAGCATTTCGTTTACAATTGATCACAAATAGTTGCGGAAGAAAATTTCTATATAAATATTTGTGGACAAAAAGTATGAACTGACTCGCTTTGTCCGTGAAAAAACGGTGCAGTCGATGTCGACCGTAACAAAAATGGCATAAATTGATGGCCTTTAAATAGTTTTGTGACAGATGTCCCGTTTTCTTCAAACCTATACTTTATTTTGTTAAAAGTTCGTCTGGCGTGACTTGTGAGTATGTTAAATAGCCAATTTTAATTACTTTTCACACAGAATCAAAATCTAATTACTACTTTCAACTTTCAAATCTTACTACCGTACTTAACTACGTTTTAGTTTTAACTTATTTAACTGCTTACGTATTAATTCATTGATGATTGATTTAAAGACACAATGGCAATCAACAATGTGACTATAATCTTGTAATCTGTAACTGAATCTGTGAATGTCACTGAAAAAAAACTGCAAATCAATAATTCAATTCAATTGCAAAATAAATAATATATTGATTTGAACAGTGCAACAAAACCGGAATGTTGTGAAAACTAGCAAAAAAATGAAGACTATATAGTGTATAACTAAGTATTAAAACTTAAGTTAAATTATATATTAGCGAGACATATAAGTAAATAGTGACATTTTGAAAATATGAATTAGACTTTTCGCTCATTAACAAGTCTCCAAAATAAAATAGTTTAGTTCCATCATTTACTTTTTTTGAACTTGAAGTAGATCTTCAGCAACATACATGGAAAAAAAGTAGTTGTGCAAGTCAAGAAAGGTGTTTAGCCGTACTATATTTGCCTAGGTCTACTAAAAATGTATGCAACTTCCCATGCATCCACACTCATTTTCAACACGTCAATTTGACTGGGGCTGTTGACTTGAGAGTTGTGCTTTATGTAACCTTTTTATTTGTCAGTCTATAGTCTAGATATGATTTTGTTGTGTATAGACATAAATTAATGAACTACTTGTTGATATTTTTGTTATGCGTGTGTTAATCTTTGAGAAGATAAGACTAGTGAAAATGCCTTTTAAAAAAGGCACAAACATTTAGATCTAGACTCGCTGATTTGCTCCTCAAATTTTTTTTTAGAAATCATCACAAAGCGCTGATACTGTTTTTTTATAAGAACAGCCAACACTTTGTACAAAACTAAACAACAGCTTACAAACACGTAAACAAGGCATTAAACACCAGTGTTTTTTGTAACTTGGTATAATTTTTGTGATTTATGCACAGCCTAGCATGTGTTTAAGGTTTAAACTTTAAGCAATTCAACTCAATGCATAATAGAAACAACATTCACACACTATTACAAAGGTATTGTGCACTCACAATACATTTTATTTAATTTTATTAACCTTATACCAAGAACTGATAAAATGGGGCAACAGGCATCTAGCCGTGGGGTATTAAGCATCTCTCTTTACTGTGTGCAAAAATCACAGATCATTCTTGTCGTTCCAGGTCTTGAATGCTGGAAGCAATATTTAGACACTCTATATGTGGTACCACTTATCACACTGGACCCAATTCATGACACCTGGTTGTCAAAATCTGTAACCTTTCTCCAAATCCTCATTTTGAGTTATTGGAGTCTGGCGTTGGGTATTCCTGCTCTTCCTCCCCACGTCCTCTTGTTGTAGAAGTCTCCCGAGCAGCTGTCTCTCTCAGATACTGCATACACTCCTTTGAAGTGGGAGACTCACCATAGCAAAATCTCTAGACATGAGCAAATCTACCCCTTGCAGAGCTCACAAGTCTTGGCATGCAACTGCAAAAAACCAGTCTCATCAGCATTGAAGATCTGTTCATACATATCTTTTACACATGCTTCAGTTGAGAGTAAGACCTTGTTCAGAAGGGTGAACCAGTGGTTTATGACATTCGGGTCCCCGGCAGGATACATTTACTGGCAAGTAGTTTTGTGAAAAAAGTTCTGTGGAGTTTGTAACCACACAAAATTGGTTTACAAAATATGTTCAAAAGACTATAGACTTTGAATATCGGTCCATTACCACTACTTAAGATGCTTGTCAACTTATTGGTGCCTATTGCCCCTTGGTGCTTAATGCCCTACTTTACTCTATATGGAATTGGGCCAACGGGCAGGAGCCCAAAGGCTGCTGGATCAATAACCAACCATAAGATTGGCCTATCCGTTTTCACTTAAACCGTATTTGCTACATTTTTTAAAGTCTTATACACTTCAATTTACTCTAAACAGATCAACCTCACAAATGTTTTGTAACAACTTGACCTCACAATTCTCAATAATGGGTTGACCCCAATTATGTGAAGAAGAAAATGGTATTTTTTAATTTCACACATCATTTTCCCGGTACTTCTTCTTCGTACGCTGTCAGACGTCAACTTGTATTTGTTCGAAGAAAGCAGCGGTCATCCTGAGGCTGTCGACACTGCCATAGTGCTTGTCTAGTGTTGGCACTGGTGATGGCCACATGCACTTTCTCTGGTCCTCGTATGTCGGGCAATTTTACAGCGGATGTTCAGCGGTCATTTTCCCTGTACCATAGGTGCAATCGTCAGTGCCACCTATCTTCAGTTTATTGAATAGATGGTTCCTCAGTCTGTTGTGGAGTGTGAAGACCACGACCTGCTCAACTGGTAATAGGCATCGCTTTTTGTGTAGCCAATATGCTGTTTCCTATTTGGCCATGTATCTGGCCCTAATAAACCGGTTGGACTCTTAGTAGGTCACACTAGAATCTGGTTGTGGTAATCATGCACCTTCTTTTGCCAGTCTGTCTGCCTCCTCGTTGCCTTGAATGTTACAGTGGGATGTAACCCACTGTATCACTACTCTTTTTGGTGCGGACTGCTGGCATAGTTGACAGAGTACTGCTCTTAAATCATTGTTCTGTATTTTTCTGGCTTTTTAGTGCTGTAACCACAGACAGGGCATCTGTAAACGGGACTATCTGGCTTTCATTGCTTTCGCCTGTCAGCATTGCTTTTATTGCAAACTTCAGTGCCTCTGCCTCCGCTCTGAAATTGCTTGAGAATTTTCCAGTTGCCACTGACAGTGTTATTTTTCTGCCATTTGTTAGGCTCGGGAATAACCCTCCCCCTCCATTCTGTGTTGTGTTTGTTACAGAACTGTCGGTGTATGCATGGGCCCAGTCCATGCTTGGGTAGTTTTTCGCTATGTACCTCAGGGTTATGTCTCTTATTTCTTTTTCAGTCTGGCTGTTCTTGTATCCAATACCTGGTATATTTTCTACCACCTCTGGAATATTATGCTGCTTACAGGTGGGTTTGCGTACAGTGAGGATGTGCTTTGGTGTTACGGTGTTCATAGGGTCTTCTTCGCTCATCTTTGCTTTGGCTATTTCTTCAAAGTTTCTCCGCTTTAGTTTTCCTTTTCCAAATCTATTTAGTCTCTGATGCATTGGATGGTCTAGTCAGCCTCAGTCTTCTGAGTTTCTCTGCTTGCTGTTGGGATCTGTCTCTTCTATCGATCATGGATTGCAGATTTGTAATCTTTTCAAGTTCTACAATTGGCATTGACTTCATGCCTCCTATTATAACTCTTTGGCTTGGTTTTGAAGTTTGCTAATTGTATCAGAGCGCCTTTGCTGCTGTTGCCCATGCCACAATGCCATACTTGATAACTGGTCTCACTCTTCCAGTGTACAGTTTCGTTATTCTTTCGTCTGCTCCCCAGCTTATGCCAGCAAGTTTCCTCATGATTGCCATTCTTTGTCTGCTCTCATTCGGTTTCTCTCGATCTGACTTTTCCATGTCATGCACGATCAAATGTGACACCCAAGTAGTTTTGGTTGTCGTTTGTCCGCAGATATTTGCCATTAAGACTTATTTTGGTGTTCTATTTTCGTGGTACAAACTATGACGAAGGAAGTGGCGTTTTTATAACAACAAAACACTCAATTTCTACGACCGTCTAGTTGTTCATATATGATAAACTGGTGCAATGCTTGGTCTCGACAATGGTGATATTGTTGTTTAATGCCCAAATGAGTAAGTTTACTCTTTTGTGCTCCTTGAAAAAGGACGTTAAGTGGCGGGTTGTAGTAGCTTTCCTCACATCCCGAGCATGCCGGTGGTGGCTGGCTGGGCGCTCACTACTACGGGGATCATTTCAGTCCACATCTTGTCATCCAGGCTGCCTTGAAAAACAGCTTGTTTCCAGGGAACTCTACATTGAAGAAATTGTTGACCCTGATGCAACGTCTTGGTCAGTTTTTTGTGCCTGACTGGACTAGCAGCATCCCAGTTTCTTTTAACAATGGTGATAAAACAAATTTTTTTTGCGGTGGCCAGATCAAGTAAGGCTTTGCGAAGTGGGATGACCAACTCGCTTCATGGCCAAATTTATGGCTTGAGATCAGGCATGAATGCAATTGCCAGTCCCATGCACAACTGTCCTTTTAGACTATGATTTGCATAGTGGATGCTGTAAGCCTATTCTATCATCCTAAATAAAGGACACTGATCCGCATCAGGGCTCCAAATACAATACAGTAACATTTACAGTTCAATCAATCAAAACATTTTAAGTTACCGGTGGAATATGTCAACAAATACGTAAATGCAGTTACCAAGTTAAAATACTCTATGAGAATATTCCATCAGTCAATTCAAGTTCAAGAAATATAAATGCGAAAAAAGCATGTATAGAATCAAAAGAGAACGGGTTTTCCAGTGGAAGAAGAAATGGATGCTGGATATAGTGAAATCAATAAGTGGCCATCTGTTAGATAAAAGCATTGTAACCAGTAGATCTAAATCAGTAAACATACTTAAGCAAGGAAGACGGGCCTGTAATGTATCTATTCTTTCTGCTTCTTTTCCCTTATCTTGGTTTGCCTCTCATCGTCAGGTTATGAAAAGATCTCTAAAATGAGTCCTACTGTGCACGTCATGCACAGTGGCATTCACCTCATATTTCTGCATGTAAAATTTCATGGCCGATGTTGGTTGTTAATCCACTGTATCTAAATATCATTGCTTGTATGGCTGTTGTGTGGGGGTAGTCTTATTATGAGGCAAAACCATTTTAGTTGCTGTCTTTTGATTTGTACAACTGATGTTGCTCCCACCAGCATCCTGTTATCATTTCTGATCCTGTCTCTCCATTGCAAGGATGATATTGATTTGTCCGGCTTGTCTAGATATTTTCTACGTTGATTTTCATGCTGTATTCTTTACATGTTGTGTTTAGTTTGTCAATATGTTGTTGCAATTGCATTTCTGTAGTTGCTATGATAGTTTGATCCTTTGAGAAAAGTTTAATAAGAGTTCACCCATGTTGTTTCCTTCATTTTGGTTGGCTGTATTTACATAAGTGGTCTACACGGGAGATGAAAAATGGGGATAAAACACATCCTTCCGCACTCCACATAGTCGTTATTGTTCTAACGGAACACTGGTTATCAATGTAAAGACTTTTGAGGTGATTGTTTACTATACAGTGAGCCAATATTTTCCATAGATGTCTATCTACCTGGTTGCAAGCTTTATTTTGATTTACAAATGCAACATATGTCTGGAATGTATAGAACCAATTAACTAAAGAAATCTTTGAATTCCATACTTAAGTTAATTGCTAATTTGCATATGGTATTGGAAGGTCATTGCATATCTACTAGCAAACAGCAGACATGCATGCTTTGAACCCTATAGGAAAGATGAAACAGGCAGACATAATAAAACACTTTGGTGAAGAACCACACAAGCTGAAATGTATATCATGAATCAGAGCTGGTCCAATGTCCAAGGGTGACTTCAGACAAGGTGAAGTGGAGGACATCAAGTGACTGATTGCTTTAATAGTCATTGACTAAGAAACATTTTAAAAAAAGCAAAATAAAAAACTGCTTATCAGAACATGGATGTTTTGACATGCCATCAGCTGATGCTGTGGACAAGAAAAGAGTGTAAAATCACATAGATCTAGTGGCAATACAAAGTTGTGCATTAGCATCATTTTTGTAACAACTGCAGATGGCCAGAAAGTGCTGTCATATGTCTGTCAAATAAAGGACAAAACTGACGTTTCAAGGGAAAATAATGTACCGGCTAGAATTTTTTAATAGTAAGACCGTGCAGGGAAAGGATAGCGGAAGAATTGAGACGGTTTCTTCGACTAATGATTAATGAGGTCAGAGATGCAGGCAGAATGAGGCAGGTTGCAGAAAGGAATAGTAATCTGGTTGTAATCCTATAGATAGCTGCTTTTAATGTAGACCAAGTCATCAATATACCATTTAAGGATTACATGCTGATAGAATGCAGTTGCTGGTTAATTAAAGGGAATCCATCATTTGTCCCAAAATGTAAAGATTAACAAACCAAGCTCTCAGCGGATAGCTAGGTCTTGAAGGTAGGAAAGAGTCCATGTTAAATTGGTTTACAAAATATGTTCAAAAGACTAAACTTTGAATATCGGTCTATTACCACTACTTAAGATGAGCTGGGAGAAGATAATAAAGACGGTGAATAGGAGTTGCATATTTCTGATTTTATTTATTAGTTA
The DNA here is from genome assembly GCA_036924085.1 of Ariolimax columbianus. Taxonomy (NCBI): domain Eukaryota; kingdom Metazoa; phylum Mollusca; class Gastropoda; order Stylommatophora; family Arionidae; genus Ariolimax; species Ariolimax columbianus. The sequence goes on from JAVGWX010000006.1 coordinate 41,106,689, forward strand.
CCATACAAGTCTTATCTGTTTTTGGTCTTCTAAACAGCTTTGTCATATGTATGTGATTTTATGTTCAGTGCTCAGAAATTAGCCATACAAATTTAATTCTTGACACTTTTGTATTGTTAATGTGAGATGAGCTAATTTTAAAGCATATCTGATTTGTTTTAGAAGCAGTTCCATTGATTATAAGTTGTCTGGTGTGATGTCAAGGTACACCACTTACAATCTGAGTGTTATAATTGATGTACTAGCAACCATTGCCTAACTTTTTCCATTTGTTTTAAAAAACAGGTTTCTCTTCTGATACGAAAACTAAAAACCAAACGCTGGAATTACCAGCCTTGTCGTAGCCAGGATGTCTTGTATACACTACAAGTTCAAGAGCAGCCTGGACTACAATTCTGTTACCTTTGATGGTTTGCACTTGTCCTTGACAGACCTAAAGAAAGCCATCAGCCAGCAGAAACGCTTGAAACCAGGAGAATTTGATTTGGAAATTACCAACGCGCAAACAGGAGATGGTAAGCATGATTATATTCTATCCCAGTCTAGTATTGTCTTTTATTTTTATCGTCTTGTCATATCAGTCCTGCTAGTAAATGGTATATATGTGTGCGTGCAAATAGCTTTTATTACATGTTTCAATGTCGACTGAGTAGAGACACTGGCAGGCACTTTTTAACCTTAATTTTATTCCCTACCAGTATACAAGAAAAATGATGAACTCATTGCAAAGAACACGTCTGTGATTGTGTCAAGAGTGCCTATCAACAAGACAACAGCCAGCAGTACGCAGAAGTCATGGTAGGTTGTGCTTAATTTGGTTATATTTATCAAGAGTCAGGTGTGCACACTTGTATTCATTTTTGATGGTACATCTAGATACAGCACAGTAAAACTTCAATTATTTGTCTAGGTGCGGAATTGATAATGGATGACCAATTGAAAATATACTTTGTAAACATTATATAATAGTTCATTTCCTGCAAAATATTATATGTATGTATGTATATATATATATATATGGCTTAGTTGTTCCTCTTATAGTGGCTGGAATTGCCAACTCTCCTTACTTGTTTCTGACAGGCACAGTGATGCTATTCTTTGCACCAATTTCAATTCTGCCTTATTTTCCAATAAAATATCCACAATGCATTAAAATGAAAGCTTATTATCCACTGGACCTTCATAGCTCTAAGATAGAGCTCATTGGACATGCAGTGGCAGCTGTTGAGAAACTTGACACCAAGTAATCAATAATAATTATGTCTGATCGGATATTATGTGAAACATTACAACTGCAAACAATGTTGAGTGAAAGAATTTATCTTTCAGTGTAATTGAATTTACAAATTTGTCTACAATCTGTTTCTTTGCAGGGAGGCTTTCAAGCAAGAATGTGCCAAAGTAGTACGTGTCTCTTTGTGGTAACTTGTGGTCTTGGTAGATAGACGTTTTTGACTTCAAATTCAGATACTTAGGTTATCACATGTGCAATATTAAACTTATTAATCTGTTTGTGTGTTTCTTGTTAAATCCATCTGTATTTAGAATGTTTGTTGTGTTAATGTGTTCTTGTTTCCCCACATCTTTGTTGTGGAAATAAGAGTACACAGTCAACCACTCAAAATAAATTCTCTCATATGGACCATACCAGTCTATACTCTTTTATTTGCCTTATTATCAACATTGTGTGCAATTAATTAACAATACACAGTTTTGGTGTGATTAAATAATGTATTTACTGGTTTGGGCACTCAAGAATCTTCATCACAGCTTGCATGCGTTCTGTACTGGTAACTGACTTTTGTAGTATGGTTTAAGTGTGCTTTCTATCATCTTGTAACCAGAGTGGTTCCTTAGGTAATGAGAATAGGGCTGCTGTATCCGTCCTTGCATAGGTGGCTAAAGAAGGCTGTACATAGGACTGGCAATCTCACTATTATAAAACTGTTGCTTTGAAACTGCACTGCAAATGTCTGGAATGAAGCTTTCCTTAAAGCTGGCTTAGGGCAAGCCAAATGCGGTGTTGTATCAATGCTTCAACAAATGCATGCAACGGGACTTTGATTGATATTATCTTGTTTACACTACAGGGCATTTCAAAAGTGTAACTTGTTTCAAGGTTCTTGTTTGTTTTATAAGAAAATCCTAATTATGACTGTTTCGTGTCAGGCATTTTTTGTGTGGAGAAAACGTGAGAACTGCATTTTCTCTATTTATATTTTGTTCAATATTAATCATGATATGTATTGTATATTTGCACTATGCAAGTTTCACGACTGAGTTATTTTCAGTTGTAACTACCTTAATTCTGAAAATCATCTCCTCTGGTTGTTTCCATTGTCATGATTCTTTCTTAAGACCTTTCTTTTCAACGATTTTTCCCATGAATTTTGTCTATTTTCTTTTAAAACTTTTGTTGTCAGCAAGCTTGAAATAGTTAAAAAGCACTAGCAAAATAAATACACTTTTCACATGCAGTACGTTTGGCCATGTAGCATACTTTAGATCATATGAACAGTCATAGATAGCATTGGGTCCACTACTTGGAATGCATGTTAAAAAAATCAGAATATTTATCTATTTGCTTAATGACAATTATCAAAACATTTAACAATTGTAATATACAGCTGTTATACAGAGAGTTATTTACGCGGAATACTTATATGTATACAAGTGTGTCAAGCTTCTATGGTCAAGATAGACAACAGACTGACAGTGATGTGCTATTGCACGTTTTTTTTTAATTCCATAAATTTTGGTTTGTGTGTAAAAAATATTGAGTGACCGATGTTTCGATAGTACACTTAGCTGCTCCTCTTCTACATGGAGGTTTAGAGGTTTTCCAGAAAGTGCTTCAGGGTGTTCTATCATCTTGGTCTGGTTCCAGTGTAGTCTTTGGTCTCTTATAGACATATATATATATACATCACAACTGACTTTTAGTATCTTTGTCTTCCTTGATTGCCATGGTAGCCGATCTTTTTTCATTCTCATAACATGAGCAAACCACGGAAGTTAAGATATTTTCACTCGAGTCTGCAAGGGCTGGATGTAGAGACTGTACCTTATCTTATTATATTCACCATATCATTTTAGAGGATTGAAGGTGATTTTTCTGGATTGTTGTCATTGCAGATCTATTACAGCTCCAATATATGTTTGACCTTTTCCAGAGACTGTTCATGTGAGACAACTCCTATTTTTCAAACAGCTAATGGTCACTCCTCCCTTTCCCAGTTCTTTCTAGTTTTCAAGGTTGGTTGCAGGTGTGCCTCTGATTTGGTAATCAGGGTTATATAAATGGCAAACACCAGGCTCACTCAATAGACTGGTTATATCATTTAGTGCCCCACTGACTAGAATGGTTTTGTTTTTATCATCTAGTACCCCACTGAAAAGACTTGTTTTATAAACTAGGAGCCCACTGAATAGGCTGGTTCTATAAACTAGTGTCCCACTGAATGGACTGGTTTTAACAACTAGTGCTCCACTGAATAGACTGGTTTTATCATCTAGTGCCCCACTGAATAGATTGGTTTCATCAACTACCGCCCCACCAAGTGCTCTTTTGGTCCACTTCTTACATGCTTTGATGACATATTTCATGAGTAGTATGAATATGTATTGCAATATGATGCACTGTGTCTTGAATTCTTCACGATTTAATCATGTGGCCAAAAACACATAGTATACACAACATTGAAGATTGTAAGGTCATCTAGTTTGAGATGGAATCAATAAAAATAAGCACATGATTTTGTCACATCAACTAGTTTTTGCTTATGTCTTTTACATTCACTAGTGTTTGCTTTTATGTCTTTACCTCGGAAGCCCAGGGATATGGCATTTTATTGACTGGGTAGCTATGGTTCAATGAGTTAATGCAATAAAGACAATTGCATTGAAATTAAAAAATCGCGATATAAAGTGCTATATAAACGGTATCAGACAGGACCAATAAATTTACATACTTGCGAGGTGGCGCAGTGGTTAGTGCAATGGCTTTCTAACCTAGCGATTGGGGTTCTGTTTCCAGTTGGTGTGGGATTTTTCTTATTGCGAAATGTCACCAGGGGTTGACCCAGCCTAATAAATTGGGTACCAGAATAATCTGGGAATGTAAAGGCGGTTGACATCCTTCCTAATGTGATGTTAGTCAAGAAAAAAATTGGGCACAAACGTGTGTTAATGGGATCTTTACTTGTGAGGTACACTTCCTACCAAACAGCAGAGAAGGATAAGAAAAGTGAACATTATTAAAATCATTCCTTTCTTTGTCCTCAAACTCCCACCAGCCCCTGAAAAGTACTAATAAGCTGGATATGGTCCTAAGTATGGAATATGTTGTCATAGTTTACAGCATGACTGCGAATATCTACACCTTTTGGGCGGACACATTCTACTTTAGAATTTTTGGGTACCAGGTTAGCCTTCCCTCTTCAACCCCTTCTCCTCAGCCAGCAGTCCTGCTGCAGCCTGTTATCCAGAATCACCACGTGATGATGAGAATGGTCTAGGCAGCTCTGGGTAGCTGGCCATGACGCTAGAATTCAGCTTTGTGTCATCAACCGATACAGCTCATGCACTGCTCAGCATCTGGATACCATTAAGATCATACAAATGTAATGCCAATATGCAACAATGAAGCTGTTTATGGCATAATGCCAACCTTTTGCACCAAAATAGTACTTTCATTACTTTATCCCTTTCACATGGGGTAACTGATAACTCATATTCAGACCCTCAGTGTCTGCACATTTATAAATGCTCACAGCTATGTGTGATTATAGTTTTCTGATTTGGTTGTATTCCCGTGGTGGTCTTTTCCAGGTTTAATTTTGTTTTAAACTGTCCAGCATCTTTTTTCAAACTTCCTAAAGTATATTTGCCACTAGGTAGTACACAGCTGACATGATAAACAGTGAGAAAGCTACGATAAACAACGAGAAAGCTGTTTTCAAAGATTTTCTGGGATTTGCCGTGTTTAGTAGTGACTTATCGGTGCTAGTTTCTTGTTGTTAGAAGGTTAATCTGGTTTTATTTATCTGCTCTTTGGGGCAAGGACTTTGTGTTGGTGTGATCAATAGTCTTAAAAAGGATTTTCATATAAATGACATTGTACTACCTCACTACATGCATATATCATGCTGTTTTGTATTTTATATTTGCAAATGTTTTCTTTTTTGTGATATACCATAGTGCTTTCATGTACATTTTGTCAGATCCACATATTTATAATAGTTAATTAAATATTGTGTATTTAGTAAAACGTTTTTACTTTATAGTTTATATTGGATTTTCTCAACTGGTTGTGCAGTTTTATCAATAATTTGCTTTATGCATGCTGTTGTTGGTGATACAAATTCTTGTTACTGTTAGTCATGTGTTGTGCCTGAATTGAAAATTTCACATCTATAATCAGTCCACTACTGTAAAATGTTGTGTTTATACCAACATGAACAACTATGATTACCATCACAGTGTGTGTTGAATATCTACGAGTAATCAAGATGTGTGATTGATTATTGGACTAATCAAATAATAAATCATTGCTGAAGCAAAGCTTTACCTTCAAAGCCATCTCTAAAAAAAATCTAAAAAGGGAGAAAATATACCAGAATCACATGTTGTTTTGAGAAAATGGTGTCGTTAAGGATGTATGGTTATGATTTTGTCTTTCAGACCAACCAGAGTTTGTTGCTGTGCAACAATGATCAATGCTAGTATTATTCAGCAATTTCCTACCTAACAGTTCAAATATACTACTTACTGTCTATTTACTACTAGCTGATTTGGGCAGAACTGAAAAGGATTAATTAGATTTATGATTGTCCTGTATGATGAACACTTTTACCTAAAATTGATTGAGCATTTGTGGTAATTTCTGTGGTATGAAATGTATTTAGCCTAGTTTAACAATCATTGGTGCAATAAATACTATATAATTATAGAATGGGGTAATAAGACACATACTATTTTAATAATATTGGGTTCAATCTAAACATGCTTTAGTCGCCTACCCAGCTTTTATAGCTAGCTACCTGATCACCGGCAAGCTCCAGTTAAAACAGCTGTATATATGGTTCATTTGTAAATGAGTACCTGACCACTCCACCTCACAAACTAACCTAACACTTCATCCCTGGTGGTAGTTTCTGCTATGGGAATTACAATTAATAAAAAAACAAAAGGAGTGGAGCTGACTACACCACTGTCACAAAAGCTGTGGCCTATTGCAGTAGAAGTCAATAATACTTCATATCTGGTGATATTGACAGCTATTGGGACAGTACTGCGTTATTGCGTGCACGTAAAATGTAGTTAATTTGTAGAAACAATGACACATATTTGTCTGTTTACTCCACTCCAATGTACATATCTGTAGATTGTCCGAATTAAGTTGATGAAGGCAAGAAGCAGCTGAAACCCTGTACAATATCTCAATACTTGTCTACAGAATTGTCTATCTTTACCCATACCTTATAGACTAGATATGCTGCTGTGCTTGTTGTAAAGGTAAACCCTGTTTGGATAGTTGTTAAAATCATATAGACCTATTTGTTGTGCAGCTTTGTAGACTATCTGTGCTGAGTTCTTCTTCTTTGGTGTTTGTCCCGATAGGGATATTGTATAATAGTTTACAAGGATGCGCCTTTCGGCTCACAACATCTGATTTCAGTTTTGTGGACCGGATTTGCCGTCTCTCTTCTACTGCATGGTTATAGCCTGTTTTCAGGGCCACCAATGTGAGGGAGAATAGGGTCTTGATCAGTTATGGGGCACTAACCTTGGTACAAGCAGCCAGCAATGAGTTGCTGTTGCATCTTCAGCCCACCAAAACAGCAAGTTAAATAAGACATAAACACAGACCATAATGTGACATACATCAATAATTAGGTAGATGGAAATATCAACTTTTCTGCTAATTTTAGTACATTAGTGATAGATGGACTTTTTTTGGGACGCAGCATTCAGCAAAATGCTCACACGATATGTAACACAAGGATAAGTAAAGCTGGTAAACTATAGAAGAAAACTTATAGAAAAACTTGGTACCATGCAAGGGATAACTAGGGACTGATGAGACTGAACAATGGATACTGAAATGCAAATAATGTATGGTGTAGTGAACAAAGAACAAGCAGTAACCTATTAGGTATTCTTGCTTTTCTAGCACATCTGTAGTATTTGAAATTTCCCATTCTTATGTCTTTAGACTACATTGATATAGAGTTACTGTGCTTCACATGGAACAAGGAGACTATACCAGTATGAAACTTCAATCAAATTAATCAAAACCTTTGTTTTCTGTGGATCACAGGTCTTCAACTAACACACACTAAGTCGTCCTGGTCAAATGTTACAGCTTTGTCCATATCTTTCCTGTGTCCTTTCTCAAACTCTTTTTTTTCCATATTTGTTTTGGTATGCCTCTACTTGTTTTCTGGATTCCAGACTACATGCCTTTCTAATCGGTTGTCAGATATTGTGTGAAAGTTAATGTCAATCATAGGTCAAGGCTTTCTTTGGTCAGGTGTTTAGTTTTTTTGGAACTACATACAATGGCAATTTGAAAAGTTTCGCCTTTGAGATTTTCATGAAGCTTGGAATGTCATTTAGGTGACATATTTTTCAACGCAGTCACCATCCCTGTCGACATACCAACGTAGGATAAGTTGTTGCATCCCGCAAAGGAAACACATGCTTCTTATCGTCAGAAGCGTAACCGTGTTCTTTGAGGTGTTCTTTCAGCTTCACAGAGAGGAAGAAGCCACAAGGTGTCAGATCGGGGCTATATGATGAGTGCTATAAAATATAGTCGGTGATGCTCCACTGCAGCCGTGCTGAAGAATTGCGCGCTTACCCACACTAACATAAAACATAAAAATATGTTTTCACATATCGATCATAGTTGATGGTATTGCCATGCTCCAAAATTTCTGTGAGGTCATCACTTTTCCTGCAGAGGGCGGCATCCGTGAATTATTTTGGGGCAGGTGAGTTCGTATACGTGTACTCCATTAGACTGATGGTTGTTTTCTGGGCACATAATGATGTGCCCATAAATCATCAGTGCCAGTCCGGGGGGTAAAGGCACCGTCTTCCAGTTCATATCTGTTGTCGGCACTGTTTTATATCCGGTGTCGCCAAAAATGGTAGGGGTGCAGTGGGTTCCATCTCACTGCAACATCCAAGGCAACAAGGAGGCAGACAGACTGGCAAAAGAAGGTGCAAAACTACCACAACCAGATACTAGCATGACATGAAGAGTCAAAACGGTTTATACGAGCTAGATACATGACCAAATGGGAAACCGAACATACTGGTTACACCAAAAACGATGCCTATTACCAGTTGAACAGAAGAGAGCAGGTCGCGGTCTTCAGACTTCGCACTGGCCACAACAGACTGAGGTACCACCTATTCAACAAATTGAAGATAGGCGGCACCGACAAATGCCTGTGGTACCGGGAAAATGACCGCTGAGCATTTGCTGCAAAACTGCCCGACATACGAGGATCAGAGAGAGCAGATGTGGCCATCACCAGTGGCAACACTAGACAAGCTCTATGGCAGTGTCGACAGCCTCAGGATGACGGCTGCTTTTTTCGAAAAAATAATGGTTACTGTCTGACTGCGTACGAAGAAGAAGATATCTGGTGTCGGCATGCAAAGAACCCACTTTCCTATACCCAAGCAGGGCATGGATAATGGAATGGGCTCTCAATTGACAGCACTGACATCTATACATGTCACCATATACCACATGTTGTGTGTCCATGTATATGGACAACATTCTGCTGTCAGGGATTCAATCATATCCCTTTGCTTCAACCGTATTTGCACATAGGCTACCATTTTACTGTCCACTGTGCGTATTCAGGTGCATGCCCATATAGTCACAGATTATTTTCACATTGGTGTTACAGTTCTCAGCACAGTTATCATACTTATGACTTATAATCACCCTCGGATGGAACTCTTGAAAGGAACAAGCCATCAGTAGAGCATGGGGCTGGCATTGGACAAACATAATGTATGTTCGTCACCACTATGGCACTAAGAATGACCAAACATAATGATAAAAATGCACATTTATCTGTCATACTCAAAAGTATTAAAAAAGTATCAGTGCAATTATTCCATCATGTTTTAATGTTTCTATTCCAATGGTACAGAGATATTACGTTATCTTGCATTTCTTAGTGTTCATCATCATGATGAAGCATGTCCTTGGGAAAATGTCGCTCTTTTCAGTCATTTGACAGGAAATTCGATCAGCAGTCAGTCTACTCGACTATTCTATTTTCATGTTTGTGTGTGTCCTTGATGTCTTCGTTCATCTACATCTCGATCTGCCTCGTCTTCCTGGAACAATTCCCCCCAGAACTGCCTTTTCCAGCAGTCATGGACCTGTTTCTGAGACTTAATGTTGTTTATAAGCCAGTTCTCTTCAATACTCAGATCTTGCAGGAGGGCTTTATTTATTTTCTTTACCCAATGTATTTTGAGGATTCTCCTGTAGCATTTTGTCTCAAAAGCCCTGATCTTTTTTCTTAATATTTGTGTGATGTCTCGCATATTCTGAGGATCTTCAATTTCTTCAAATATTATTCCAATCTACTCTCTTAAAATATTTCTGTTAGCTATCTTCAGTTGAGGTTCAACAATCTAATTCTGTTTTCAAAATATTTTTGCATATCCGTTTCAATACTTTATAGTAAACCAAGAATGGCTAGTATTCAATCATTGAGCGCTACAGTTCCTGCAGTACCTTATTTCAAATTTATTTTTATTTTTGTCTCCACGAACCACGATAACCTGGCATCGCAGACTACATCGGGCTCTGTCTGTTAAAATATGTACTTGTTTTATTTTTATATATATATATATATATATATATATATATATATATGGGTATATATAAGAGATTGATGACCAGTGCATATTCTTCCTCACTATAATCCAAATACAACACATCACATTATTAAGACACGTCTTAAGTTGTGGCCATCATCGCTTCACGATGGACAATAACTTTTAAAAAATTATATATGTGGGTTATTTGACCTGTACTGTGTTTTGATAAGACTCACAAGGGTTTGGAACAAAGTGTTATCATTAGATCATGCATTTATAAGTTCTCCATAACTGCTAATTAGGCGTCACTGCTGCTGAAGACGGATGTGTTGGGTCGAAAGGTGCAAATATCGGAGTCAAACTGTAAACTAGCGACAACACATTCAGTTCTCCGGACTACATCCTGCTTCTTGCAAAGCTCTGTTCAGGACTTGGTAGCGGGAGATAAAGAATGAATAAAGTAGTATTGAGATGTTTTTCCTCCACAATCGCATCATGTAAAACACCCACAATAATCAGATTCTTCTTATTGACTTGGTGACAGCTCAAAGAGTTCTTATGTGTGTTCCTGATTGGTGTACATCTAGATCATTGTTGTTTTCCCACACAGTTTATAGGCGAACAAGTATTTTGTTGATGCATTCTATTCAACTGTAAATTTTGGGCCTTCTGTTTTTGTTTGGCTCTTCCCTTGTGTCTACACTGCTTTGTGCCAGTATAGTTTTCAATATATCTTGATATTCTGACTGACCTATTTTTTCTTGTATTACTAGTTATTTCCCCCAAATTTCAAATTTTGTCAGTTCTGGATAATTTCCACTAACATTCAATATTGCTGTTTTAGTTAAATCCTAATCCGTAGACAGTTTTTATTCCTTTAGTATTTCCAGACATTATTAATTTGTTGGAAGCCATTTGAACAGTTATTTGTGCTGGCTCTCCAGTAAGAGGTTTACAATGTCAATCCCCACCTCATTGGGCAGACTACCATTACATAGAAAGTTTCTATGAGGAAGTGAGGTTGGGTCTTGAACAGTACATTTCATCTGACCCTAATGTTAGTTATTGCTCCCAATTTCATTAGAAAAAGTCCATGTAAGCATTAATATTATAGTAGTAAGTGTGATCAAAAAGTAACAGACCTTATTTTGTTGGGAGCAAATCAATTACTGTGCTTTTGTGTTTCAAGTCAAAAGAACAAGCATGGTGAGCAAAGAATTTGTGCTTGACATTTAGATTTCATGAACAAAATCATAACTGAAGATTTCTGGGTTTTCGATTATGACTGATGCACAGTTATCTCAATGCAAAATGACAATCTCGTGGTTAAAAAAAGGCACGGCAAGCGTGAAAAAATGTGGCCATGTTTTTTCGCATATATGAGCGAAGTTCATCAGGGACAAACTGTCAATAAGGCGTACAACCTGACTGTTAAGCGTTGCCGCTGAGATGGAGTTAGGCGTAAGATACCACAGCTCAGAGAGAGTGGCCACTGGCAGATTCCTTCAATGTTTTGATACACACATTGCACCTCACTCAGGATAGTTTTTAGGCGAAATGCGGGATAGGACAGGCTTGACACTTCCCCCATCTATTCAGGCATGCCTTCCTGCGAGATTTGTCTCTTTCCAAGATACAAAAGTGCCACTCAAATGGATGATAGACAAATGTGAAGAAGCACCAAACTCTGATCTCAAAAATATTTCCAACGGTGAAAACACTGCTGGGAGAAGTGTCAACCCAGATATTTCTACAGATATTAGGTTTTGTACTAAATCTAAATGGGTAAGTTATTTTTTTTTCCAAACCAATTGTCAGATATTTTTTGATCAACCCCGTATGCAATGTTTCAATTACCTGAGATGTGCGGGTGGGATTAAGTTTTGTTACTGCTTTTTTCTACTTTACTCAAATGTCATGCCCCCACCCCCTGGAGACAGTTGCTGGTTCCCAACATTATGTGACCTCTTGTTTTATTTTTGCTTTCATGTCCATCAGCAACAATCTACCTTTTGAGCTTTTCGGTATTTTTAATATTTGCTGTCATTTTCTTGTGTGTACTGGTGCATGTGATCTATTTTAAATTTTGCATATCTCTCCATGTCTTAAATTCTGTGTGAATTTTTGCCCTCGCTTTTAGTTATCTATCGTGTCTGTCTGTCTTGTCTTGTCTATCCACTTGTTTTGTTAGATGACGTGGGGAGACCTCCTTTGTTTCATATTTTTTTGGCAGGTGAATATCCGCTAGTGTCAATCACAGTCTCTATTAGGTTGGTAGTCCATGGAATGCGATCGCCTATTTTTTGGACTGGTGGTGGTGGAAGCGTAGATTAGAGCAAGGTAGACCAGCAGTCTGTCAGGCGCCATCTATGCTAACCACATAACCAAGACCGGATGTTATAGTCACAGTGTCCCCTTTTTACAAGAGATTTTCTTGTCAGGCAAGAATCCCTAGAATAGTTTGCATAGATTTTCATCTTGAATTTTGCAATAGCAGTGACCTTTAAGCCTACTCTTTTCGTCGATTTGCAATTGCCAAGGACTTTTTAAAGTGCACGCCACTGCTTCATTTGTTGCAGCATATGTCCAACATTCATTTGTTATCCCATACCAGCTTTAAGGAAGGCCTGATCCCAGCCATTTGCATTTTACAGCAGTAATTAAAAAATGGTACACAACTTTCTTTAGTCAGTTGTTTTATAACATGCAGGGAAGGAAACAGTATGCCATTTGTTTTCCACGGGAACCCGTCGGTTTAAAATACTCTATAAATAATTTAAACATCAGTCTTTCAAAAGCATTTTTTCATGCTGGCATCGGAATCTTAGTTAATTCAGAGTATGATCTTGTTTGTGATAGATGTGCTGGGAAGGATTATCTGTTAAAAAATAAACTTTTACTCACATCAGGTCAGCCTGTTTCCTTTGTGCAAGTGTGATTGTCTAGTGTTTGCAGAATTCTGCTTCTAAGCCCATTGTCTAAAAGAAAGCATACATATTTCAATATAAATTTTAAACAATCAGTGGGAGTCTAAATGTCAGTAAATTTGGAAGATTGCGGAAGGCCAACCATAATAGATGAAAAGCGGGTAGGTTTCAAACATCACAGTGAAAGAATACAACCCATGTGCACATCTTTGTTGAGTGAAGAGGCACATTGAAGAAATGTTTGATCTGGTGATTCTGATATAGACAACAGTACATTACTGACATGAATGGTGTAATGGACTAGTTGTAGCTAGGGCAGGTAACTACTACTAATGGGACTGATGATTTGCTATTGACATTGGTAAGGTTTGTTTCCCTAATAGTTGAAAAAGTCACACAAATATGGCTTAGAAGAGTTTTTAGTTTTCCAGCGGTTCTATAGTCAGAATATTAAAAAAAACATTAAGAGAGATAAAATGAGTAGGATGTTGATGATGCTACATCACGCACTTCAGCCAGATCTGGATATTGTAGAACTAATCTTGTCATCCAAAAAGGTCTAGATGATGACCACATCATCTCATCACATGTTGTCAAAATAGTTATGCAGTGAATACGTGGTTGGTTGTTTGGTTTTTGATCCAGCGGCTTGTGGACTCCTGCCCTTTGGCCCAATGCCATATAGTGGTATCTGCAAATGTTTATGGGGTGTTTATATCCGTACATAGTGTTACATTTGTCTGACCTCGCAAGAAGCTTTTTCCTAACACCTGCAAGCGCCTGACATTCAAAAGATGTTCAGCAGCTTCATCTGGCACCTCTGGAGTATGTTCTTGTTGGATTCTGTTAAGTGACTGTTAGGTTATATGTGTTGAGTGTGAAGTCGGGAAATGGTGCTTTGATCTCTGCTTTTCAGGAGGTTGATGTTGTCTTTGGAATTTGGGATGGTCATATGTTTGTAGATTTCTCTCCCAGTATTCCCCATTGCCCATTTCTTCAGTCAAGACTTTGTTTACAGTCTTCAGTAGTTGTTTGACTGTCTTTATGGTTGTTGGTGTGTATTGTTATTTTTGACTTGATCCCTTCTTAGCCAGTCTGCCTTGGCATTGTCAGGTGTATTTGAATGAACAGAGATACATTGCATAACTATCCTCACTTCATGGGATGGGATAAGTTGGTTGATCTAGTTCAGACTTACAATGACCATCTTCTAGAGCTTGATGAGTCCATAAAGATTACGATACTTTGGGCTTTTTATGGGAAAGCATAAAATACAGTTCTCCAATGGTAGTTTCTTCTAGTGCTGTTATTTCTGCTTCATAGTTTGGCTTGGCTTCGTTCGTTCTCAATCTCTCGCTATCAAACCCTGAAAGAGCTTACGTAGCAGAATGTAGTCCAGAGAACGGAATGCATTGTCGTAGTTTACAGCTTGACTGCGATATTTGCACTTTTTGGTCCAACACATCCGACTTCAGCAAGCATTTTTTGAGTACTGGGTTAGCATTCCCTCTTGATCCCTTCTCCTTAACCAGTCTGCCCTGCTGCATGCTGCTATCCAGGATCACCACATGGAGGTGTAGAAGGGTCTTGGCAGATGTTGTTTGCTGGCCCTGACGCAAGCAGTCAGCTATGGGTCGCTGACCACTGCAGCACATTCGCTGCTCAGCATCTTGATCCCGCTTCATAGTTTGAAGATATCTCCCCACAGGCATCAAACAGCTCATTAGATGTTCTATCGGGATGCTTTAAGTAGACTGCATATTCCACTTCAATGGTGGCCTTAACAGCAGACCCATCATCATAGACATGTATCCATTCTCATCAGACCTTCTTGTTGTATTATGTTTTGTTTAAATTTCTGGCCTGTTAAGACATTTGTAAATTATTTCTTTTTACTCAGTCTCTTGTCTACTGTCTGAAAGATGTCTTTAATCTCACTGACACGATGGAGGACTGACTTGTTTTATTCTGTTTTTTTTGCAATTTTTCTACAAGATGTCTATTGGGGTAGCCTTTTGCTGCTCTCATAAACTTATATAGTGGCCTCTCCATTCACATCAGAAGGGGTTCCACATTCATGTGAATTTCACATGCAGCAGTGGGTGTTGACCTCATTGCTCCACTAATAAGGTGCAAAGCAGAGTATATATCCAAGATACAAACCTCTTAGAGTCCATGTCTGATCCCCATACTGTGATTGACATATTGCTTGGCTGCTTTGTGGTTCTTAGTTGTTGAATGCACACAATAAGTAGGATTACTCTTTTGTGGGTCTTAAAAAGGATGTTAAGTGACCAATGGACGTTAGGTCCAAGCTTTCCTCACATCCTGAACGTGCCAATGGACCTGGGTACTCCAGGCGGTTGTGATATGCGTGTCGCTCACTACTATGGGGATCTTGTCAACCCCTCGCGTTAGCCAGGCTGTCATGAAAACAGTACGTTTCCAGGAAGGGGTGCGCGGAAGCCGGTGTGAGGGTCTTAGCCAACATGGTTAGTATGTTGTGCCCGACTAGCCTGTGTCTCTTGGTAAAGATTCTCTATTTAGTATTTATGCTGCACTTCATGGTCCTGCCATGTTGCTGCATCATCAGCATGCAAAGTCTTTTCAGCTTTGATGCGTTTGGCCAGATAATCAATGTAGATGAGTGAGTATAGCTCAAAGCAGAGCCCTGTAGTAAGCCTTCCTCTAAAACTTCTTTACAAGAGACTGCATTATTCATGCTGAGGTTGGATGCACTGGGCTGACAAGCACACCGCCTTGGGAAATAGAGAAATAAGGCGAATTGCATTATTTATATTTACCTGTAGTGGATAGTTCATTCAATAAGGAAGTGCTTAATTCAGTTGTACAACTTTCACCTAATCCCGACAGTCACCTTCATCAGGAGACCTTTTCTCCATACTTGATTTTAGTTCAGAATGGGGATAATATGGGCATTCTTTTAGTCTTTGTGCAGTTGTTCATTTCTCCAAGTCATTTTGAATAACTTGAGGGAGGTTTATTTCCCCAATGGACATTTCATTATGGATTCTGTAGGGTCCAGGAGACTTTCTTCATTTATTGGTCTTCTTCCATCACTGGCGTAACCTATGTTCTTCACTTTCCAGGCAATTTGCCAATCAATGCCTCTCTTACTATTGTGCTTTAGATGAAGTTTTGCACATGTTGCTGACCATTTTTTATTTTTGGTCTTAAATATGAGTTAGACCTCATAGAATGATTTGTTGTAGAGGATTTTTGCTTCTTGTGATGGTGCCATCACGAGGGCTGCTCTTGCTTCAGTTCTTTCAGACATTACAGTTTGACTTTCTTTGCTACAGAATGGTTTGTATGCCTTCCCACTGCCATTTGAGATTCTTTGTGATGCTGCATTCAGAATAACTCTGTCACCTCATTATTGAGTATTTATAGATTGCTGTTGTTATAACCAAGCAGGTATTCAGATTACTAGAATAGTCTCCAGTCAGTTATGGTTGTTAGGATTGGTCTATGATCACTCCCAATATCACCAAGAGCGTGTAGGTGGCAAGAATCTGTTAGGTCGGATGAAGAAATAGAGAATGGGCAGACTAAGTGATAAATGGGCATTTTGGAGGATTGTTGGTGTGGACCCCAACGATGGGAGGTGTCTGCAAGTCACCAGCAAGCATACATTTGTGATACTATGTCTAGTGTAATTCTAGTAGTTTGCATGTTGTCTTAGAGGAGCTGTATATATTATAAATTTTGAATTTTTCTCCAGTGTGTCGGATGGTCACTTTTTTGTACATCTGTGGGATGGGCTGTTAGCTGTGTGACATGCCCCTGAATGGCATTACATATGTATGTTACAATGTCATGGCAATCACTGCACTTACAGGCATAACTGGTGTATCCTGACAAATGTAGTTCACTGCTTTTGTGCAATTTCTTGGGTGTACAATATTGACACGTTCAAGTTTATTTTGTATCCCGCAGATGTTTAGTTGAAGAATGTTACGGGAAGGTTTACATTTATGGTAGTCTTGGCTATGCTAGTTCTACCTCCAAGTTTTGTTCTAGTGTACTTGAGAGCATGATGTTTGTAGTTGTTTACAATTGACTGTTATGTCGAAATCCTTTGAGGCTATAGGTGTATAAACAAAAGTTAAAGACAAGCGGGTTGCCATGTACTGAGCCACTGTGCTTATGTGCAAATGCGGTGCAAGTTGCCTCCTCGTTTCCAATGCTGTGTAGTACTATTCTGGTTCCTTTCCAATGCTGTGTAGTACTATTCTGGTTCCTTTCTAACCGCAGAGGGTGCATGCATAATGTCCAGTAGGAGACACATTTGTACAGATGGGTTACTGGTAATGTTTTTAAGAATAATATCACTATATAGTGCATTATTTATTAGGTTAAACAATAGGTGTCTGTTAGCGCACGGAGAGGCCATCAGAGGTGGCTTATGCTTAACTATGAGGTGCTGTTTGCATCTGAGTTTCTTTTTCAAGGTTTACTCCTCTAGAGTCAATGCAATTAGCCGGAGAGTTCGCACTCTGTTACCAGGACTACATCAAGGAGGGTGTGGTTCTTCACATTGCATAATGGTCTTTGAGTATGAGATATCTAGACCAAGAGGCTAACACCACAATTTTTGCTTCTTTCATGAAGAGAAATAGTACGTCTAGGGTATGGCAGAGCTGTCAGTCATACCTACTGTCTTTTGGTCCACGTGCTTGGCTGATAAGCTACCATCTGAGGGATTACGGCCGAACGCCTCTAAGCCAGAATCCCGCCCAAAATCTCAGCACCGCTGAGATGGGAGGCTACGACATGGCTGGGGCTTGTGTCCCGGCCCGATCGAGCCGCAGGAATGCACCTGGTAAAATGCACTCCTTCCTCGCTCTTTGCATCTATCTGCTATCAGTCATTCCAATGGACGCAGAAGAGATGCAGTCCAGCGGACATTGCACCTCCTGTCCTATGGTGACAAGCTCCCGGGTGGCGGGGAATGCTAGGCGTACCATCACTGCAGATGAGCCGAGAAAATAGAGCGAGCAAAAAGATACCTCACTCATATGCATATGCTACGTTTCTGGCAGGACGTGACGATCCTGGGAAAAGTCACACTGGACTGCCTCTCTTCCGGGATAGTACAAACTAGTACATAGTCCATCATATCATTGCCAAACGCTATAGACACGAGTAGGGGAGACTCGATAGTCCTGCAAGACAACTTCCCAAGAGAGACAACTCTGACCAAAGACAACTGCTGCCTTGCAGTTAGGCTGGGGACAGCCAAAGGCTAAGGAGGGCAACCCTACAGAAACGCCTGTTGAAATCGGATGCACTGAGCCACTGGCTATCAAATTAAATCAGTGCAACGTAAATATCGCTGTAAACAGCGTACGATGAAGAAGAAGAAGATACCTACTGTCTGCCACAGACTTGGTACCAAAACACACTTGGAAATAACAAGGTAGCCAGACTAGCAAACAAGTGACCAAGACAAGATCAGCCATACACAGCCAGCGTATAAACTGCCAAACAACCCAGTAACAACAGTAAACAAGGAAACTATACTGAACAGATGGTTCATGGAAAACACTGTATTTGGTCCACAGAAATGTGGCAAACCCCAAATTCCAATGACAGCATCAATTTACTCATGGAGATATCAGAATGCAATTATCCAGCAAAGAACTGAAAACATACCACTTAACAAGTACATGCTTCTTCCCACGAGTCCAGGTAAATGGAACACTTTATATGGCACTAGACAACTGACAAAAACGTGCAGATACCATTACATGGCATTGGGCTGAAATATGAGTGTGGATGCTGCTGGATCTGTAACACAACATTCAGCACAAATTCAAGCTCATGTTTTTTATTCAGATTGCATACTTTCATCTGTAGGTGTCGCCATTATATACTTTGTTACATGACCAAATGAAATAGTAAACAGTACGGTAACCAATACAGTTGGAGATTGGTGATAAAAAATTGATAAGAACCTGAGAAAGAAACCTAATATTATCAGACGTGTTGGATATGAACGCACAGAGAAGACTGGAGAGGCTATTAAACCGCTGGTAATGATTGGTGAAAGTGCAGGCTAGGCTGCCAAGTCTCACAGGAGGAGCTCAAGAAGTCAGCCCAAAATTGGAATGCTGAGTAGCTATTGCAGCCCTTTGTTCCAAAAGAAATTAGAACGATTAAGAATATTCCTGCTGGAAATTGTGCTAAAAATATATAACATACAACAGTGAGTACATTGTAGGTGTTATCATTGGTGAGATTATACATGATAAAGCATTCACCGAACTAGAGATAGCAATATACAAGATATTTTAATCCTGGCCAAGTCATCGACGGTACAGGTAAAAATCAAACAGCATGAAAAGGAAGTAAAAAAATATATAAGCAAATGCAGTTTTCTTAGTCCAGATTTTAAAACACATCAATGGCAAAGAACAAGACAGTAAGTATGACAGCTGGAGATTGACATCCTCAGGAAAAAATCTGACAACAAAACCAGTCATGGAAATTGGAGCCCCAGGGAAAGCGGACGGGATATCACATAAATTATTTTCATTTAATAATTACGTACTTATAATTATAATTTTTTTTTTATGGTTGTTCTTGGCTCTTCCGACTCCTACTAGATTGCCTGTAAGACTGCATCGGTTTGAAAATTTCATTCAGCTCTTAGGATGTGATTCATAAGTTGCTCCTTTTAGTAATCATTCCGTTGCGAGTTGGCAAGAGTCTGACCTTTTTCCGTTGGAAGCTATTTGTAGCGTATGTTTTGGGAACATTTAGTTATAATCTGAATTGATATTAACTGCAGTCTAGTTGGAGAATGGTATTGACAAGGATATTATTTTGAGGATATTATTAACAAGCCAAAACATGACAGTTGAACATAACACATTCAAATAATGAAATGTCAAACTCGTGAAGGGACCATTACATGGCATTGGGCCGAAGGATGAGAGCTAGATGATGCTAGCTCCGTAACAATAGCAACAAATAATTAAAAATAAATAATTTAAAACTTTTGAGCTCAGAGACAATTTTAAGTAATGAACCAAATAAACGTCTTTTATTAATAATAATGAATTTTATCTTTAAAAAACTATATACAAAGCTGTACATTTGTCTTGGACTTTAAAAGACAAAATGGCAGAATTATATTGTACAAACCCAGCTGTAAATGGGTTTCTGAGTTAGGGGTTAGGAAAGGAAAAGCAAGGAAGGGAACTTGGTTAGAATGAATCAATTTGTGTTTCCACCATGCATCACTTGATCTCAGCATTTCTAAGTTTTCATACAATGCTTTGTCCTGAAGTCCAACCAAACCATTACCAGTGTCACTGAAAAAAAAAATATCAATTAATGTCTGTTAGCATCTGATTCTTGTTAAAACAGCCAATGTCTGACATTTGCCTTTTCCTGTATGTTGTTGCCCCGGAAAACTTTGGTATTATAAGTCTTTCAAACATTATTTTTAATTGTCAAAAGAAAAGAAGACGGACCACATGTCTTTATTTTAACATTAGGTATCCTGCTTTGAACGAAATGTAGAGTACAGAGGCTCTATTTCCACTCTAATAAATGGCCAGCTTTTCAAAGGTTCATCATATGGAAGTCATGGAACAGATATTGTTGCATTGAAAAACCAGATGGCTTGTATAATTTTGATGATATTTCATCTGCTATAATATGTAGTGTTTGTCCACTTCACTGTTGTTCATTCCTGGCCTTACTTCTTGGACATATGAGACATTGTATGTGTGATATACATGTGTATGTAATCTATAACTTACATTTGGGCATAACAGTAACACAGTCACAGAGTCCTGTTCTGTATTAAAATTAAAAGTGTGTCTATATTTTGAACCCAAAAATGTCCATTCTGCATTTATTTATAACATTTTATTTTTTTACTATTTTGACCAAGAATGCTACATCCAGATTTCATTACTCAAAATGTGTGTGTTTACATTATGATTATTTTGTGTACTTAGACACATCTTATTTCATAATTTTTGTATAAGATTAATTATACTGTGAAATTATACTTGAATTCTACCTTTCTTTATTTTGGTACAAAAATGTAAGATTTTTTTTTCAAGTGTTTTTCTATCACAGAGAAAAAACAAGAATTTAATACATTCAATCATCTTGTCATTTTATTTTACTGTTTGAGCAGGTTTTTTAATTTACACATTTTTACAGAATGTGAGATTGTCAGTTGAAATGTCTTATGTACTTTAGGTCATGCCATATCTCAAGGAATTCATGTGTTTGATTAGGGAATTGATTTATTGAACAAGCGTAATGAAGTGTCTGATTAGCGTAGTGGTAGAGCATCTTGCTTTTTATGGCAATGGATCGTGGTTCCTCTTCTTCTGCGTTCGTTCTCAATCTCCCGCTACCAAACCCTGTTAGGGCTTAAGTAGCAGAATGTAGTCCAGAGAACGGAATACGTTGTGTCGCAGTTTACAGCTTGACTGCGATATTTGCACCTTTCGGTCCAACACATCCGACTTCAGCAAGCATTTTTTGGGTACCGGGTTAGCATTCCCTCTTCGATTCCTTAGCCAGTCTGCCCTGTTATCCAGGATCACCGCGTGGAGGTGTAGAAGGGTCTTGGCAGCTTTGGTTGGCTGGCCCTGATGCAAGCAGTCAGCTATGGGTCGCTGACCACTGCAGCTCGTGCGCTGCTTAGCGTCTTGATCCCAGATCGTGGTTCAACTGTTGCTGGCATACTTGAATCAGTCAAGCTGTAAATGGGTACCTGGCTTTTTGTTAAGGAAGAAGGGAAATGGCCACCCCACCTCATAAACAAAGGTGGATTCATCCAATGAAAGTCTCTACATCCCCAGCAGAAGTGTGTGCTATAGGACACACTTTACCTTAATGACAGATCCCACATAAAAACCATGTGTCCATCATTCTGTCAGCAATGGTACATGAAGAAGCAGTGATTATAATACATTCCCAGATCAAGTATAAACATAAAAGAAGCAGTGATTATAATACATTCCTAGATCAAGTATAAACATAGAAGAAGCAGTGATTATAATACATTCCCAGATCAAGTATAAACATAGAAGAAGCAGTGATTATAATACATTCCCAGATCAAGTATAAACATAGAAGAAGCAGTGATTATAATACATTCCCAGATCAAGTATAAACATAGAAGAAGCAGTGATTATAATACATTCCCAGATCAAGTATAAACATAGAAGAAGCAGTGATTATAATACATTCCCAGATCAAGTATAAACATAAAAGAAGCAGTGATTATAATACATTCCCAGATCAAGTATAAACATAGAAGAAGCAGTGATTATAATACATTCCCAGATCAAGTATAAACATAAAAGAAGCAGTGATTATAATACATTCCCAGATCAAGTATAAACATAAAAGAAGCAGTGATTATAATACATTCCCAGATCAAGTATAAACATAAAAGAAGCAGTGATTATAATACATTCCCAGATCAAGTATAAACATAAAAGAAGCAGTGATTATAATACATTCCCAGATCAAGTATAAACATAAAAGAAGCAGTGATTATAATACATTCCCAGATCAAGTATAAACATAAAAGAAGCAGTGATTATAATACATTCCTAGATCAAGTATAAACATAGAAGAAGCAGTGATTATAATACATTCCCAGATCAAGTATAAACATAGAAGAAGCAGTGATTATAATACATTCCCAGATCAAGTATAAACATAGCAATACTCAACAGTCAGTATTAATGCATGTAATGATCATCTCATCTCTTGTCAGATTTTTTTTTATCATGCTTTCTAAATGTTATAGATTGTCATTGCTAACATGTAATATTATTTTCCTCTACTGCTTGAAAATGCAACTTTTGACATTTTGAGCATATACCCGGAGGTTCTTTATCTTTGCATGCACCAGGATCTGAAACACTATTGTTAATAATACATTGTGCATCAAGTGCTTTATAACCATTACATTTTACCATGCTAATCCACTGGTTACTTTGTCTGGTTTCTGTACCTAGGTCGTGGTGCTTGCCTCGTTTGCAAATTACATTTCATATCTGGTTGGCAGTGGTGTACTTATGTATTTATTTTTGGCGGCCTTGACAAGAGGGATTAGATTTATTAATTGTTCATGCATATACATAATGGGATCCAGCGTTTAGTCACACAATGTGTCAAAAACAATTTCATATATCATTTTCTTGGCGTTACATTGATTTTCCCCCGTATACATATTTGATGAATGAAGAATGTTAGCCTTGAAATTAGTTTTATAGTAATACTTGAACATGTTTTTGATTGTGTGGTGATTGTGTGATGTTTTTTTACATTATCTGCTGGCTACGAATTATATGACCATTATTGTAACTTGTTTCCTTGCTGACAGCATGTTTTTTTTGGCGGTGATTTCTTTTACATAAGGTTACTAACACCATTGACAGTCCACTTCAGTCACCTTTGTTTTTGACATGCTTAGTTGGGGCTATTTTCTTTGCTTTGCCCTATCTGGTTTTGGAAACCACACTTTAGTTTAATAAAACTGAATCATGACTTGCTTCATCGATCCTTAATGTTTGTTTCATTAACATATGGTTTGTGTAGAGCTTCAACATGATGCTGTTGCCAGTGTCACGGCCCTGTATTGTCTTCTATGACAGACTTAATAAGATACATGCAGTTGTACTGTTCTTTGAGTGCAATTGTAATTTATCTTAAACAAATTAAAACATAAAAAATATATTTTCACACGGTGATAGAATATATTAAAACTGATAAAATCGTATCACTAAATATTTATATTGTCTAATGAAGATTATGAACTTTGCATTAAAGATAAATTAATGAAGATTGTTATATATATATATTACTATGTAATGTCAGATCAGGTTTACTGGTCACCTCACCTTCTTTTTAAAAATTAAAAGGTACCTGGTTGAAATTAAGTCTCAACTGGTTGAAATTTATGTTATCTGTTCATATGAGGGCAAGTCAGTAAGCTCACAATCTGATATGAGAAAAATATAGTTGGTAGTTTCTAAAGGTTTCATTAGGTAGCAGCACCATCCAGCTTTATGGATACTGTAGGTAACAGACACTGTGGCCACATGGACGTGTTCAGGTGTTCAGCTCATATAGAGTACAATCAAAGAACAATGTGCTGTTGGTGCATATTGGGGAGGGGGGGGGGGGGGGGGGTGAAGAACAATAGGACTTTCTGTAAAGGATATTCATAAGGAAATACTTACTGTTTAAAGTGTAAAATGGTGCTGTGTCGCAGATTTTGGTGCACTGATAAAGCTATATGATACGTGTCAATGTTGATGGAAATTATGTAAGTGCATAATAGATGACTTTCAAGCTCTTATCTAATTTTTTTTTTTTAAAGTAGCCATTTGTAACCTATTTACCTACTTGCTCTTGTAGCTAGCAGGCTGTTAAAGAAAGAGACCTTAGAAAAGGAATGTCTGTTACATAGAGAGACAATTGAGAAATATGTGCACACTGTCATTTGAGAATAGCAAAATGTTCACTTGAACTCGTGAATTTACCCGACTCGTATGGAAGACGTTATGTAACTAGTTATTGCCCATGGAAATTTCTTGGAAACCAGCTAAGAACTGAGTACTAGAGATAATTATGAAAGTAGTTACTTTCTAAAACTCCATGCACCCCTACCCTCCTCTTCCTCATCCCCATTGC
The DNA here is from genome assembly GCA_036924085.1 of Ariolimax columbianus. Lineage (NCBI taxonomy): Eukaryota > Metazoa > Mollusca > Gastropoda > Stylommatophora > Arionidae > Ariolimax > Ariolimax columbianus. The sequence goes on from JAVGWX010000006.1 coordinate 41,131,186, forward strand.
ACTTCTTCCTGCCCACCTCGTCACTTTGCTCATAACTACACCCTCTTCCAACTTCCCGATATTTCAAGATATGCAGAACATGGAGCGCGTATTGGTCATGATTATTGAGAGTAAGGTGTTAATAAATTGATAAAAGATAGAATAATGTGTAATAAAATGATAGAACATGACCATAATGTCTGTGTCATGCTGTTTGTGTTGCACAATCGGCATACAGCTAGTTTATATATTATGTAGATATTGCTGGAGTGCCATCTTTTTTGATCAATTAATGCAATGCTTTTAATCTGTTGAGGTTCACAAAGGAGACTGCGTTTCAGTTCCGCCAGACAGCTTTTTGGGCATGGTCGTCTCTTGGCCAAACTGCCTCTCTTTGGTCTGTATAAGTAGGATAGTCCTGCAGAATATGTTCTGATGTTTGTTTGGGTGATCCGCAATTGCATGTGGCGGTTTGTGTAAGGCCTATTTTGTGGATGTGGACTTTGAGTTTGCAACGTTCCATTCAGAGTCTAAAGATCTTTGTCTGCCAAGTTGTCTATGCTGTCATTTTTGGTTTGTATTCTTTATGCTGATCTCTCCATTTTGTCCTCATGGATTGTTTGGGGAGTGTCTTTGCTTCTTTATAGCTCTGTGGATGGCGAGTCTGCGTGCCTTGAGGCCATCAGTTAACATATTTCTTGCTTCCTCACTCCAATAGGAGTGCCGCACAATCACTGCAGCTAACCTCCTTGTGGGAAGCTTGTTCTTGCTGCGGTGTTTTCCATGTCACTTCATTTTACAGGATCAGATTGCCAGCCCCATGCACAACACTTGCTAGTGATCTTTATACAATGCTTTGTAGTGCAGAGTGCAATAGTTCAGTCTTTCCATCACCAAGGGGATATATGCCGGAGTTTCTGTCAACTACCAGTGTGGAATTTCTGTAGTGTTCCTGTACACTTGTTCGTTCGTTTCCAAAACTCCTGCTACCAAGCCCTGATATGGGCTTTGCAAGCAGCAGGATGTTTTCTGGAAAATGGAATGCGTTGTCATTTACAGTTTGACTAACATTTGCACCTTTCTGTCCAACATATCAGACTTGTAGACGTGTAGAAGGGTCTTGGCAGCTCTGGGCTGCTGACGCTAGCAATCAGATTTGAATTGCTGACCGATGTAGCTCATGCACTGCTCAGCATCTTGATCCCATTTCCTGTACACAATCTGGTCTATGGTGTGATGGCAGTAGGTAATGGGTTGTAAAGATAAGTCATTAAAATTGTACACTATGACTTGAATGTAATATGACAGGTGACATATAATAGGATTGCTGACAATCACAACTGTAGTCCTTGCAGTACTCTTTCAGATTTAAAACCTCATTTCTTATATTCTGTGCAACAGTCTTTCAAAATAACTTATGGTAATCTGAAGGACGTTTCTGAAGACTCCTTGACTTGTGGCTATGAAATACACAATTCTCTGGTTGTATCTTCTGCATTTCTTCAGCCATTTCACTCTCCGCTTTCTCTATTCAAATCAAAAGCAATATCTAAAGTATTGGTATTGGATAGGGTTCTTAAGAACAAGCAGATTATTATTTTATTCACTATGACAGCAATTGCAAAATCAGGAAGTAATGTTAATGTTTTGAACTTTAAGTAACATTGGAAGATTTGTAAAAGATTTGAGGTACTGGTTCTGAACTTGTCATGGATGCAAGAAATAATGCTGTGAAGCAAATGAAAACGTAAAGTTAGTCCCATATAATACAATGCCATCAAGGATGAAGTGTTTCAACCCTCATCCACTTGCTGTCGTGACCATAAATTTTACCCAAGTTATTTGTACATTTCCACAGGTGTTTTGTAAAGAGCAGCTATAGATTGGGCCTAACTGGCTGCGGGTCTACTTAGCTCTAGTGTTTGAATCTATTAATATGGACTCCCACATCGGTAAAAAAAAACCTCCAAGAAATTGGTTGTATGCAGACTCTGTAGAGTCTTCTAAACCAGTATAAAGACATTAAGTTAAGAGTAAATCAGATGGCCATAAATAACTAGTTAAACTGGGAGTGTTTTGAAGCCAGGAATCGGACCCAGTGCCTGTGCTGTGAGAAACAAGTGCTTCACTGACATGGATAAAATATATTCCAATCTTAACATTTCTACAAGAGTACTTGGACAACCCGAGCAAAGTACATTTTTTAGGGTATGAAAATTGCACAATTTAGTATGGCTGAGAGGCTCATCTCTACAGTTTGACTGTCCTTGCTAATTATTTCTTGTGTTGTATGCTATTGTTTTATGTCAAGAATATCACATGATATACAATTACTGCTGTGCTCATGAAACAATACAATATGTGGTATAATCTATCATATTCAATTAGTTTGTACGATGTTTCATTTATTTTGTTTCCATTTTAAATCAAGTAGAACAATTTTATAGCTTCATTTTCTAAAAGACAATCAATTATTATTGACTGACAATTTGTTAAAAAACCTTGCTAACTATCCATAGTATCTGTTTTTTCATTTGATTTGTCCCTTTTTTGCTACAGCCGGAGTAAATATCTACCACTACAGTTAGCTCCTTTATAAAGCCTCTACCATTCTTTATTTTGTCTTGTCTTATTTATAAAGCCAGTCTGCTACTTTCAAAGCCCTTTTCAGGGCTTGATAGTGGAAGATTGAGAATGAACGCAGAAGAAGCCAGTGTATTAGCACTTGTGTGCAGTGGTGGTTTCTGTAGCAATGTTTTGCATGATGGGATTGCTAGTCACATGCATGACTCTCTTTAATCTTAATTTCTGACATGCGTAGAGATTCAATAGATCTGTTCTTTCCATCCAATTAAGGAATACACCTGTAAGAGTTTTTATTTTTACTGTTGATCATTAAATATAAAATGCACCATCTCTTTGACTTCCATAAGACTTGCTCACTGTTTATATGTATGTATTATTTCTACTATCCTTTCATCCATCATGTCTAAATGCATTTTTGATGGTTTTTTTGTTTGTTTCATCTTCTCAATTTATCACTTAATTTTCTGACACTATTTCATCTCATACACATTTCCTTCTCATGCATGTGTAATGATGTTTTGTAGACTAACCACTAAGAACTTGAAAGCTATACATAGTTAACATTTATTTAGTTGTATTTATTGAACCTCTGTAGATATGCGGTTAGATCACTTGCCTATCATATGGATTTGAATCGGCACGTAGACCACAGCAGATGAAGTGTTGAAGACTTCATTGATTGAGGTTTAAGAATCTGGTGGGAGTTGGGTTGAGACGTTGCTGTCAATAGCAATGACAAGCAGTCACTTATCAGATACCTGTTTTATGTACAAAACATTTAGAAGATTCATATTTTTGACAAGCACTATTATGCAGTGTTATTTGTCTTTATTCACAATAAATCGTCTTGACTAAATATAGATGTCAAGAAACATGCATTTTCTTAATCAAATGACTTATAGTTTGTGTGTGTCGTAACAACTGCGAACCTTTCAAATATGGACTGTCAAGTGATACAAAGACTCCAGCAACAGTTGCAGACAAGAAGCAGTGATCCTAGGATTTGTCAAACAGTTACAATCACAAGATGGCTGTCATCATATATTTGCCTACAGAAACATGCTCCAAGCTTCAGAAGGACTAAAGGCATTTTTGTTTGTGATTTAAATTGTCTTTTTGAGATCTGTGTTTGTTGAACTGCACATACAATAAAGAAATGGGCTTTCATCCCAAATAAGACTTGCATTAATTTTCTCTCAGAATTAATGTTTTAAATTAAGCTTGTCAAGTTTTGGTTGAAATGTTAAGTTGAGGGTTATTTAAACATGACAGGGTGTTTTAGTTTGTAGTACCAGACCACAGTGCAGTATCTGTTGCTCAATACGTGTTGCAGGTGGGAAAGTCATATATCAAACACTGCCAGAAAATAAAATTACACTATTAATTTCCAGTATAACCTCAAGAGTTTAGCTTTGAGCAGCTGAGAAGTGCCTATAAAATATATTTCTTGGAGGATTTAAAAGTGTCATGGATCCGGTGTTATTTTGACATGTAATCTGTGCTAGAAATTGGAAAATATTACTTGACTGACATACCTTTAATCACTTCTTTCCATTGTAAATCATGTCTGGAAGGATAATCTGGACAATGTCAGATCTATATGAAATAGAAGCAGGAATAATATGTGAATTATAAGAAACATTTTCTGGAATAAAGATCTATTTACAAAAGTATGCCTGATGCTTAGTATAATTAAAGAGTTCCTTCTGTTGAAATGTTTTTTAATTTAATTTTTCATTCTCTTTTAAAAGTACTACATAATAGGTCTATCGGTTGCGGTAAAAAATTCATTTCTAATTTTTTGTACAAAATAGATGAAAAAATAAATGTTCACACATTAATCATATTCACATATTAATAAAATGTGGCACAGTAAGATCTTATGTCATTTCGCATATTCTTCAACGTAACGCCGCTAGCTTAATTAAATTTGCCTGGAATGACATTTGATTCTCAGGCATGCAGTAATGCGTTCAGGTGTAATTACTACCTTGATGGATTGCATTTCCTGTACTTTTAAACAGCAAAGAATGCCAGTAGATGACAGAGGGCAAGGAATGCTTGATATTTACATTTTAACTGCAACATGTTTTCCTGTCGATCAACACCATCTGCACGCAAGCAACACATCTATTGAGAGTACTGTATCAAATGTATTTTCATTACATCGGTTTTGTAACAAACTGCGCCAGTGTATTAGAAGTCAAATGAGAATGATAAATGGTAAAAAATAAACATTTTGGCAAAATTATTTAAAGTACATTCTGACTATGAAGTTTACACACAAACAACCATTATTGAACAATAAAATAGTCTACTGTGGATAAAATAATTGCTATTGATAATTACACAATACACTTGTTGCATAATTAGTAAAGCCGGATACACTATCAAGTGTATGAAAACCAGTTTTGGTTGAAAATGGTTGTTATAATACACATTGAAGGGTCATTAAAAAAAAATTCTGTTTTTCTGTGGTTTGGTGCTCATTCATCCTGAAAGGAACATTTTGTTAATGTTGTCTTGTGTACAGACCTCGACTGTAATATCTGCACCTTTCGACGCAGCATATTTTAGTGACAGCGTTGCCATTCCTTTCATCCCTATCCTGTCAGGCCGCGCAGATGCAATCTATTTCCAAGTTCGTCATGAGTTTAGTGCTCAAGTTAAGACTTCCTAAAAGGGCATAGTAATATATAATATGCCAATTTCTTTCTCCTTATTCATGGTTTCGTAATTCGTCATATTAAAAAAAAAAAAATCAACAATGGTTTTCTACAGCATTCCTTGTCATTAAAAAAAAAATATTGACAAAAGACAGTGAATGGGGGTTTCTGGTGTTAACTGTTGGTATTTTCTCAAGTTGTCTTAACATTCTTTCTGTTTACTTGTTTGACCATCTGGATACAATGAGTAATCATGCCTCCATATATCACATGGGAAGATAATCAGTGTATTGGGGCCTTGAGTATTTACATTGTTGCCTATATTCATATATACAGTAACAAAATTGAAATAGACGAAAGTGTAATACAAAAACAAGAAAATGCATATTGTGGCTTATGTGGACACAGAACTAATTACAAAAACGATATAACCTTTTTTATTGCATCATTTTTATATGTGGTTAGTATCATTCGTGGTATAATTGGAAGTCTTGGCACAGAGCATTTACATGTTAATGATTTCTGTTAAACTTTAACACGACGGGTTACTTAACCTCATCAATAAACCTTATCCGTCTTCTACTTCATGAATTGTTTGGTGCAGTCTACTTCTTCCCTTCACAGTAAGAGGTGACGTGGCTTCAGCTTTACATGACTTTAATTTTGCTTGCATTCTGTATGCCTGATTAGAAATACATTCTAACACAGCACATCTGTTCAAAACTGAAAATAGTCTTAATTTGAACCATCGCACTAAAACCATTTCCAGATGTCCATTTGAACATTCTTTTAATAAACTTAAACTTAGATGGTTTATAAGACATTTCTTAATCATTCTGGTTCCCCTGAAGCAAAGAACTGAGATGGTTGCTTTTCATCGACTAGTATTTTGGAAACTTCAGTTCCCTGGCTTCATCTACCTCTATTCTGTCTCCCCATTTTTCCCTTCTGTCAGTTCAAATCAAGTGTCTGCATGGTCATGTTGTTAGGTTTGTGTTGGTAATCTTTGTCTGTATTAGTTGTCATTATATAACATATGTCAGAAGGAAAACACCCACTCATATGATTGTTCAAATAGTAAACCATGTTTTACATGTTAGTGTAGAATTTAATTGTTGGAGGTTCACGGACTTGATGCAGGATATCGTGTATGATGCAAGTGTCAAAGACTATAAAACTGCCGTGAAACACCAAAACCAGTTATGGTGGTAAGCACACAAAGTGTTACTAGATGTCACCCAGCGATGAAAATTGGTGGTTGTGCAGAGTTGATAATAAAGATAATGAGCACAATATACACAATTTAATTCAGTAGCAGATATAGCCATAAGGGATGATGTGTTGGAGCAGAATGTCACAAACATTTTGTGTTCACCGGCACTTGACTATTAAAATTTTGCAGTACACTTATCTGGCTCCTTGCTCCAATAGGAAGGAAAGTTGGAATAGTGTCTTCTCCCAATTATAAAACATTTTTAATGCAAAATTATTAGCTACTTTGTAATTAGACTTCATAATAATATGGTGTTCAGTCTTACGAAGTGGGCTGACAGTTTCTTTCTTGTTTACCCTTACTGTCCTTTAACTCGGAGCAGTCAGGAACGCATTTAAAACTTGGTTGTTTTCCTCAACACAAGTTCTTTAACCAAATTTTGTGAAACAAACATCTAGTAAGTATATAGATACTGTTGCACAAGAATGGAGTAGGAACATCTGCAGAGCAGAAACCCTGAAGACAGCAGAGAAAGACTTATTGAACAGTAACACTGTAAAGGGCAGGTAGATACAAATGTTAAATTAAGTAATTTAATTTATATTCTCATTTTATTTGTCATACCACAGAGAATGCTGTATTTTAGTGGTATATAGCATCAAGATTAACATGAGACAAGAGCAGATAATGTCCACTTCAGTCTGTTGTCTATGTCAATATTCAACATGGCGTCTTCTTGATCTCCGATACATTTACAATAGTATAGAAGGTAGCCTTTTATGTTATAATACAATCTTATCATTTCAGAAAGAGAAAGAAAGGCAGATGACACTTGAAAAACTGAAACAGGTAATGTGTTGTTGCATCAATATACTTTTCTTTCTCATTCTCCGTCATCTCTACCAATCTGCTAGTTGAAAACTAGATTACCTATCATCAACGTAGGCTATCTGTTTTTGATTTAATGTTTTAGTGTCCGCAGGTGAGGAAGTCACAAAATAGACTAGTAGTGACATTGACCACAAATATATGGTTTATGCAAAAACATACACTATACACCAGAAATGAAAGTAACAGGCAGTTGCGAATTGAAAACCGATCCTCAATGAGGCAAATAGACCTCACAACAAGACAAGGATGGGTTGTTTGCGATTGCCCACAATGAGTAGGTTACTCAATTGTGTGGCCTGAAAATGACATTAAGTGGCGGGTTGCAGTAGCTTTCCTCACATCCTGAGTGTGTTGATGAAGGTGGACTAGGGTTCTCCAGGCGGTTGTGCTGTACTTGGCTTCATCTGTGCATCACTCACTACCACAGGGATCACGTCGATTCCTCACCTTGTAAGCCAGGTCTACTAGGAAGCTGAGATGAGGTTCTTGGCTAGTATGATTTCCCTGGCCCTGACTAATATGTCTGATCAGTATGGTGATCAACATTCTGAGCAGTGCATGAGCTGCAGCGGTCAGCGACCCATAGCTAACTGTTAGCGTCAGGACTAGTTAACCAGATCTACCTTTTACACCTCCATGCGGTGATCCTGGATAATAGGCTGCAACCAAGCAGACTGACTAAGAAGAAGGGGGAAGACTAAGCCGGTACTAAAAAATGCCTGCTTTAGTCGGATGTGTCGGACTGAAAGGTGCAAATACGAGAGTCAAGCTGTAAACTACAACACATTGCATTCTCCAGACAACATCTTGATACTTGCTAGGCCCCTTTCAGGGCTTGGTAGCAGGAGATTGAGAATGGACGAAGAACACTCTAATGTATTAATGTCGGACAAGCCTGTCTTCACACTAACATGCAATCCATACATTTGTACACTCCAATTTCTTCCTAACTTTCCACTTTTCTTGAACTACAACTGGTCACACACAAGAATGGTGCAATTGTTTGGATTAAGCAAGCTAATGTTCTGTGGGAAAGTGCATTGACCAAATGTGTGCTGAAGTTGTGTGCATTGGACAGTGCACTCCTTTTGGGAACGGGACAAATATACACAAGCATGAAGACCTATGAATTGTTTACTCCTGATGATGAAGCATTTAGAAAATAATAGAATCTATGAAGGTTGCTCAGTAATTAATGTCCCACATTATTTTTCCTCAATCCAGCATAAATATAGCAACGTGACAATTTATAGGCTGCAACACTATTCCCGCGATCTTTGACAGATAACATGGCTGTAGTGCTCCATGAAAATGGTGTTGCAAACGACAAGCTGTAAATCAATTCTTAATAGCGGAAATTGTTTGGGGAGCATTCAGAAATGCATGTTTGCTGTCAATGGAAGTTTGTGCTTATGATAGGACACTTGGTTCAGAAAGTTTAAGCTTCAGGATGTGATGAGAGATGGAGCTGCGTGATCGGCAGCAGTCTGGATGTCCTTTCACATCCCCAACCCAGATATGTTGCAGGTCTTATGTCATTATTCATGAGCATCACACGTCATTAATTGACCCTACATCTTTGTCAGCAATAGAAACATGATGGTAATTTTCAATGATCTTGGATATTCTAAGTTATGCACAAGACATGTACCTTGAAGTTTTCACAGCTGGCCAGATATCAAAGGAACATAGCCACATGAACAGAAAATGAGCTGGTATAGGAAAGGCATGCATGCCTTTGGTTTGCGCTAGTGTAATGTTGTAGAAGTGGATGAGTAATAGAAACATACTGTGTGTGTGTTCTATACGTAGTAATAAACAAACAATAGTTTTAGAAACAAACATTGTGTGGCATTACTTTCTGAGCAACTCTCGAATAACAGACGACTCAAATCGAACTAGGTTTTCATTCTAAAGATTACAAGTAAAGCTGAAAGAAAGATTTAACCAGCGGTCATATTTTTGTAGAGTGTATAAAGCTTGCAGAAATCTCTTAAAATGTCCTACCTGCAGGGTGGCACATTCGTCATCTAGGGGACCAGAGTTCAGTTTATGAGGAACTAATACTTTGCTTTCTTTTCTATTGTATTCAGTGTTGTACTTGTTTTTGCGATCATTGTCGCTATTAGTACTGGCTTTCTTTTATCACCAGGGGTCTATAAGTTTTCTGGCAACAGACCATAAAATGAAATAAAATCTCATCTCATCAATCCTATTTTGACACTCGATGGTGTGGACACTGTTGTTTTTAGTTTATGTCGGCGTTATGATTCACCATATTTCTTTAATACTAAGACACTGTTCGTTGATTGCAAGCGCCCCCCCCCCCCCCCCCCCCTCCTGAACACAAGCAAAATTAAAGGCACATAATTACTATAAAAAAATAATTTATAATATTTATTAGGGTGCATGTTATTTATCCTTCTGAATCAATATCAGTCACTTCACATTCAAGCTTGATTCTTCTGAATTACTGGATGAGTAATTGATATCTGCATTAATCCATTATATACTGTCCTGAGGATATGGAATTACCGTCATTTCTTGGATTTGCTTCACTAATTAACTTTTTTCTGCTTGGCTCATTATATCCATTTTTGTGTTATTTATTTTTGGTGCATGAAATGCAGCACAGTGAAGAAGCTGACAACTGCCAGAGACTAGCTATTTGCATCAGAGTGAAACAGCTGACCAAGACCCTATTCCGCCTCCAAGTAGCAGCTCTTGAAACAAGCTGTACTAGTTTATTCTGGCTAAAAGAATAGGGATTACAGTGGGAATGCAAACCCGGTACTCAAAAAAGCCAACTGAAACAAGATGTTCCAGGCCGAAAGGTGCAGATTTAGCATCCTTGCTGTAAATTACAATACAATGCGGCTTCTTAGTGCAATCTTTTTGACATTTGGAATGCCAAAAAAGGATAGAAATGAATGACACATAATAATAGTATAACGACGAACATGAATTTACACTACAAAATTTGTGCGTGTGTTAGCTAATGAAAATACCACATGAAGTCCCATCCACCTGATGCCAGAAAACTTTCTTTTAGCCCCGATTGGAAGTTGATTTTGAAAGTATCTTAGAATTGAAGAAATATGGTATTTTTTTTTTTTTCTTGGTCCTCCTCTTACCCTGAAGCCATGGTGTAATAGACTCGATTGGCATGTAGGCTATCGCCATATTTCCAGACTATCTAATTCTCTTTCTGTCCACAGCTGAATGCTCTGGTGTAACCAAAAAGATATAAGCCATTCATGGGATGTTCCAACTTTATGTAGAATATCTTAGTAGTTCACTCTGTTTCTTGTAGTGACAGAGAGTGCATGTCACATATTGTGTGCTTTCATCAGCGCCAATGCTGTACACTGATAATAGTGTTAATATATTCTTCGCTCATGTCTCCGGATGGTGCATATGCCATCAAACAAAGTGGTTCTGTGAAATTTTCTTCATTTCTTTCCAGCGTGCTCTCTATTTTTCTTGTATTGGCATATTTGTCTCTTCTCCATGTGTTCTTAGGCATTCATTTGCCTTTTTCTCCCTGGGGGTTCCATGATAGATTGCTGCCTGGTGATACTAATTTGAGGTTTTTGCCTTACTTGTGTTTGTAATCTTGTCAAACAATTGCAGGCCTAGAATATTTCTCAGGGATTTGTTGATGAAGCCTTGAAATCTCTTAATATTGAGTTTGGTCATCCACCATTTTTAAGATCTGTACAGAATGACCATTTCCCATTGGAGATGAAGATGCTTCAATTTATTTAAATTGTTATTTTTGCTGCTCGCCTCATTTCCGAAGGAGGAGTTCAGTGTTCTGTGCCTAACATCCCAGTACATGCCTACTTCAGCACTTATTTTTGTAATGGGATTACGTTCCACTGGGGTGTGACTGCCTTGCTGTTTCATGTTTCAGAACACAAACAAGTTTGAGTGGGGAGCCACACTGTAAACCTCTTTGCCACATTGTTCAATGATCCTTAGTTTTTTCTTTGGCATTCATCCTGTAAAGGACATTTGTGATGTTGTGTCATAGCTTACATCTGTACTGCGATATCTGCCTTTCGGTCTGACACATCCCGTTTCAACACAGTATTTTTGTGACCAGTTTGCCTTCCCTCTTCGATCCCTAATCTCTTGGCCAGACTGCATGGTTGCAGTTTGTTTTCAGAGCCACCACTCGGAGGTTGAATAGGGTCTTTGTCAGTTATGGGTTACTGATCCTGATGCAAACAGCTAGCTACGAGTCACTGGCTGCTGTCTGCTCATTCACTGATACATCTTCGGCCCCAATCTTTAGATTGATATGCATTTTACAGTTCTATATGGTTTTGAACTTGACAAAGGCCATTTTTATATCCTCATCTGGTGAACTGAGACGCTAGTCCAGTCAGGTGCAGCTTACTGATTAGGACTTCGCATCAGGGTGAGGCACAATGCACTGACCAAGACAACAATCTCTCTTCTGTCTAGAGTTCCCTGGAAACAAGCTGTTTTCAAGGCAGCCTGGCTGACGAGATGTGGATCTATGTGATCCCTGTAGTAGTGAGCACCACACAGATGAAGCCAAGCATAGCACAGATGCCTGGAGGACCCACCTTCATGAGCAGGCTCGGCATGTGAGGAAAGCTACTACAACCCGCCACTTAACGTTCTTTTCAGGGTTCACAAAAGAGTGAACTTACTCATTGTGGGCATTCAACAACTACCCTCATATCTTCATCTGAGCCACCAGCCTTGCTTATGATACCTGCCTAGGTATATGAACGTGTATGAATATACTGTTCTTCATTAGAATGTGCTAGTAGTAATCATGATAGCATCTACATGATCATATTAACATTTTTGTTTCAAAATTGTAATCTTAGACTCCTGATCTAGCACACGCACCAGCTTCAGAAATAGACAAAATCAAGGCTGTCATTGACCAATCTACCAAGGGATTTGAACCATTCAAGTAAGTACTTCCTTTTCATGTGCTGCGACAACTTATGTGAGGAAAGCGGGGCCAAGATGCAGCAGTGCATGAACTGTCAGCATCCTGAGACGTGTGCGATAGCATCATGGTCAGAGAACCACAATAGACCAAAACGCTATTCTGCCTTAGAGTGGCAGCCTTGGAGACAAGGATAGGAATTGCAGTGGGATGGCAACCAGGTACACAAATAGAAAGATCAGCTGATATCGAATGTCAGGCCGAAAGGCGCAGATATCACAGCATCTCTAAAAACTACGACCTCCAGTAATTTTCTTTGATTATCCATGATCACTTTCATGTAACAAGGTTGACTCTATGTAATGTTTAAAAACTGACCATGTTACTTCAATTGAGATGTGTTTTATATATATATATATATATATATATATGTTTGTAATAAAGCCACCAGATCCGGTTGCATTTGAACACACACACACATATATATATATTATATTTATTACAAACATGAAAGTTACATCATCTGGTGTGACAGAATTAAATATAGAAATTGTTACGAAGCAAACATGCCACAGGGTTAGTTAGAAAAAGTTACCATAGGCATTCATACACGCATATCCCACTGCTTTGGTAGACGGCAGATGCTGTACTAAAAAAAATGACTTTGGTTTCTCTTTAAACCACTTGGTCACCGATGCCATGATCTGCATTGAATCTTTGTCCCTTCATAAATTTTTTTTAAGGGTCCAAACAAATGGAAGTCACAAGGGGACGTATTGGGACTATAGGATGGGTTTGACAGTACTTCCCACCTTTTCTGTGCTAACGCCTTCTGAACAGTGGACGCGTATTGTTGTGCAACAGAATCACACCACACGAGCGCATGCCGAGTCGTTTATTCTTGATTGATGTATGCAGCTTGTCTAGGCGTCATTGTAGCAGATGGCATTGATGTTCATGCCAGGCTTTCAAAAGTCCCTCATGGTAAAAAACTGCTCAGCATAACCATACCAGCGGAAATGTGAATTTTTTTTGGTTTCGGTGATCCAGGTTGTTTCCATTGCATGCTAGCAGTTTTGCTGCTCAGCTCAAAGTGATAGCACCACAGTTCATCACCTGCCACTATGCGCAAAAGAAACAAATCGCCCTGCTCTTTGTATCGTAGCAAGTGGTTCTTCTTCTTCGTTCGTTCTCAATCTCCCACTACCAAACCCTGAAAGAGCTTAAGTAGCAGAATGTAGTCCAGAGAACGGAATGCGTTGTGTCGTAGTTTACAGCTTGGCTGCGATATTTGCACCTTTCGGTCCAACATATCCGACTTCAGCAAGCATTTTTTGAGTACCGAGTTAGCATTCCCTCTTTAATCCCTTCTCCTTAGCCAGTCTGCCCTGCTGCAGCCTGTTATCCAGGATCACCACGTGGAGGTGTAGAAGGGTCTTGGCAGCTATGGTTCACTGGCCCTGACGCTAGCAGTCAGCTATGGGTCGCTGACCGCTGCAGCATCTTGATCTCGCTAGTGGTTCAAACTCCATCCCATGTGTTCTTCCTTATGGTTGCTGATCAGCAACCAAGGTACCCATTTGAACTATCTGTAGCGACACAGCGAATTCCTCTACTAGCGAACATAAGCTCCAGTGACGGTCCACCTGAATTGCTGCATCAATTTTGGTGATGGCATCTTCTGACACGACAAATTGCATCTGACCTGGTCTCGAAAGATCTTTTGAACCTCACGTCCTTCTTTAAACATCATCATGGAAATATACCACAAACTTGACAATTAGTGTGACAATGTCACAAAATATACTTAACAATCAGCCTAACAACTTAGCAAATATAAAATCTTGTTCAATATTCTAGACTTGCATTAACGACTAATATTGATTGTTTTTGCTTTCAGTTTTGTGGGGAAATACCAGGTTGGAGTACCACATGAGCATTATGTCTGCAAGCGGTGCGGTCAAAAGGGTCACTTTGTATCTAACTGCCCAAATGTCAATCCTGTAAGTTATCTAGCAATATCTGAATGAGAAATCAATGCAGTGCCATAACTCTCTTTGTAATACTGCTGACTTCTGCTGAGATAATTATAACCCTTGTTCTTGCACACTCTCTTCTGAATTATTTAATTTAAATTTTATTTGTTCACTCTAATAAAAAAAACCCACTGTTGTTGTCCTCCTTGCAGGAAGCCTGCTCCAATGAACGTGCATGTTTTTGTTGCTGTTTCTGTTTATATCATCAAGTTGCTAGCCTTATGCGCAATTCCCCTTAGCCACCTTTTGCTACATGTCTAGTATAGCGCACAGGTGTGGTTTCTGTGGCAAACAGAATAAGTCCACTGCTTCCTTCCATGCATGTCGTAAGAATCAACAGGACCGGTGTGCAGAGGGCTGGTAACCTCATTATGTAGAAACTATTGCCATGAAAACGCATTGCAAATGATATATAGCAGGTTCTAAAAAACAAACTGGTAGGGTGTGCAGTGTAGGACCTATGCTGTGCCAAATGGGGTGACAGGAAATGGAGGATGAGAAAAATAGCAGAGGATCCGCACTGGGTGTGTGTTATTAATTTAGATAGAGGATGGCGTGGCCTAGTGGCTAATTCTGATTGCTCACTCCCCAATCACAGCACCGGCCATTACCCTGGGGAAGCAAACCCTTAGAAAATGCAAAAGGAAGCAGGCCTTTACACAAAATACATGCGGAAGTCGGATGCACTGGGCCAACAGGTGCAAAATAAAAACGGGAATAGACAGATAAGGTGAAAGAAAAATTTTTTTATTTAGAGAGTATCATTTTATCTCTTCTCCTTTGTTCCTTGCATGTAAAAACATATATTTCCATTATAAATATTTAGGTCTGTGTCAGACTGTGACTGTACATTTATAAGTATACCTTATATAGATTAGAGAGGGCTATGCCGTCACTCTCGGGCCTACCATGGAGTTGGAAGGGAGTGAAGAGTAATCAGGGTCAGGTTAAATATACTGATCAAGATGAGGACCCATGCTATGGGAAGCAGATTGGGTTGCAGCACATTTTGATCAACAGAATGGGTAATAACATTGTAATCCCCTAAGTATGGGATTACTTTGAAGCATTGCATTGCACTACAGCCAGGAGAACCCTGATATATAAAAAGAGCCACTGCAACCAACTATCAAAGATACGTCAACAATTAACTCAGTACAATTAGCTAAGAAAATTATGTTCTACTATTTATCTTGCCCATACTTTACCTTTACTAGACTAGCACATGCATATGTGTCACATGTTTCATATGTTGAACAGATTATGTTGGAAAATTTGCAGTTTGAATGTTGTCACCTTCTTGAATATTTCTTGTTTCATATGTTGAACAGATGATATAGAAAGGTTTGCATTCTGAGTATTGTCACCTTCTTGAATATCTCTTGTTTCATATGTGGAACAGATGGATATAGAAAGGTTTGCAGTCTGAGTATTGTCACCTTCTTGAATATTTCTTGTTTCATATGTTGAACAGATGATATAGAAAGGTTTGCATTCTGAGTATTGTCACCTTCTTGAATATCTCGTTTCATATGTTGAACAGATGGATGTAGAAAGGTTTGCAGTCTGAGTATTGTCACCTTCTTGAATATTTCTTGTTTCATATGTTGAACAGATGATATAGAAAGGTTTGCATTCTGAGTATTGTCACCTTCTTGAATATCTCTTGTTTCATATGTTGAACAGATGGATATAGAAAGGTTTGGAGTCTGAGTATTGTCACCTTCTTGAATATCTCGTTTCATATGTTGAACAGATGGATGTAGAAAGGTTTGCAGTCTGAGTATTGTCACCTTCTTGAATATTTCTTGTTTCATATGTTGAACAGATGATATAGAAAGGTTTGCATTCTGAGTATTGTCACCTTCTTGAATATCTCTTGTTTCATATGTTGAACAGATGGATGTAGAAAGGTTTGCAGTCTGAGTATTGTCACCTTCTTGAATATCTCGTTTCATATGTTGAACAGATGGATGTAGAAAGGTTTGCAGTCTGAGTATTGTCACCTTGAATATCTCGTTTCATATGTTGAACAGATGGATGTAGAAAGGTTTGCAGTCTGAGTATTGTCACCTTCTTGAATATCTCGTTTCATATGTTGAACAGATGGATGTAGAGAGGTTTGCAATCTGAATGTTGTCACCTTATTGAGTATCCTATAGTATTTTTGAATGCTAACCATTGATGCTGATTTTAATTAGTGCATTTTGAATAAAACATTCTGTCTATTTAAACAGCAATTTATATTCTTCAAATTTTCAGGATGACCGTTATAATGAGCCTAGATACAAACGTACTACAGGAATTCCCAGCACAATGCTGACTATAGTGGATGACCCACTACATCCTGGAGCATTGCTGACCCACCATGGTCAGTTTGCAGTACCCACTGTGGATGTGTAAGTGAAGACACTTGTGTTAGTTAATGATTTGGGGGTCGAAGATGAAGGGAGCAAGATGACAGCAGTCGGTGACACATAGAATGACTGCTTTGGTCAGGGACGGTTTACTAAAGCTGACGAAGACCCTATTGAAAACAGGCTGCATCCATGTAGCCTGGCTGAGAGAATATGGATCAAAGAGGAAAGGCAAACTTGGTCCCAAAAATGTGCTGTGCTAAAACCAGAAATGTTGAGCCAACACATTGAAATATGAGGCGTGTTCAAATGAAACCGGACCTAACTGCACCAAGTGAACATGCGCATGATGATGTCACTTCTGATGTAAACAGCACATACCAATCGTCAAGTTTGCAAAATTTCATTATCCTCTGACTCAGTTTCCTCAGCAGACCGTTGAAAATATGGCAGGTGTGATACGGAATTCACCCATATGGTTGAACTCATAAACCCATGACTCATCACCAGTGATCAGTGTTCAGGAAGCTTGTGAGACTTCCAGACAAAGTGCTTCTGCTATATTGTTAGCAGATTCAGCACAAATTTCGTGGCATAGCAAAATCCTCACTCAAAATCCCAACTCAGATGATGATACGACGGTTCTGTAAGACAGAGGTGTGTACTTATTCAATGACTTGATGATTTCAGCTTGTTGAGGGCCTACTGGAATGTGATACTCTCTGCACCGATGTACACCCATCTTTGAAGCGATTGTACCACTCCTTAATTTGTGTGATACCATGGAATCGTCACTGAAAGCCTGAAAAATCTTCAGAATGGTTTAAATTTGGGTATCACCTAGCTTTTGGCAAAATCTGATTTCTTATTCAACACTGAAAGACTGACACAATCTGTGGGCAGGACAAAATTCATGCATTCACATGACGGCCTCCTATACCTTTCTGTTGAAGGACAACACTCATGCTTAATTTTTTTCCACAGAATAAATTAACGTTGGATGCTTTGTAAATACACTTTGTACACAGATGTGTTATCTTTGACTCTAAAGGGAAGCAACACATAGTAATAATGTAATCTTTTAGGTGACTAAGGAGAGTTGAGCATAGTGCGTAGACCCTAGTCTGTTGGAACTATAATCCACAAGGAAAAGAAACTATCTACGCCCTGTGATAGAAGAAGAAGAAGAGTAGATGATAGTGACCAGTTCCTTTCTTCACTGTCTTTCATCCCTAAGAGTAGGCCAGGTAACCATTTACAAATGGCGCCTGGTGTTTCTCAGTGTCTGAGTGAACCAAAGCTGACTGCTGGCGTCAGGACCAGTGACCAAAAGCTGTCAAGACTCTTCTAGACCTCCACATGGTGATCCTGGATAACAGGCTGCAACAGGGCAGACTGGCTAAGGAGAAGGGATTGAATAAAGAAGGCTAACCCTGTACCAAAAAATGCCATGCTGAAGTCTGATGTGTCGGACTGGAAGGTGCAAATATTGCAGTCAAGCTGTAAACTACGACAGCGCATTCCGTTAACAGGACAGCATCCTGCTACATGCAAAACATTTTTTTGGGCTTGGTAACGGGAGTTTGAGAACAAACAACGAAGAAGAAGAAACAACCTTTAAATAAATACTCATGAATATTTTTACCATAGTTTCCAGACATTTTGGACAATGTTTTTCTGTGTGTACTATTTGCTTAAATTATTAGAATTATCGTTTCTGTTCATTTCAGGCTCGGTTATAGAGAGGTCAAGAAGGAACGTCCCCCTTTCCTACCACTAGACAAAGATGCTCAGCCTGAGAAGAGGAAGATTCCACAGGAACTACTGTGTCACATCTGTGAAGATTTGTGTGTAGATGCTGCTATTGCACCTTGCTGTGGAACCAGTTTTTGTGATGAGTGTAAGAGTTACTACTGTTCTGATTCCTCTGTATTGGTTTTGAAAACTATATAGCTTTCCAAACTTATAGCATCTCGTCGGTAAACTTTTTTTCTGTACTGTGTAGATTATTATCTGTAGTTTGTGTTACCATTTTCTCTATTCAAATTATTTTATTTCAATCCATCAATCAAAACCTTTTTAATTCACTGTGGAGCGCAGGCTATCAATAAATACAAGCTATATTATAAAACGTTTACCTGCCCGTATCTATCTATTGACGTTTTTGTGGTTTAAAGTTTCTACTAGATGGGATAGCCAGCCTCATGTCCAACCCTCCTTAGTTATCTCTTACAACATGCCTAACAGGTTACAGTGTTACTATTCTTAGCCCCCCTTTGAGCCCTTGGTAAAACTGCAGCGATTATTTTATTTGTTCCTCTTTAAAAAAATGTATGTTTCTAGAGCTTTCTTCCAAAGCTAATTGACTTGCGGGAACAGCAGGGTGTGCTATTCCATGAATTGGAATGTCTTCTACTTTAGATTCGTAAAGCCATTTTTAGTTATCTCATACGACATGCTTTCAGTGTGGCAGTCTCTGTGACGTCACACAAACCACTCATGTGGTATTACTAATGGATGTTCTCCTGAGTCTGTTACCTTCATTATCACTCTATCCAGACCATATGTCTCTTCACATGACCATAACATCTAAGCAGCATATGCAAGAGTAATCGCTTTAAATAAACATCACATAAATACTTAATTTATGTTATTAAGTATCTTGTGTGTAATCAGGGCTTGAATTTAGAGCAAAAGTAGTAACACTGTAATTTGCCATGCATATCATAAAGAAAGGTTAGATGTGTGGCCGGGGGACTTTGGTATCGAGGTAAGGTGTTCGTCTCAAGTGCTGGAGGCGACGGGTTCAAATCCTGGTGGAGGCTGAGAATTTTTCATTGCAGATCATCTAGTAAGAATTTCCTCTGATTTCTGAGAAGTGTGATCTCATGCTCGTGTGCAGTGGGGCGCACATTAAAAAATCCTTGGCAATTGGAAAATGAAAAGAGTAGGCTTAACGGCAGCTGCTTGGGCAAAATTCAAGTTAAAAATCTCAAATTATTCTAGGGATTCTCACCCCACAGAGAATATATAGCAAAAAGGGAACTGGGGGGCTATAACATCAGGTCTTGGTTATGTAGTTAGCAGATTTACAAAGATGGTGTCTGACGGGCTGCAGGTCCACCTTGCTCTAATTTACACTTCTGCCACCACCACCCGCCCTAAAAATATGCGATTGTATAATCCAGGTAACGGATACAGGGAGTGACCTGGAACGTTACCAGCGAATTTTCGCCTGACAAAAAAAATATGAAACAAAGGAGGTCACACCTCCCCATGATGTCTAACAACACAAGTGGACTGAAGATAGATAGATGTGTGGCCGACTATCCCATCCTATAAGAACTATAATCTACAAGAAACATAAAAGAACACTCGCAGGGACTAAGTAAGTAAAATTAGAAGGTATTCAGAATCACATAAGTGCACTCAGGTAGACACGCAGGGGCTTGATTAGGTAAAAAGATTTTTTTTTTGGATGATATTTTTCCTGAACTAATGTCTCAATTATTCTGAAATTCTGTCTCCTTAGGTCTAAGAGAAGTCTTGCTGGAAAGTGATGACCACAAATGTCCTTCTTGCAAGGAGACCAATGTGTCACCAGATAAAATAGTACCCAATCGCTCAATGAGACTGGCTGTTACAAACTTCCTCAATGATACAGGATACACAAAGGTATTTTGGGAGTATGTTTCTTAGAGATTAATTCAAATAAAATCTTCGTTCATTCCCAATTTAAGCTACCAAGCCCTGCTAGGGTTTTGCAAGTAGCAGGATGTAGTCTGGAGAACGGAATATGTTGTCATAGTTTATAGCTTGACTGCGATATCTGCTCCTCTCGGTTCGATACATCTGACTTAAGCAGGCATTTTTGAGTACCAGATTAGCTTTCCCTCTACGATTCCATCTCTGTAGCCAGTCTGTTCTATTGCAGCCTGTTATCCAGGATCACCATGTGGAGGTGTAGAAGGGTCTTGGCAGCTCTGGTTCTCAGTCAGCTATGGGCATCTGGCCACTGCAGCTCATGCGCTGCTCAGTCTTGATCCTATTCATGTAAAATGACTAACATGACTCAGTCTGCACTGATTTTGTTCCCCCAAAAATAAAGGTAGTCTCATAGCAAACACTGAAGTCAGGGATGAAGTGTTAAGACTTCATTGTACTAGATCTCAGTTTTTTTTGAAGGAAGTGAAGTGGACAGTTTCCTTCCTCGTCTTTCTTCTCATAACAGTAAGCAATGGAGCGGTGTGGGCTAGTGGTTAACCTTTAGGGCCCTGAGTTATAAAAGTACGGAAGTTCCCGCAGCCACTGATTTATTGTTCAGCACGTCACATTTTTCTAGGTTGTTCACTTCGAAAATCTGTATTTTGTTTGTTTGTTGTTGTATAAATATGATTTTTGTGTGTGTAGAGACATAAATGAATAAATAACTAGTTGGTGTTATTGTTTTTGATGTGTGTGTGTTAGTGTATGAGATACTTCTTCTTCTTCGTACTCTGTCAGACGTCAACCTGTATTTTTTCGAAAAAAGCAGTGGTCATCCTGAGGCTGTCGACACTGCCATAGAGCTTGTCTAGTGTTGCCACTGGTGATGGCCACATGTGCTTTCTCTAGTCCTCGTATTTGGGGCAGTTTTGCAGCAGATGTTCAGCGGTCATTTTCCCGGTACTACAAGTGCATTCGTCAGTGCCACCTATCTTCAGTTTATTGAATAGATGGTACCTCAGTCTGTTGTGGCCTGTGCGGAGTCTGAAGACCACGACCTGCTCTCTTCTGTTCAATTGGTAACAGGCATAATTTTTTGTGTAGCCAGTATGTTCTGTTTAGAATTTGGCCATGTATCTGGCTTTAATAAGCCTTTTGGACTCTTCGTAGGTCACACTAGAATCTGGTTGTGGTAGTCTTGCACCTTCTTTTGCCAGTCTGTCTGCCTCCTCGTTGCCTTGGATGTTACAATGGGATGGAAACGACTGTACCACTACTCTTTTTGGTGCGGACTGCTGGCATAGTTGACAGAGTACTGCTCTTAAATCATTAAGTTCACTATTTTTCTAGCTTTTTAGTGATGTGACTACGGCCAGGGCATCTGTAAACAGGACTATCTGGCCGTCATTTCTTTTGCCTGTCAGCATTGCTTCTGCTGCAGCCCTCAGTGTCTCTGCCTCCGCTCTGAAATTGCTTGAGTATTTTCCAGTTGCAACTGACAGTGTTATTTTTCTACCATTTGGTAGGCTCAGGAATACCCCTGCCCCTCCGTTCTGTGTTGTGTTTGTTACAGAACCGTCGGTGTATGCATGGGTCCAGTCCATGCTTGGGTAGTTTTTCGTTATGTACTTCAGGGTTATGTCTCTTCTTTCTTTTTCAGTCTGGCTGTTCTTGTTTCCAATACCTGGTATATTTTCTACCACCTCCGGAATTATATGCTGCTTCCAGGTAGGTTTGCGTACAGTAGGGATGGGCTTTGGTGTTGTTAATGTGTTCATAGCTTTGGTTCAGGACTGATAGTAACTTCCTCTTTGCTGTTTGGCCCAGCCCCATCAGCATTTCGTTTGTTACCCCATCTTTTCCGGGCGATTTCTTTTTCTTTAAAGTTCTCATGGCCTCATCCATTTCATTCATTGTTAGTTTTGCCATCATGTGCTCCTCTGGTGCCATATTGATGTTGTCGTGGCTGTTTTGTTCTTCACTGATGTCTGTATGTCTATCTGTAGGGACATCAATGTGGTTTGCTCTGGCATAATGTTCTATAGAGGCGTTTGCTGCTTTTTTTCCAGTAAGCATGTTGTCACCCTGCTTGATGGTAATTTGTTTATTTATGGTATTTCGTCATTCATGGCTCTGACTAACTTCCATAGTTTGTTCCCTTCTTTATCTAAATTGAGGCTTTCTGTTTTGTTTTTCGAGCTGTCTCTTGTTATTTGGTTTAGTGTTCTTTTGTATTTCGCCATGATGACTTTGAGGGCGATATTTGCCTCCATAGATTGTTCTCTCTCTCTGCCGTGTTCCTAGCATTTGAGACTTTGTCTTCTGCTTTCTGCAATTCATCATTCCAATATGGCTTGTAGTTTTTCCTTTCCCCTCTTTTGGATAGTTTCGGTGGCTGCTTGCATTATTGCTTTGCTTAGGCTTTCCACCATGGGTTTCATATTGTTATTCCGTGTGTTGATGTTTTCACACAGCCCATCTGTCAGTAGTGCAAATCTGTCCCAGTCGGCTCGTTTATAGTTCCAACGTGAGAGCGGTTTTATTTCCTGTGGGCCTACTTCCATATCAACTTCTAGCCTAATTGGCCTGTGGTCACTACCTGCCAATTGGTTGAGCACCTGGCGGTCTATTTTGTGGGTATGAGATACAAGAAGATGAATGTGAAAATTAAAAAAAACTGCAACATTTCGATTTTGCCCATTTCGCGGGGAATCGGGACCGTCGGAATGTGAAAATCGCCTGCTATTTTCCCTTACAAATGTAGTTAATACTGCTAAATAAACAAATTAAACAGATTGAGCTCCCAAAAATGTCGGAACAACTTACCTTTATCACCCGCAAACACGTTTCAAAATCGCTTTCAAAGTCACTTTATGGCCATTTTGGTTGTTTACAATGGCAATGACGGCATCCCTGTATATAGATTCAAAATGGTTGTATATCAACCGGTGTTAACACATGGCAATGCTCTAAAATAACTTTTTGATGACGATCGGCTAATTTTCTTATCGCGTGTCCATTTAGGTGGACTGTAGGGGTATTTGGAGTATTTTTACTTGTCCACCTATGTGGACATTAGTGCCTGAAAGGTTAAATGACACAGCTCACAACCTGAATGTCTTGGGTTCGCTCCCTATCACAACACCGGCCGTTACCCACAGGGAAGCAAACCCTTAAAAGATGTATGAGGAATCAGACCCTTACATAAAATACATGCCAAAGTCGGATGCACTGGGCTGATAGGTGTAAAATTAAAAAAATAGTGCAACGCACACTGCCTTGGAGAAAAGAGAAATAAGGCGAATGCAAAAAAACAAAACAACAGTAAGCCAGGTACTCATTTACAGCTGGTTCAACAGGAGCATCTTGGTAAAGGCAGTTGAACAGTCATGTCTATGCAGACACTCATTTTGTGTTTATTTACATTAATGTAATTATTCGTCATATTCCCAAAATCACATAAGAACTCGCCGTTTAACTATATCATGTTTATTTATAATCAGGCAAAGAAACGGCGTTCCAGCTCCCAGAATGGTGACTTCTCTTCTCAGGCACCAACCTCATCAAATACGCAGTCATCCTCCTCGAGTCGTTCATTCCGAACCAGCCCAAATTCTAGTCCAAATATTAATTCATCCCCAACGTACAACGAACCTGGCATAAACAATCAGTCACATGCATCCAACTCTAACGTTTCTGTACACCCCTTCGCTCCAAGAGGGAATGGGACACAAGGACAACGAGGTCAGTTCCGCCAACAATATAATTACATCAGGACTCCCAGGTTTCCTCAGAACCAATTTTCCAAGCCATGGAGGTTCCCAATTGATCAGAATGGTCCAGCGCCCAGCACTATTTCCACAATATCACGCAGGTAAGCATACATTGTTCTACATAACTTGTTTTTCCAGGTTCAGCAGCGAACATAGAGTTGAGTTAATTGGTGTCCATATATTCTTCCTATCCTCAGCCATCCTTTCAGCTCCTGCCATCAATTGCTCTGGCTTCCTCTATTACCGCACTTTACCAGATGTTGTTTGACCTCACTCTTCTCTTCTACTGGGGGTTCCAAACCAGCATTTGCTTGGTTATTTTGTTTGCTTTCTTCATGAGGGTGTGTCCTGTCCTGTGGACTTTAGTCACAGAAATGTGCTTGTTGCTTACTACATCTGTTAAACTCATATAAAGAACCTTTACCACTCCGCAGTTGTATGATCTACGCCTTCCTTGGCCTTCACTTTTTATTCATGAATAATTTAGCACGGAGATCCTACAAATAGCCATTATTTTACTGCTTATTACATGCACTTCTACACAGGGTTTTGCCAGTTGAAAAATTAATATGTTTGATTACAAATCGATTTTAAACAATTTATCTTCTTATTACGCGGATTGGAGCCAGCCGATTTTTTTGGGATAGGGGAAGTAGGTTGTTGTAAAATATTTTTTGAGGTTGACCTGTTTATTTTGTCTATTTAGATGTAATATATACGTTTAAATTGGATACTAACAGTTGTGTCAATGTTATAAACACAGTATCGATACGTTGTTGTGGTTTTCATGGATTTATATCAGAGCGACTAGGCCTAGCTGTCGCGTCCAAATTTAAATTTAAAAAAATAAAATTGTTCACCTTTATCTTCTTGTATCTCAGAAACTAACAAACACACAATAAAAGCAATAACCCCAACAAGTTCTTTCTTAAATTGTGTCTCTACACACAACAAAATCATATTTAATGACCAACAAATAGAATTACAGGTTCTCAAAGTGAACAACCATAAGAAAATATGAAATTTAGACATTTTTGAAAAATTATTGCGGATTGGTAAAGGTTAAGCTGTTGAGGACTAATGTGAAACCTTGATCTTGTTCCTTTTCACTCCAGCAGGAGTGTAGGGCCACTACTAAAGTGGACCACCTAGATGAAACAGTACCAAAGCACTTTGCACGCTTTTGCAGGGGTGGATTACACAATGAGGTTGCTAGCCCCACACACTGCTCTCTGTAGTTGCCATTAACAATATGCATGGAAAGATTCATATAATTAATTTTCTGACCAAATACCATCAGCAACAAAGAGCTACTTCCCCAGAGCAATGAAGAAGACATGAACACCATTATAATCATTCAACGCTGGATTTGGATATGCTATGTTCTGAGAAATAAACCAATCACTGTTGCCTCTCCCCCTCCGAGAGAGGTTGAAATAAAAAACATGAATCATAACGGGGGATCCTCTGCAAAGGATAGAATGAGAACGGGTGAAGTGGCGAGAGTTTGTTGCCGCCATTAAAGATACCAGGTGGTCACTGACCGCTTTGTGGATTTCACAGGCAATGCTATTATTAGCCTGCTTAAAATCACAGTAAACTGATGGCTCTTGCCTGCTGAAGAGGATAATAAAGTGTAACACAGACACCGTGGATGTCTTGTCAACCACGAGTTGGTAAGGTGTAAGAGAGACATCAGGTATTGCATCCTAAATGTATGACGGGTGTGGCCTAAAACCCAAGGGAGCATGTTTCCAAAACACATGTGAGAAAATCTTTGGTTTCGCGGCGGCGGAGAATAGATTAACGGAAGCTGCAGTCTCTGAGAGGCCAGTCACACCGCCAGCGACGAGGACCCACAAGACTCAAGATGTTAATTTAGTTTATTAGTTGCTATTGTTAGAGAGAATAGAGACAAAGAACTTCAGAACGAGCTTTGTATTAGTCCAGAGGCAACCATCCAGTTACTTACTGACACCCTCTGGTAAGAGACTTTAGTCATAGTAGAAGATAAATGATATGTATGATCAGATTATGCAATAAATGATTAACCATGTTTTTATTATGAAAGAATCAGTTTTCAGTGTTATCTTTGTTTTTCTGTGAAGGTGGAAATAATTACTATAAGGGGGATAAGTTGGCTATACGGCACGGTAATGTTAAATTTGTCCAGTAATGTTAAATGGTTCAAGTGACTAGTGATACCTAGATAATAAGTATGGTGGTCTGTTATAATATAAAATATGAAGCCATTGGATGGCTTAATATAAACTCTAATAAATGGTGCGTCAGTTAGAGGGCATAATATAGAACTTGGTGTGGAATCTTATAAATGGTGCATTAGTTAAATGATGTAATATAGAACTTAGTATGGAATCTTATAAATAGTGCATAAGTTAGATGATGTAATATAAAACTTGGTGTGGAATCTTATAAATGGTGCATTAGTTAAATGATGTAATATAGAACTTTGGTATGGAATCTTATAAACAGTGCATAAGTTAGATGATGTAATATAGAACTTGGTGTGGAATCTTATAAATGGTGCATTAGTTAAATGATGTAATATAGAACTTTGGTATGGAATCTTATAAATAGTGCATAAGTTAGATGATGTAATATAGAACTTGGTGTGGAATCTTATAAATGGTGCATTAGTTAAATGATGTAATATAGAACTTTGGTATGGAATCTTATAAATAGTGCATACGTTAGATGATGTAATATAGAACTTGGTGTGGAATCTTATAAATGGTGCATTAGTTAAATGATGTAATATAGAACTTGGTATGGAATCCTATAAATAGTGCATTAGTTAGATGATGTAATATAGAACTTGGTGGGGAATCTTACAAATGGTGCATCAGTTAGATGACGTAATAAAGAACTCGCTGGAGAGCATCCTTTGTAGTCCTATGTTCGAAGAGAAAAACAGAAGTTAGTAAAATACCTGAGCATCAGTTCACAAAACACATCTAAGAATGTATTTAAATGTTTTCATTTGTCATTCAGGAGTGATGTCAATGAAGGTCCTTACAGCTTGTCTCATGCAGATGAACCTCCGCCAGCCTCACAGAATGTTGATACCGCTGGATTCTCTTCTTCATCTACTTCCCAAGACATTGAAAAGTAAGTTCAACTTAATCATCTTTGCCATGTCCACATATTATTTACTCTAGACTTTTTGTGAATAAAAATAAGAAATATATTGTCCACATACCATTTGTACCACACCATGGGAAATATATTTTTACAGCATCAAATGATAATTATATTTTCGAATGACGACTTGTATATTAGTCAACAACCATGACACATTATGACATTTGAGAGCAGCAACAAACTACCTCCGCGTCGCTGGGTTTGCTAGGGACTCAGTTCTGGCTCATTATTTTAATTTCTGCTTCTGTAGTTCCAAACCAAGTTAGCCTCTTGTTTTGAAAATCCAAATGATGGCAGTCCTAGTAATGGTGTTCTTCTGTGGGTATGGCTGTTCCAGTTCTTCTTCATTCAATCTTTTGCTACCAAGTCCTAAAAAGGGCTTTGCAAGTAGCAGGTTGTTGTTCGGAGAACTGAATGCCTTGTCTCGTAGTTTACAGCTTGATTGCGATATTTTCAAAGGGCCATCAGTTATCGTGGTGTGCATATTATTGTAGTTGCTCTGGATAAGCAAATCTTTGTTTTGTAATTGTGTTTGGTCAGAACATTTGATGAATATATTAACTATAAAACAGAAAATATGTGTATCTGTTTGTCTGTCTTGCAAAAGATCTTGAACTGTGAGCTTCTCTAGCGACGTGAAATTTATACAGATCATTCTGTCTGGAATTTCTAGGTCAGTGTAATTATGTCCATCTTACTGCATTGTTCACATTCCCGAGTTAATTAATATTAATGAAGTTAAACTATTTTTAACATAGCTACTCAAGCTCAAAGCCCTAGGAACAGTGCATGTTTGGAACTGATCAGTATAAGGAGAGGTCAGTCCTTTGACCCTGGGCAATGTGTGAGTTGGGACATGTTGATAATGTGCTCTCCCCAGGAGCTTTTGTTTCGTAACTTTTGCTTTCTTTCCTGAGTGCAGTGTTGTCCTGGCAGAATTTTCTGTGACAATTTTTGGTAGACTGCGGGGTTATCGTAATGCCGCTGATTCAAAAAGTAATTATATGAAAAAACTGAGCACACTAAGTCATAGCGATCAATGCAACTTATTTCTAGGCGCTATTGTGTGTATTACAAAACTAGGTCATTTCCCATTCGAAGCTGGTGCTAAAGTTCAATCATCTTATAAATTCGAGGACAGCGTGGGCCAGTGGTTAAGTGACACGGCTCCCAATCTGAAGGTGCTGGGTTCTTCTTCTTCTTCGTTCGTTCTCAATCTCCCACTACCAAACCCTGAAAGGGCTTAAGTAGCAGAATGTAGTCCAGAGAACGGAATGCGTTGTGTCGGAGTTTACAGCTTGGCTGCGATATTTGCACCTTTCGGTCCAACACATCCGACTTCAGCAAGCATTTTTTGAGTACCGGGTTAGCATTCCCTCTTCGATCCCTTCTCCTTAGCCAGTCTGTCCTGCTGCAGCCTGTTATCCAGGATCACAGCGTGGAGGTGAAGAAGGGTCTTGGCAGCGATGTTTCGCTGGCCCTGACGCTAGCAGTCAACTGTGGGTCGCTAACCACTGCAGCTCATGTGCTGCTCGGCATCTTGATCCCGGTGCTGGGTTTGATCCCTATCACAGCACTGGCCGTTACCCCAGGGAAGCAAATGCTTATAAAATCCAGGAAGAAGCAGACCATTATATAAAAGTCGGATGCACTGGGCAGACAGGCACAAAATAAAAACATAGTTTCAATGCACACTGCCTTGGAGAATAGAGTAATAAGGCAAACTAAAAAAAAATTTAAAAAACAATCTGAAAAATTCTGGAACATGAAACCTTAAGATCACTGTGATCTCATCTGACCACTTATGTCTTTATTAGATGTCGTGATGATGTGCAATCTTCTTTCCTGTGACATCTGTGTGGTCATTGATATTTTTAATTTATGCGTTTAGTTTTTCATTAGCATTGTCAACACATCTTTTTAAATGGTTCTCATTTTTCTCTGAAGCTCCACTGTTTGGTATTATAGGCTTGTGAGACGAATAGATTTGGAGACATCCTTGTCATATGACCAAGCCATTGAATTCTCTTTCTGTCTATATATGTCACAAACATATATGTTTCAAACCATGTCTGATTTCTTCATTCCTTGCTGTCTTTGTTAGTAACCATGATAATTTTTTGCAAGCATGTATTGATTTTTCATTCTTGTGCCTTAGGCAGGGTCTATCAATCAATCAATGACCATCCTCCAGAAAGTAATTGTGACCTGTTCTTTCTGCCACTCTCCAGTTGAGGTCCAGGGACCAAAGTTCATTTTCAGTCTCTTCACCAGGTCTTTTTACCTCTCTTCAGTCTTGCGCTGTGGATTCCATGTCAGGGCCTTGCTTTCTATAGATTTTTTCCTATCCAGCCCCATTTCCTATGTTTGATTTGTTACTATACTCATCGTTACTGTCTCCTTTCTAATTGGTCATCATTCCTCACCCCACCTTGCCAGCCTATACGCATTATCCTACATAGGAAGGAGTTTTTTTCTATATAACCTTTGTTGTTCTCTGTACATTCTTAATTTGGTATTAATATCTATTTACCTTGTGCAAGGCCTATGTCTAACATTAATAACGGAGAGTTGGTATGAATATGCTATTGATCATAAAAAATACAAAGTTAAAACAAAAATAAATAAAAACTGTTGTTTGCTTTGTGTGCGAATGCCCTCTTTTGTGTGCCCTGAAAAGGACGTTAAGTGGCAGGTTGCAGTAGCTTTCCTCACATCTCGAGCGTGCTGATGAAGGTGGACCGGGGTCCTCCATGCAGCTTTGCTATGCTTGACTTCATCGCATCTGCGCGTCACTCACTACGGGGATCACATCAATCCCTCACCCCGCTATACAGGCTGCTATGAAAACAGCCCATTTCAATGGAGGGCTACTAGAAAGCTGAGGTGAGAATCTTGACCAGTATGTTTTGCCTGACTCTAACATGTCTGATCAGTACGTTGTGCCTGACCAGACATCAGTCTTCCTCCCCATTAAACAATCTTAATTTGGTATTAATCTTTATTTCTCTTGTGCAGGGTATATGCCTAACATTAATAACAGAGAGTTGGTATGAATATGCTGTTGATCATAAAAAACAAACAATTTTAAACAAAATAAATAACAAAACTAAGAATGCTTCTTGGAGCAAATAACATTTCTATTCTTTTCCCTCCAGATCATCTCCCATAGAGCCAGTGGTTCCTGTTTCCTTGACTGTATTGAACAGAACAACCCAGGAGTCTGCACCACTTATATCCCATGCACCACCCATATCCCACGCACCACTCATATCCCACGCACCACCCATATCCCACGCACCACCCATATCCCATGCGACACCCATATCCCATGCACCACCCATATCCCACGCACCACCCATATCCCATGCGACGCCCATATCCCATGCACCACCCATATCCCAAACGTCATGGCCAGTCATCACAACACCATTGCTGAAAACTCCAATAATACCACTCACCAATTCTGTTCCAGCATTAGCATTAGGAGCAATCCTAAGTGCCAGGCAGCCACTGATTCTCATACCACCTCAAGTACAAGCATGTGAGTCTGCCCATTCTTATTCTATATCTCTATTTTGGTTTTTCTGTGAGTGCCTTCATCTGAGTATGTGTGTGCTCTCGTAGAGGTTGTTCTGTGGTACTTCTGTTTTTTTTTACATAATGAGGCTACCAGCTACTTGAACAACTCTACTGTTTCATTTTACAATTACATAGTAGAGTAGTGTGGTACTATTCATGCTTCCATCAGAATTGCGGAAGCAACTACTAACACCATTTTCTCCATGACCAACACACTGTGTAAAGACACAAAAATAACTGAAGAAAATATGTACATTCCACTACCCAGCACAGGGAATACAAGACATCCTGAACACATTCTACATGAATGTCCATTCATTAGGGAAATGAGATACCAGGCTGGCCAGATGGTGTGGAGCTGATACAAAAGCTGTAGGGCAGCCGTTCCAACCTGGTGAAGACTACAGACTTCATCATGGCAACTGATCTGCAGATATAGCATGACCAAAGATCCTGAATGTAAAAAAGAAGGAATACAACAGTGAAAACTCATCTCCGGAATTGAGGAAAGCCAAGTTGAAAGTTCCTCCTCCATTCAAAGACATAATTCTCATTAATGATTGAAAAATAATTAGTTGCAATGCGGTGAACTGAATAATCACTTTATCTAGCAGGATGTTGATTAATCACTTAATCTAGTAGAATGTTGAACTCATTAATTACTTTAACTAGCAGGATGTTCAACTGAATAACCACTTATGCTAGCAGGATATTCAACTAAATATTCACTTAAGCTAGCAAGATGTTAAACTGAATAATCACTTAAGCTAGCAGGATGTTCAACTGAATAATTACTTAAGCTAGCAGGATGTTCAACTGAATAATCACTTAAGCTAGCAGGATGTGCAACTGAATAATCACTTAAGCTAGCAGGATGTTCAACTGAATAATCACTTAAGCTAGCAGGATGTTAAACGGAATAATCACTTAAGCTAGCAGGATGTTCAACTGTATAATCACTTTAGCTAGCAGGATGTTCAACCATATAACCACTAGCTTGTTGAACTATAAAACCACTAGCTTATTGATCTATAAAACCACTAGCTCGTTCAACTATATAACCATTAGCTTGTTCAACTATAAAACCACTAGCTTGTTGATCTATATAACCACTAGCTTGTTGATCTATATAACCACTAGCTTGTTGATCTATATAACCACTAGCTTGTTCAACTATAAAACCACTAGCTTCAACTATAAAACCACTAGCTTGTTCTCCTATATAACCACTAGCGTGTTCAACTATATAACCACTAGCTTGTTCAACTATAAAACCACAAGCTTGTTCTCCCATATAACCACTAGCTTGTTCAACTATATAACCACTAGCTTGTTCAACTATATAACCACTAGCTTGTTCTCCTATATAACCACTAGCTTGTTCAACTATATAACCACTAGCTTGTTCAACTATATAACCACTAGCTTGTTCTCCTATATAACCACTAGCTTGTTCAACTATATAACCACTAGCTTGTTCAACTATATAACCACTAGCTTGTTGATCTATATAACCACTAGCTTGTTCTCCTATATAACCACTAGCTTGTTCTCCTATATAACCACTAGCTTGTTCAACTATATAACCACTAGCTTGTTCAACTATATAACCACTAGCTTGTTGATTTATATAACTACTAGCTTGTTCTCCTATATAACCACTAGCTTGTTCAACTATATAACCACTAGCTTGTTCAACTATATAACCACTAGCTTGTTCTCCTATATAACCACTAGCTTGTTCTCCTATATAACCACTAGCTTGTTCAACTATATAACCACTAGCTTGTTCAACTATATAACCACTAGCTTGTTGATCTATATAACCACTAGCTTGTTCTCCTATATAACCACTAGCTTGTTCTCCTATATAACCACTAGCTTGTTCTCCTATATAACCACTAGCTTGTTCTCCTATATGACCACTAGCTTGTTCAACTATATAACCACTAGCTTGTTCAACTATAAAACCACTAGCTTGTTCAACTATATAACCACTAGCTTGTTCAACTATATAACCACTAGCTTGTTCAACTATATAACCACTAGCTTGTTCAACTATATAACCACTAGCTTGTTCAACTATATAACCACTAGCTTGTTCTCCTATATAACCACTAGCTTGTTCAACTATATAACCACTAGCTTGTTCAACTTTATAGCCACTTTAGTTAGTAGCTTGTTAATTTCTTATTTCATTATCATTATCCCTGTTGTTTCTGCCTCAAAGTTTGTAGGACTACATTTAATCTGATTGCCAGTATACAGTGCCAACGAGTTTGTTTCACCTGCAGTGGAGGTTAATATATGAGTGATTAGAGCACTTGCTTTTAGTGATATAGGTACCAGGTTCAATCCCTAGCCTCAGACATGTTACAACAGTCTACACAGTTGTAAATGGCTACCTGACTTACTACTAGTAAAGACAAGGCAGTGAGGAAGGGATGTGGACTCCTCATTTGAAAATAAGCTCAGCCTAGTACAAAGATCTTCTATGGGATTACCATTACGTTCTTTTGTTACCTATTGTAGGCTCAGAGTAACAGAGTTTTCTGAACAATGCATGCACTTTTCTGCCAATTTTGACTTAATGCTTCTAGTTCCACTTGGAGCATAAGGGCTGCAATCTGTCGAAGACAGATGTGTCGGACCAAATGGTGCAAATATCGCAGTCAAGCTGAAAATTAGTAGCGATATATTGCATTCTGTCCTCCAGACTACATCCAGCTACTTGCAAAGCCCTGTTCCGGGCTTGCTAGCTGGAGATTGAGAACAAATGCAGAAGAAGAAGGGTTGCAATGACTGATGTCCATCAGTTTTTATTTTGGGCCATCTTTCACTCTTCTTCATCAGGTGTTCTTAAGCCACCACACTCTTTTCTCTTCTTCCATTGGGTTTTAATCCAGCACCTTCCTGGTTATATTGTTTGGCTTAATTTTGAGTGTGTGCCCTATGTGCCAGTTTCAGTTTAACAATATTTGATTATTTCTCTTAGATCCTGGCGGGTTTCCCCATGGTTTCCCTGGCCATCGGCCTGCCATGTCCCTCATGCCTCCAGTAGTTCAGCCGGCAGCAGTTCCACTGTCTAGGGAAGAGTTTTACCAGGCAAAGAAGATGTTTGAGACAGCTGAAGTTCCTGAAAAGAAGCCAGTTGATGTTTTTGAATCTTTTGCTGACTTTACCAAAAGAAGAAGCCGTACACCTGACAGACGTAGAAGGTTAGTGTTCTATAAAAAATTGTTCAGTTTATAGTAGGTACTATTATAGTGGAGCATTTAGCCTAGTCGACAGTGAGCTGGCTTGCTAAAACTAGAATTACAGTGCACCAGGGTTCGAATTCACGAACTGAAAGAAAAAATCAGGCTGTAGTTCGTTCCTGATACGACCGCACCTCAAGTTGTCCCAGCTGTAAATGGGTACCTGATGCAGGAGTTAGGGAAGATATAAACAGCAAGGAAGGGAACTGACTACCCCACCTCATGTAGTCTTAGTACATGATGAGTTATCTTCATCCCTGACGACAATTGTTGCCATGGAACTGACCTTTACCTTTATTATTGTATGTTTTGAGTGCCTAAGGGTCCACGTGGTCTGTAGTCAAATCAATTCTAAATAGTATCATTGTATGAAATCTAAATTGCTGCATGCTTCAAGCATTCTACCATGTAAAATAAGGTTGGACTGCTAAATACAAATGTAAATACAGTTACACTATGTGACTTAGAAACATGAGATGTATCACATCCAGACTGGAAACCTTCACCAATAGATATCATTGGCTCTTTTCGTCTTGTCAGACGATAGTAATTGTGCTATTAGCACAAAACCCTTGCAGAAATATAGAGACCATGTGTTGCCCATGTTTACTCCAAGGGAAAGGTAATACCAATACATTTGGAACAATGCAAGCTGCAGAAGCTGCTGGATCAGCAGAGCAATGCTCTACCTGTTCGTCTGTTGGGGCTTCACTACTAGACCAGCCGTCAACCAAGGCTAAGGGCCTGGTCTGCCCTGCCACAAAACTCAGCTGAGGTTGTCTTTCCTCGCTCTAGAATAAGGCATTGAATCCTCTTGCGTGTTCTCCTTCACACATTGTCGGTTGTCAGGTTTGGTAGATGCTGACCAACTTTCAGAGTTATCAGAAAAGAGAAGGAAACCTTCACCAACATATGGAAACCTTCATCAACAGGTCGAAACTTTCATCAATCGATGTCTCTGTAGTATACTTTGTGTTTGACGCTATGATCGTAGACTTTCAAAATTTGTAACTTTTCTGTTTGTTTGTCAATAAATATGATTTTCTTGTGTGTAGAGACACAATTGAATAAAGAACTTGTGGATGTTATTGTTTTTGTTGTGTGTTTGTTAGTGTCTGAGATACAAAAAGATGAAATTGAAAATTTATGGAAAACCGGAAAAAAATGTGGACTCGACTTTCTAGGCCAAGTCGCTCCGATAGAAATCTATGGAAACTACAACAACGTATCGATGCTGTGTTTACAATATTGACACAACTGTTAGTTTCCAATTCAAATGTAGTTCTTTCATCTAAACAAACAAAATAAACAGATCTACTCAATAAAGATCTTTCCCAACAACCTACTTCACCTTTCGCAAAAAGTCGGCTTGCTCCAAACAGTGTATAAGAATAAAAATTGTTCAAAATCCATTTGTAATCTAACATACGATACTTTTACTGGCAAAATATCGTGTGTAGATGGTGACGTATTCAGCATTAAAAAAAATGGCTATGGTAGGGTCGCCGTGCAAAAATAAATTTGTTT
Source organism: Ariolimax columbianus (assembly GCA_036924085.1). Taxonomy (NCBI): domain Eukaryota; kingdom Metazoa; phylum Mollusca; class Gastropoda; order Stylommatophora; family Arionidae; genus Ariolimax; species Ariolimax columbianus. The sequence continues at coordinate 41,166,856 of JAVGWX010000006.1, forward strand.
TTGAATTACAATTTTGTAGGTCGAGCTGGTCTAGACAGTCTATACTATAGCGCGCTAAAGGTTAAGGAGAGAAGAATTAAATCATCCAACAATGAGAAATTTAATTATAACTTGATTAGAAGCCACAGGAGGAGAAGAAACGGTGAGGTCAAACACATTTCAAAATAAGATAACAAAATATAAAACAACAAATACAGACTTTTGGCAAAGAAGAAAATGGTATCCACCAAAGCAGCTAAAGATATAAAAGGAAAGGGAATATGGATTGTCTTCTTCTTCTTCGTACACTGTCAGACGTCAACCTTTATTTTTTCGAAAAAAGCAGCGGTCATCCTGAGGCTGTTGACACTGCCATAGAGCTTGTCTAGTGTTGCCACTGGTGATGGCCACATCTGCTTTCTCTGATCCTCGTATGTCGGGCAGTTTTGCAGCAGACGATCATCGGTCATTTTCCCAGTACCGCACATGCATTCGTCAGTGCCACCTATCTTCAATTTATTGAATAGGTGGTACCTCAGTCTATTGTGGCCAGTGTGAAGTATGAAGACCATGACCTGCTCTCTTCTGTTCAACTGGTAATAGGTATCGTTTTTTGTGTAGCCAGTATGTTCTGTTTCCCATTTGGTCATTTATCTAGCTCTAATAAGCCTTTTTGATTCTTCGTATGGAATATGGATTGAACACACATACTGAGGAAAATGCAACTGTATGAATGAACATTATTTAAATGTGCACCTACATTCATAGGCGTCTCAGTCTTTGCAGACCATGAACGTGGCACCCTATGAGTAGCCTCTCAGGGCGCAAGCCTGGGCACTGAATATGGAGACCCTGGGCTACCCAAACTGTAGGATCCCCCATCTCGGCCTCGCTGGGTGTAATCTAAATGAATGCAAAGCATGACAATTTGGCACCAGATCAGCTGCAGGAGCTGCCGGAATGAGTTTGCAATTTTGAAACCATCCGCCTTAAGTGCTACCACTCCGGATTTTCTGTCTGGGTTTACTCCCGTAGCCCTACCCTCTCCCGAGGAATCCACAAGGCAGTGGAGTCAAAATTTTCAACAGAAAGGAGAGGCTATATCAAACACTTCAGTTTCCTTTAACGAATGGGACGCTCAGCCCAGACCTCCAACAGGAGAAGAGAAAAATGGAAAAGTTAAGAACAGATGTTAACGAACCGTGGAAGAGAAAACCCAAGCCAACTGGGTTCTCATTGATGGATATGAATAGAAGTCAGCCTACAATATGAATTGAAGGAGATTGTGACATTGCAGACATAGGTTCCTACATAATCTGAAGGGAAAAGTGGGAAGGGGAGATATGATTAAGTGCTGTATTTATGTTTTTGTTTCCTTCATTTATAGTCATTGTTCCATCATCATTTATAGTCATTGTTCCATCATCATTTATAGTCATTGTTCCATCATCATTTATAGTCATTGTTCCATCATCATTTATAGTCATTGTTCCATCATCATTAAAGTCATTGTTCCATCATCATTTATAGTCATTGTTCCATCAAGCTCCCATATCCTTTACTAATTGCTGAAAGGAGATACTGAACCTTTGGGTTAGCACGGAATACAATGATGTTGTTTCTTCATAACTATAAACCCTAATTAAATATTTTGAATATAGGATCAGTTTTAGTGCAGCCCAGCTGTTCTTTTTAATAACATTGATACATACATTTGGTATGTTTCTATTTTATTTTCAGCTACACCAGATCACGGTCCAGATCATGGAGCAAGCGAAGCAGTAGGACCCCAAGTATTTCACCGAGCAAACGTCGCAGTCGATCTTTGTCTCCTCGCAGATTTTCCCCAACATCTCGGTCTAGGTCTCGCCAGCGGTCTCCAAACAGATCCAGGTCAAAATCAGCCCTGAGGACACAGAATAGATCACGTTCAAGGTCAGGTCCACCAAGGCCAACAAATAGATCACGTTCCAGGTCATTTGAATCGTCAAGGATACCACGCCATATCCCACCAACGCATTCTCTAAACAGAATGTCCAAATCACGGTCTAGATCTCGATCTGCACCAAGACCACTAAAAGCCTTGTCTCCAAGCCTCAGGCCATCTTTATCACCTCTCAGAAGGTCACCAAAATCACCACTTCCGCCCCTGCGTTCCCGTTCTCGGTCATTTGGTCGTTTGACAAGGTCAAGGTCCAAGTCTTGGGCCAAGAGAGCCCGATCACGATCATACTCTAGACCCAGATCTCCTCGACCTCTGTCAAGGTCACCTAGAAGGTCACCAAAAAGGTCACCATATCGATCTCCGTTCCGAAAACATTCATTATCTCCAAGACGGCGATCTCATTCATTCAGTCCTCACAGAAGGTCACCATTTCGGTCTAGGTCAAGGACACCACTGTCTAAGAGAAAATTTTCCAGATCCAGAACTAGATCTCCAACCAGAAGACGATCTTATACTCCACAGATCTCACCCCGTCGCTCTAAGAGCCCTTACAAGAAGCCACTCTCACCGGTACCATTTAAAAGACATTCTCCATCACCATTCAGGGGACGAGGCGGTTACAGGGGTCGAGGCAGAGGAGGTTTTGGGTTCAGGGATAACTGGGACAAGTTCCGGAGCTACCGTAGCCCACCAAGGACTCTAGTTCCTTCGGTATCAAATGTTAATCTTACAGCAGGCAATTTACCCCCAGTTCCTTACTTCCCACAAATGGGCTTACCTCCTCCAGAGGAGTACTTTAAGTATAACCCTGATGGGTACCAGGAATTTGTCAGGAGCTTTTATTCTCAGATTAGCCCGCAGACACAATCGTGGGCTCAGAGTCAGACCTTCCCGTTGCCTACAAATGACCGGTTTCCCTTAAACATCACAGGTCCAAATATAGTAGGGACGAACCCAAGACCTGCATGGGAGGCTGTTCCTATGTCACCTTCTCAGCGGCCACGTTCTCTCACACCACCAGGTGGAGGACAACCTCGAGACAGGAAGGATCAAACATATAACAAAGACCGAGACAGTCATGGTATCAGACACTTAGAAAAGGATAGGGAAAAGCCAGAACACGAGAGAGATAGGATTCGAGACAGGCGACCTGATAGAGGTAGGGGTATTGACAGTTTCCGCGGGAGAGACCGAGACCACAGGGACAGAGGGGATCGTGTCCGAGATGACCGCGTTAGAGAAGATCGAGTTAAAGACGATCGTGTTCGAGATGACCGTGTTCGAGAAGATCGAGTTAAAGATGATCGTGTTCGAGATGACCGTGTTAGAGACAACCGTATCAGAGATGGTGTCAAAGATGATCGTGTCAGAGATGAGCGCTTCAGAGAAGATGACAGATACAGAAACAGAGATAGTCACAGAGACAGAGACCATAATAGAGAGACAGAGAACTCTAGAAACAGAGACAGATCATCAGAGAGAAGACGAAGCCCCATGAGGAAATTGAAGGATGACGAGAAATTGAAAGACAAAGGTAGAAAGAAATCTGATAAAAACAGAGACGAAAGGGATGTTAAGAAGACAAAGAAAATTGAGGTGGAATCGAGGAAAGAAAGTGCAGACATCAAAGAAAGCATTATTACTAAAACCAGTTCAGTTAATGACAAGGCTTTAGAATCACCAAAGTCAGAACAGAAACCGATAGTGCAGGATGCTCTCCATGTTAAGAATGAACCACAAAAGTTGCAACAAGGTGATAATGTAGTAACAAATGCAGCTGAGACCACACAAATCCCTGCATCTGGTGTTGCCACCAATAAACCTCCTGTTAAAGAGAAAAAGAATGCCAATAAAAAGAAGGGTGATGGTGTAGGCAGTAAGAAAAAGGTCAAGGATGCTTCTGCGGAAGATGGTGGTGAAAAGAAGGTGAAAAAAACCAAGAAGAAGAAACTCACATTTGGAGCTTCAGATGTGGACACCAAACAGGGTCTTAAGAAGAAAAAGCTAAAGCGGTTAGTTGATTACAAATCTGAAAACTGTACGTCTGAGGATGGTGAAGAGAGACTACCACTCGGTGGCAGCCCGTTGAAGAAATCTAAACTTGCGGAGGTTAATGAGATAAAGGAGGAAGTAACGGACTCTGTTAAATCTGAAAAGGGAGATGTCTCAAATGTATCCACTTCAGAGCCCACAAGTGAAATCACAGAAGTTACACATGCTGCAGAATTGAACAAGCCAATCAAACAGGAGATGGAGGGGGACATTTCTCAGCCCGATAGTAAACCTGTGGAAGTAGCTGCTCAAGTCAAGCCCGTGCCAGAACTGCCTGAACTGTCCAAGTGGGAGAGAGATGAGGAGTTTGACTACTTTGATTCTGTTGACCACACAAAGGAAAAGCCCCAAGAAAAGATGATGCTACCCAGGTGAGTTATGATCAAAGTGTTGCATAATAGCATGTGGCATTTATTGACCATTACATATATTGTGTGAGCTTGAATCACGTGCTCATAGAAAATATTGGCAAAACTTGTTGCTGTATGGATAACTTAACTTAAACCTTCTAATTCCCAGTTTACAAAATTATGTCTATTTCCTGTATCCGCATAATATTTCAGCGTGTCATGTCCCGACGTGGTTATTGATTTTGAGAACCTCTAATTTATTTTTAAATTAAAATTTTTGTGTGTGTGTCAAGTAAAGTACCTCATAGCATTACTGCCATAGGGGTGTGAGGTGTTAGCTATCTCACATTTCAAAGGCTCGACTATATGAGGGCGGTAGCCATCTCCTCTCCCTCGCCACCCTTTACTTCCTGGACTGAGCAGTACCCATTTAAGGCTGGGTCGACCCGGGAGCCATTGCGGTCGGAAAAAACATTTGCGCCTCAACTGGGTAATGAACCTAGGGCCACTCAGATGCGAAGTCAGCTCGGTTATCACTGCGCTACGTGGCTAGCCAGCTATGAGTCGCTGATGACATATATTAATAAAGAACTATGGTGTTATTGTTGTATGTTAGTTTCTGAGATACAAAAAGATGGTGATAGTGGTGAAAAATAGCACAAACATATAGACTCACCCGGTAATCTAAAACAAATTTCATAAACATCATTTTCTTCGCCTAACCATACATGACGGAAGTTGGAACTCTCTACAATCAAAAGAGCAGTATGTTCAGCCACTACTAAAGCATTACACCCGTAGTTTTTTTATACGATAAAGCGATGGCCCTAGAACTGGCGGTGTGTAACACCAGTGGAACAGGGCCAAGTTGTCGTAATTTCACGCCATTGGGCCAGTAAAGGCTAACTTAACTTCTTTACATTGGTTTAGAAGACACTGCAGTCTGTATACAACCAGTTTCTTTTACATTCATTTGATCTAAAAATATCTTTGTGCATACAATATGTTCTTGAATGCAATAATTGACCCGTCCTCCACTATTTCCTGTGACATGTATTTCAAGCTTTCACCACTCTGACCAGGAAAAATATTTCCCGGTATTTAATCTGGACCTTTCTTTAATTAATTTGTAGCTATGCTCTCTTGTTCTTGTAGGTGACTGTATTGTGAAAAAACTTGTTATAGTCTAATTTATCCTTTCTCTAGATTATCTTATAAACCTGTATTAAATCATCTCAAATTCTTCTCTTTTCTAGACACTAGGCCGGTTTTTCTAAGTCTTTCCTCATTACTATAATTCTGAAATCCCACGATAATTTTTGTAGTTCTTCTTTATATCCTTTCTAGCATGCCTATATCCACTATATGATAAGTACTCCACACATGAACACAGTACTCCAATTTAAGTCTCACCAATGATTTATATAGTTTGACTAACACTTCCTTTGCTCATATCTTATAAATCTGTATTAAATCACCTGAAATTCTCCTCTTTTTTAGACGCTGTAGGCCAGTTTTTCTGAGTCTTTCGCATCTGTTTCGTATTTGTCAAACAACATCCTATATCCCATAAATGTGTAACTAGTACAGATGAGTTATTCATTTTGGGACTTTTAATTCTTTGAACTTTGGCCACCCAGTCTGTAAAATTCCATTCCCATTCTACGTGCTTTATTTTAATTATTCTGTCTCAAATTGGCTGACCTGATCATCTCCAATGTTCCTTATTGATATGCCAGTAGGTTGTGGAGTATATTTATTGAAGACCATCCTTTATCAAATTTGCTTGATACATTACTTGGGGACCACACCCCTTGCATCGTATTCTAATCCTCAGAGGGAAAGGAACAGATCTAACTTGATCATAATCATTGATAATCTCGGGCTGAAGATTCATCAGCGACTCATAGCTGGCCGCTTACATCAAAGTCGGTGAACAACAGAGATGACCAAGACCATATTCCGCCTGTAGGCGGTGGCACTGAAAACAGGCTGCACTAGTGTAGTCTGGCTAAGACAATTGGGATTACAGTGGGACGGCAAACCCGGTACTTCAAAAAGTCAGCTGAAACTGGATGTGTTGGGCTGAACGGTGCAGATATCGCAGCCTCACCGTAAACTATGACCAAATGTCACAGCGCCATTTTCAGGATGAACACTGAAGAAGAAGAAGCAGAAGAAACTCTAAGTAACAACCATTATATGTCATTTGTAGCTACCTGTTCTCAGTGCCTCACTGTAGATACATTTGTATTTGGTAGTGAGTTAGCAGTGGCTCTTCTCAAATCCTTTGGCATAATGAAGAAGGTGGAACTGGGTCCTGCTTTGTTGTCATGGAGGGGGGTCTCTGTGGTTTAGAGGTAAGGCACTCGCCTCTCAAAGTGATGAACGGAAACGGCGTTGGTTCGAGTTCTGCAGGTTTCAAGCGATCTCTGGTCTCAAAGGAGGGACCAGAGTTCCTGCACCCATAGTTATCTTCAGTCGTCCTGATTTATGTCTTGCCACTGTCCAAGGTAGTTCGACCCCAGAGAGTGCGGTTGATGATGACCAGCGCAGCTTCTTCCTCACTATAATCCAGATACAGAGCAAGTTACATGATCAAGGCAAAACCATCTGATAATGTCGTCATCATCGCTTGCGATGGGCAACTAACATCGACTTCCCTGGATATTGATCATTATGGGAATCACAGTTTTGATCCCCACCTTGTTAGCCAGGCTCCTGTAACACAGCCTATTTCCAAGTGCACTGAACATGGATGTGAAATGGGGTATTGATCAGCATGTTTATTTAACCCTGATGTCATACTTGCCGATCCATCCATTAAATTTTACTTTGCAAACATAGTTGTATGTTGCTAAGTATTTGTGTCAATGTTAATATTGTTATTGTTCCATCCTCAGGTCTGTGGTTGACAAAGCAGAGAAATTTTTGAGTCACAAGCCCATGAAGAATGCTGTCATGGTGGCTCATGTCACCACCTCAACAAGGTCCCCGGAGCCAGCACCAGAAAAGCATACAGCAGACCACAGTTCCTCATCTCCACAGTCAAAGTCGTCGCGTCGTGTGTTTATTGACAGCAGGCGAGATAGCAAGGAAAAGAAACCAAGTGATCTACAGATCACTGTTAAGACTGATAAGCGAAAGGAACATGGTGATAGACGAGGGTCCACTTCAGTGAGATTTGATGACCGCCATCATCATCGCCATCACGAACATGATGGCTATGAGGAAGACCAGCGTTCTGTGGTAAGGTCATGTTCTCTTGAACGAGAACTACATGACAGCAAAGCTTCATCTAGGTCTCTTAAAGACAGAGATGGGTACTCCAGAAAGGGTAGAACCTATCACGGAAATGTCAGCGAGAGTAGCCACCTCAAACAGGACATCTCAAAGCGGGACAGGAATGAGCCGAGCAGAGACAAGCATGGCAAATCACCGGAAATAAGGGAGAAGCGACATGACAGAGACAGCAATGTTGTTAGCCATTCGGACACAGCAAAGTCTTCCAAAGACCTGCGACACAAGCTGGAAGAGAAAAATAAGACTAAATCCGCAGTTGATCATCGGAAGCTTTCTGTTATGGATGAATCCGAATTTGTGCCAGATTATGAGGATCTTGGCCCTGAAGGCACCAATGACAATGAACATGATGATGCAACTGCCTCTCAGAACTCGGAGGCCTCAACACCAGAAACTAAGGACAAGAAAAACAAAGGGGATGAAGACAGTGAAAAAGGTGATAAAAATAAGCCCTCTTCAGATGAGGCTGGGAAGAATAAGAAATCCAAGAAAAAACACAAGCATAAAGAGAAGAAAGAAAAACATAAACACAAGAAGAAAAAGCACAAACATAAAAAAGACAAGGAGAAGGATGAGAAACAGAAGACAAATAAGGATGGGAATTCTACATAATAAACAATGTGTATGTATTATGGCACGGCATTGATTGTATACTGTTTTGTTCAACTCTGTGTGCCAGTTGGCATTATTCTGTGGCAATTCTGCTCTGGCTTTACTAAAGCTTGAGTGACCAGTTTATTGACATGTGTTATAGCATTTACCATTTTAGCATTTGGAAAGCCTGAAAGCTGGCACGAGAATAGACATGAAGACAGAGATTAACCACTTTAAATTTGTATGAAAGTTGTAAAATAAAGCATGTAATTGTGTGGCGGCGTAAAAGCATGTAATTGTGTGGGAGGTGTCTGAGAAATCCCAAGAACAATATCGCCTTCACCCTCGCTAATTTTTTGTTCCTATGTGCATCTTTTTATTTTCTTTACTTTTGAGTTATTCGAACCTTTTCTACCATAGGGTGTAGTCTTTCTTTTTGCTTATTGTGGCTTATTTTAGATTTTATGAGGTTACTCTGCCACATGATCAAATCTCCTTTAATTATATGCATTGTAGATTATAGTTGTTTCCATTCTTTGCTTCCCTTTTGAGTCCTGGTATCAAACAGGAAAATGTGCATCTCTGGGGAGGAAAGACTACAACCACTTGTATACATGCCATGTCTGAGGCCTAAGGAGGGCTGTTCACGAGACTGGCAACCTTTTCATGTAAAGCACATATAGCTCATTTTCGCCTAAACCACTACTTTTGTTTGAGTTGATTGTTGCGGGCAAGGAATGTTAATAGTTTTTCAGATAGTACCCATAAGTTCATAACACAGTCACCTGTTCATGGTTCTATCAGGGTCGTCTGACAGTGTATGATAAACCCCTAAAATATGTTACATTCATTTTATGCCTACACTCACATTTACAGAGAGAGGCTTCAGTTTGTGATATCACAAGAAAATATCATCGTAATGTGGACAGCTGCAGAAGTTTGAGAGTCATCATCAGGTGCTCTGCCAGTTGACATTGGTGATCATGGACCTCCATCCATGTCTATCATGTGTGTCGTTTACCAACTCTGTTGTTGATTGTCACCCATGCCATTCTCTCTTGGCCTTCCTCTGCCTCTCTTTCCCGTTGTCATGACGTGCTCCAAGCCGCCTCTGCTCATAACATGCCCAAAAAAGGATGACTGCCTTGATTTGATCCTTGCAACAAGTTGCCTTTGTGTCTCCTCGAGTACTGTATCATTCGTCTTCTTTGCAGTCCATGGGGTCCGCAGCATTCTTCTGTAAAACCACATCTCCGTTGTTTCCAAAGATCTAAGCTCTTGCTTGCTAATTGTCCATGATTCACTGCTATATGTCAGTACTGGTTCCATGTAGCATCAAAGAACTCTCAGTTCCAGCGACAAGGTTTTGTTGCACAATATTCCTTTCATTGTCTGGAAGACCGACTTTGCTTGGGTTATTCTACATTTTATTTCATCTTCCATCAGATGTTATGTATGTGTCCAGGTATTTAAACGTGTTAATTTGTCTCACTTCGGTCCCCTTCGCTTTGACGCAGCATATTGGAGAGTCTGGTTTCTTCATCACTTCTGATTCCTTTTTATTTAAGCTGAGGCCTTTTGTTTTCACTTTGTTGAACTACCATGTCTACCATTTCCTGCAAATTGGTTTCATTCTGGGCTATCAAGACAATATCATCAGCATATCGTAGATTATGTTCTGTCCGCCAATTGATATTCCTGGCATTCTCTGTTTGTCTCTCAAGATGAACTCGCTGTATTGAGAGAACAGGTTGGGGACAAAAAACAACCTTGCCTCACTCCCTTTTTATCTGTTTATAATCTCCCGGTTGATTGTTAATTCTTATAGCTGCAGTCTGAGGTGTAGTCCAGATTACATATCAGGAAATATTTGTTAGCCAAGAGAGTGGTGAATGTTTGGAATGCATTGCCACAGGAAATATTGGAAGCAGGGTCAATTAATGCATTCTACCTTTGGGGGTGTATCCGTCCCAGGTTGTCTCTTCTTTGTCTTGTGACAATAGTTTCTACAGGATGGGGTCCCATGCCCAACTTCATCCTCACTCAATTTGTAGGTTGCAGTATTATTTTTATTGTATTTCCCTTTTCTGGTCCGGATAACATATAGATAGTTTGCTTAGAATGCCTTTAATTTTCTGGTAAGCTGTTTTTCTATAGGCTATTCTGTATTGACTTTCCGAGCTACATCTCTCTTCTGATGGTATTAGAGTGTCCAGGTCTTCTTATTCCTTGGCGTTCATCCTGAAAAGAACACAAGGTTGTGTTATAGCTTACAGCATGGCTGTGATATCTGCGTCCTTTGGCATGACACACCTGGTTCCAGCTGGCTTTTTTGGGTACCGGGTTTGACTTCCCACCGCACCTATATTCTCTTATCTAGACTACACTAGTGCATACAGTTTCCTGGGCCATCACTTAAGGTGGAATAGGGTCTTGGTAAGCTCTGGCTCGCTGACTCTGATGCAAACAGCCAGCTATGAGTCGATAACTACTGTCGGCGCTACATGTTCAGCCACATCCAGGTATTCAAAGCTATGGACTTGATTATTGCCCCATTTACTTTGACAATGTATTCTAACGTGAACTGCTCGCAGCATTAGAGAAGTTTTTTAGTGCCGATCTTTGGATTACGAGTCCTGGTTTTCAATCAGGCAGATGGATCTAAATGCCGAGCTGTTCATGAGCTGCAGTGGTCATCGACCCAAATCTGACTGTTATCATCAGAGGCAACCTTTCTACACCTCCACGTGGTGATCCTGGATAACATGCTGCAACAGGGCAGATTAGCTAAGGGGAAGGGATCGAAGAGGAAAGGCTAACCCAGTTCCCACAAAATGCCAGCGGAAGTCAGATGTGTCAGACCAAAAGGTGCACACATCGCAGTCAAGCTGTAAACTACATCTTGCTACTTGCAAAGCCATTTTTAATGTTGGTGGAGTAATTTGTGTGGATAGTTAGGCTTGACAGCCCAGATTGTTAAGACAAGCAGTTGGTAGAATTATTGAACCTAGCAATATGTAGTCACTACTGTTATTGTGTGTACATAGGGACGAGTTTAGTCACTTGAGTTATTGTGTGTACATAGGGACTAGTTTAGTTACTTGAGTTATTGTGTGTACATAGGGACTAGTTTAGTTACTTGAGTTATTGCGTGTACATAGGGGCTAGTTTAGTCACTTGAGTTATTGCGTGGACATAGGGACTAGTTTAGTCACTTGAGTTATTGTGTGTACATAGACAAATATTTCTGTTATCTTTTTCCCTGCAAAGTATTTGATTGTTTCATTCAGAAAATATTTGGTTGAACCATAAATATTGCAATGTAAGAGGGGGAGAGAAAGAGCATAAGTTAATGCCCGACATGTATATCTGTCGCACATATGTAAATGAACATTGGTTATAAGTAACTTTTCCCCCGTAACACTTTGTTCATATTATGGCTGTTTCATGACAGCTGTTGTAGAATTTATATGCACCATCAAATGTAAGAGATTAAATTTGATGAAGCCGTTGACAATAAAGAATCCAAGGTTTTTGCTATGATCATATATATTATTGACAATGTAGTTAATGATACTTTGATGGTGAAGGCAGTTAACAAAAATATATAAGATTTCCTTTGTAATTCTTGTTAACATGTTCTTGTTTATTTTGGATGTGCAGATGGAAGCACTTAATGTCATTTGTTCATGCTGACTCTGTTCTGTGGCTGTCTGGTCAACGATGTGTGTGTGTGTGAGAACCAGGACTTGACTTATCTCATTCTGACTTGTTCTGTGGATGTCTGGTCAACGATGTGTGTGTGTGTGTGAGAACCAGGACTTGACTTATCTCATTCTGACTTGTTCTGTGGATGTCTGGTCAACGATATGTGTGTGTGTGAGAACCAGGACTTGACTTATCTCATTCTGACTTGTTCTGTGGATGTCTGGTCAACGATATGTGTGTGTGTGAGAACCAGGACTTGACTTATCTCATTCTGACTTGTTCTGTGGATGTCTGGTCAACGATATGTGTGTGTGTGAGAACCAGGACTTGACTTATCTCATTCTGACTTATTCTGTGGATGTCTGGTCAACGATGTATGTGTGTGTGTGAGAACCAGGACTTGACTTATGTCATTCTGACTGTCCTGTGGCTGTCTGGTCAATGAAAACGGGTGTGTTTAAGATAATCAGGACCTAGTTGTAGTGGAATCCTCTTTTTCTTAACCCTTGGATTATCTTCTATTTTCATTGTGTTGTATTTGTGAAGTTGTTTCTACTCCACAATTTGAGACGAGGTGTGTCATATATGTGTTGGAGAACCTTCTACACTAGGATGGAAGTGTATATATATATATATAATTTTTTTTTATGTTCGCTTATTTCTCCATTCCCCAAGGCGGTGTGTGTTGCACTGTTTTTATTTTGCGCCTGTCGGCCCCGTGCATTAGACTTCGGCATGCATTTTATGTATGGGTTTGCTTCCCCGGGATAATGGCTGGTGCTGTGATGGGAATCGAACCCAGCACCTTCGGATTGTGAGGCGTCACTTAACCACTAGCCCACGCTGTCCCCTAGGATGGAAGTATACGAGCGTTAAATGATTAAAGAGAAGTGAATGAAACAAAAGTTGTTTGTGTACCATGTGCAAGGTTAAGTCAGGAAGTAGGTCACAAACTATGGGATAGCTGAAAAACGTAGTTGGTAGTTTCTAAATGTGTCATTAGGTGGCAGCAACATCCAGCTTTGTGATTACAGTTAGTAGCGGACGCTAGGTATCGCATAAACATGCACAGCTCAGATACAAAATGGTCTTTGTGTTTACAGAGTGTACAACCAAAGACCAGAGTAGTATTATCGTGTGTTTGTGGGGAAAAATGACTTTCTGCAAAGGATATTCATAAAGGAATGCTTCCTGTTTACGGTGAGAAGTGTATATCGCATAACACGGTGGATAACTGGGTCGATACATTTTCTCGAGGGCACTAAAAAATTGCTGATGAAGTCTGACCTGGTTGTGCTGTTCAGATTGCAACAGAAGCATCTGTGTGGTAGGTGGTGGAGATGGTTAGAGCTGGTAGACAAGTAACGATAGACAGTATAACAACTGCAATAAGTTGTTTACATGGATTAGCCTTGTCGGCAGACGTTTCGTGAATGACAAAAAGGTTGAACGTGAAGCACACAATGTTGCTGAGACAGCAGACCAAAGTCTTCTATGCAGCAAATCTTGGTGCACTGATAAAGTGATGCGGTAAGTGTATCAATGTTGGTGCACTGATAAAGTGATGCGGTAAGTGTATCAATGTTGGTGCACTGATAAAGTGATGGGATAAGTGTATCAATGTTGGTGCACTGATAAAGTGATGGGATAAGTGTATCAATGTTGGTGCACTGATAAAGTGATGGGATAAGTGTATCAATGTTGGTGCACTGATAAAGTGATGCGGTAAGTGTATCAATGTTGGTGCACTGATAAAGTGATGAGATAAGTGTATCAATGTTGGTGCACTGATAAAGTGATGGGATAAGTGTATCAATGTTGGTGCACTGATAAAGTGATGGGATAAGTGTATCAATGTTGGTGCACTGATAAAGTGATGGGATAAGTGTATTAATGTTGGTGAAAATTATGTTGAGAAATAAGGGACAATGTCAGTGCAATAATAAATAGTTTTCAAGTTCGTATCTCATTTAGTTTTAAAAAAAAAAAGAAGATTTTTGTGACCTACTTACGGACTTGCCCTCCTGCGTGACCATTGTTGAATTCTAGCCTTCTATCATTTTGAGACATTAATTTAATGTTATGTCCATTGTTGTCTAACTGCTCTGTTTTGCATGATATTCATAGAAGCTGTTATTGTGTGCAGACTTCTGTGTCACCAGCAGAAATGTGTTGGTATTTTGTTGGAAAAAAAATAAAAATGTGAAATGCAGAATTTTGTCATAAGTTATTCATTATGTGTGCATGTTGAGTGGTCACTTCTGAACGGTCAAATTTGTAAACAATTGGTGAATAAATGGCGGAGTCTTCTCTTCTTCTTTGCATTCAGTATCCTTTGGTCGTGTTATATCTGCAGGCCAGTCGCCATGGTGTACCAGATCGAAGCGGTTGCCACACACAGCGTCTGGTCAACTCTGGCATTTTATTTCATTATAAAGTGGGCACTCTTGTAGAATATCATCAGGATCCCCCCCCCCCCCTGTTCCACACAGGCATACATCTGTGTGTGAGATATTTAATTGGTATAGATGTTCAATACATCGACGTGTTGGACCCTGCAAAGATACTCAGTTTAGTTATGATCCTCCGCAAGAGCCGCTTGCGGTGGCTTGGTCATGTATGGAGAATGGGCGAATACCAGAAGATATCCTATACGGAGAGCTGATCATGGGCAAGCAAAGCAAAGGTAGACCTTTCCCCTGCTACAAAAATGTTTGCAAGGGTGACCTGAAAGCGTTGGATATGAACACTTGCAACTGGGAGGGACTTGCCAAAGAGAGATCCAGCTGAAGGGAGGCTTTGTGTGTTGGTTTGCAGGCAGGTGAAGATAAGATGCAGATTCCAAATGTGTGTGGCGAAAGCAAGGGCAACAACTGACTGCCCCCTCTCTAGCGCAAAGTCCATTGTCTCTCTAGATTGACAGGATGTCAATCATATATGTTCTAGATGTCTACAGTGTCCAGTTCTCTGGCAAAGTAAGATAGTTTGTTGGTTTTTTTGAGTTAGTGAATTGGGTCTCTCTACTGCTTATGTTTGTGTCTTCTTTTCATTGGTGTCTTCTTTTTCTGCACTCGTTCTCAATCTCCCGCTACCAAGCTTTGCTACAGGGCTTTGCAAGTAGCAGGATGTAGTCCGGAGAATGGAATGCGTTGTGTTCCTAGTTTACTGCTTGACTGCAATATTTGCACAGTTCGGTCCAACACATCCCTCTTCGGCAGGTCCATTTGTGTAAGTACTGATTGCTGATGATGTTATTGATTTCTCTGTGTGGTACTCAATGACTAAATTGTGCGCTTTTACTGCCATTGTTTATTTATTCCACTCTGGACAGACCAATGGGTGCTCAGTCCCGCTCAGCAAGTGGTGAAGAATGCACATATTGATGGTTCATGTAACTCGCTCATTGTACACACTCCTGCTCCGTCCTATTTGGCACCTTTCTCTGCTTGACCTGCGTATGATTAAAAATTCTGCCATCTGTGCATCACTGGATCATCGACTGCAGTGTCTTCATCCAAAAAGTGGTAGTTGAACAATTTCAAAATGTCACTTCTACCCATTGCCAATGATCCCATTGCAGGTGCCCTGATGTCATGATATCAGCTCTTTTATTCCTGCAACATCGGCATGGCCAGGCTAGCAGATCCACACGTTCGCAGAAGTTCGGGGCCTCTATGACCACTATCCACAGTCAGCCCTTCTGCATCTTCCGAAGCAAAGATTGAGAGAAGCAGAGACGATTAGGGCCCTCATTAAAGAGGTCCCGAATAGCCGTCCCAGAGCCGAAGTCACTGCCTCGATCTCCTTTCAGATACTGGACGTTGTCGTCAAGTATGCACCGCTCCTCTCAGCAATGACCATGCCTCTCACTCTAACAGAGAAGTACCCAACCAGCTTTTTTACCATGTAGCACCGATCCATCGTTGTAGATGACAGCATTCGAATCCTGGACAATTTCACTTATTAATTGTTCGTTTTCCCACTACACCAGCCTCTGCATGTGTATTCTCTCTCAAGAGTGATAATGACTCAGTGGTAGTCTGTCATTTTATACCATTCCTCTCCTTTGAAAGTGTAAAATAAAAAAAAGAAGACATCGCAAGAAAAAAACATCTCAAGAAGACATCCCAAGAAGAATTGTCTTTGTCAAGTTAACATAGGCGTTAACTGTTACTGTTATTAGTTCTCTTGTCTTTTTAATTTAACATATTCATTTACATGTACTGTTAATGATTCTCTTGTCTTTGTCAAATTAGCATATGTATCCATCTTTTCTGTTTCTAAGAATCGACGTCACTGCACTCCAGGTATACCCATAGGTGATCAGTCTCTCTCATCAAATGGCGTAAGGTATGGATGCTGATGGTCCCTGTAGCTCGCTGGTTGTACTCTCTCATGTGTCGTTCTCTCACGCGCCCCACTCCCCATCTTTACCGATCATTATTCTCATGTCACTGCCAAGCGAGAGCTCAGAGCATTCAAGACTATGGAAAAGACATTTTTTTTCCATCTTTTTCAGTAGTTGTCCGTTTATCATGTTGAAGACCTTTTGGCCGTAATGAAAGTTTCTTTTGTGTTTTCGTCTTACTTATAAATATGTTTACACCTTATTTCAATCCACAGTGGGGCCCATGCCTCACCATATTTTTATTTGTATCGATAGTTAGTAATGTCAGTTTGTTGATTACAGACTGTGCACCCGTACACTCTGAAGGTTACAGTGTCACCAGTTAGAGTACATCCATAATGATGAATGCTACTGGTACTAGGATGCACTAGAGATACCACGATCTTGAAGATGCTGTATATTCTTGGGCATCTGTTTGTGACACCCAGATATAAACTGACACACACCAAAGACTATACAAGAGACGAGTCGCATCATCCCAGACACAGAATTTGGATGTAAAAATAGCAGAAAGGAAGAGAAAATCCCATGCAGAAGAAGACACAGGAGAAGATTTTTATGAAGCAGGGGGCTTTTAAGGGTACGTAAATAATTATTTGTGTCACATTATTGTCGTTTTATTGCATTTTCTCAAAACGAAATTTCGCTCCGCCGCAGCTCTTTATGTCAAGATATTTCAAAAAGTTCTTGCTTGATTTGCTTGAAATTTTGCAGGAATACTCCTGAATATATATTAACCTAAACAGTCTACAATTATGATGTTTTAACTAAAACTTTTGATGTAAGGTGTAGGAAGCTGTACCCACACCTCTGATGTAAAGTGTAGGAAGCTGTACCCACACCCCTGATGTAAGGTGTAGGAAGCTGTACCCACACCCCTGATGTAAGGTGTAGGGAGCTGTACCCACATCCCTGATGTAAGGTGTAGGAAGCTGTACCCACACCCCTGATGTAAGGTGTAGGGAGCTGTACCCACACCCCTGATGTAAGGTGTAGGGAGCTGTACCCACACCCCTGATGTAAGGTGTAGGGAGCTGTACCCACACCCCTTAAAATTTGAAGTTGCAATTATCATCTAGCAATAGGTGGGCTAAAATGGATATTATGATAGGCTGAGAGCTGGCTGTAGTCGGTTAAGTTTCATTCTCTATATGTAACTTCCAGTGAGAGCTGGCTGTAGTCAGTTAAGTTTCATTCTCTATATGTAACTTCCAGTGAGAGCTGGCTGTAGTCGGTTAAGTTTCATTCTCTATATGTAACTTCCAGTGAGAGCTGGCTGTAGTCGGTTAAGTTTCATTCTCTATATGTAACTTCCAGTGAGAGCTGGCTGTAGTCGGTTAAGTTTCATTCTCTATATGTAACTTCCAGTGAGAGCTGGCTGTAGTCGGTTAAGTTTCATTCTCTATATGTAACTTCCAGTGAGAGCTGGCTGTAGTCGGTTAAGTTTCATTCTCTATATGTAACTTCCAGTGAGAGCTGGCTGTAGTCAGTTAAGTTTCATTCTTATATGTAACTTCCAGTCAGAGCTGGCTGTAGTCGGTTAAGTTTCATTCTCTATATGTAACTTCCAGTGAGAGCTGGCTGTAGTCGGTTAAGTTTCATTCTCTATATGTAACTTCCAGTGAAATTTTTAAATTAAAATATTATATAGTAACCAAATAATCTTGTCATTTCTTATACCAACTTTTTAGAGATTTTTGGAGCAAAAACTGCTAATTTTCACACATGAGCAGCAAAATACACTCAAAATATGGTATTTTGTACTGGAAACATCATTCTTAATGATCATTCAATAGTTTGATAAGATTCCAGGGCTTATTTGATCATTTTTCAATTTAGCGGTTTAACCTGCCTTTAACGGAGACAAGGGGGCACCAGCTGTACAATTACACCTCACCTAGCAAGGATCAAGGATAGACAGAAGAGTGTAGCTTGGGTGTGTGTTTGTGTGCATTTTTTGTGTGTGTGTGTTTGTGTGTGTGTATTTCTGTGTATGTGTGTTTTTGTGTCTGTGGTTTCATGGTGATGGTTTTTATAGTGGCAGTTTTATATTGAATGTTTTTGTACTAGCTGTTTCTATAGTGATTGCTTTTATAGCTGATGTTTTATAGTGAATGTTTTTATAGTAGTTGTTTTTATAGAAACTGTTTTTATGATTACTGTTTTTATGATGAATGGTTTTATTGTGACTGTTTTTATGCTTACTGGTTTTATGGGGATTGATTTTAAAGTAGCTGTTATTATATTTACTCTCTTTATAGTGTTTGTTTTAAAAGTGATTGTCTTATAGTGAATGTTTTAGTGATAATTTTATAGTGACTAATTTTACAGTGGCTGTTTTTGTAGTGATTGTTTTTATAGTTGTTGATTGTATAGTAGCTGTTTTTAAATTGACTGTTATTATAGTGATTGTTTTTATAGTGACTGTTTTAATAGTGACAGTTTTTACAGTGGCTGTTTTTTTTGGTGTGCGTTCACCTTATTTCTTTATTCCCCAAGGTGGTGTGCATTGCAGTGTGGTTTTTATTTTGTGCCTGTCAACCCAGTGCATCTGACTTCAGCATGCATTTTATGTAAGGGTCTGCTTCCTCCTGCCTTTTTTAAGGGTTTGCTTCACTGGGGTAACGGCAGGTGCTGTGATGGGGATCGAACCCAGTACGTTCAGGTTGTGAGCCGTGTCACTTAACCACTAGTCCACACCGTCCCATTTGCTGTTTCTATAGCGAATGTTTTATAGTGAATGTTTTCATGTTGTATGTTTCTTTGTTAAATATTTTTTATTGTGATTGTTTTTATATTGAATGTTCTGGTGGAAGTTAGGACAGTATGTTTTTGGTCGTTCCTAAAGATTACATAACTCTACTATATACCTCATGTGTGCTAACTCTGAGCCCTCTTCTATAGACCTCATGTGCGGTAACTCTGCACCCTTAACAACTATCCGTGTGACTCTCAACCAATTGAAACCACCTATGTAAAACACATTGAAAGGTCAAGGTAGTCCCATAGTAAACATTGCTGTTGGGGATGAAGTGTTCAAAACTTCATTGTACTAGGCTGCATCTTATTTATGTCATGGGGGTTTACAGTTCCCTTCCTTGCTGCCTTTCTTTCACTAGCAGTAAGCCAGGTACAACTGGGTTAACTGGAGTGTACTATAATGGCAAATGAACCAGTACCTCTGCCATGAAAAGCGAGTGCTCTACCAATCAGATGTTTCTAGATTACAAATTTCTTTGACAACAATATTTTTTTTAAGATAATATGTTCAGCATACATATGGGTAAAAGAATTCAGGACAGTACAGCTTATAAACATGTCATAATTGCCAATTTCTAGGGTTGTGTATCGAGCTAGCAACCTTACCATGTAAAACAAATTGCTACAGAAACAACTGCTGTCAAAGTGCCCATTATTATTTTGATAAAGATTACCTATTGTTTTTAACTTTTAAATGTGCTCTATATATCACAAACAGATATTTGACGGATGCCATCATGAAAAACTGATTAAATGTCTAGCAGCATTTTAGGTATGGATGGAAAAGACACAAGATTACTCAGCAATCTGTGCTAGGAGGAAACTGACTTGGGACAAAATCTGGCAAGATTTACTCACCATATAGAGCTTAAAGATGAGGTGCAA
Organism: Ariolimax columbianus; assembly: GCA_036924085.1. Lineage (NCBI taxonomy): Eukaryota > Metazoa > Mollusca > Gastropoda > Stylommatophora > Arionidae > Ariolimax > Ariolimax columbianus. The sequence goes on from JAVGWX010000006.1 coordinate 41,186,840, forward strand.
GACTAGGGTTCGAACTGTCTCTTCGTCTGTTTGATATTAGCGCAGAACAAAATTTAAATAGACTAAATACCAGAACAGTGAACAAGAATTATAGAAATCGGTAATTCAATAAAGACAAAATCTAAGTCAGAAATATGGATTGGACAAGTAGATAAGAAATGTGCTGTATAGATAATAATAAATTATTAAATACTAGAACAGGCCAGGGGCTTCTCTTGTCTTGGAAATTTAATAACAAAGGATGGACGATGCAAAATAGAAATTTAAAAAAAAATTAATTGGGGTGACCAAAGCTGTTTTCATCAACTTATAACAAATATGGAGATTCAAAGGCATACATTTTAAATTATAAATAGAAGAGATATATGTATTCATCACTGAGAGGAATGAGAACATGAATAATAATTAGAGTAGAGAATTTATGCTGTTGAGATATTCATTTGCAGAACAATGGGGCGCATCTCATGGAAGGACGGACGGCATGACAGATAAGGAAGTTTTGGAGACATTGAGGATAGAAAAAGAAATAATGAACAAAAATAGAGCCAACAATTAAGGTATTATATTTGTATCAAAAGATATTACTGACAACTAAACTGGAAGTAAAAGTAGAGGGAAAATATGTCAAAGGAAAACAGCGATATAAGTTTGAGGATAACGTAAAGAAATAGACAGGGGAAAGTCCGCTAGAGTGCGTGCCAAGGCTAGAGATCTAGATCTTTGGAGAAACATGGTAGCCATGCTGAGATGGTAACTGAACTGAACATGCTTTCTGTAAAATGTATCCTATGCAGTGTAAATAATGAAAAAGAGACAAAAAATGTAACAACAACAATCGTTACAATATTATTGTTTAGTTTATGTTACCAGTTAGGACTGTTATGTAAATCTGTCATTCTTGTAGTGGTGAGCCTCATAACAGGATGGAGAAAGTCTTCTGTGGCCAGCTGTATACAGTATGTTGTTCTTCCACGATATAGACAAACTTAAGAATAATTTTGTGGATATCAGTCAGAGATTCACTAGCAAGGTGGTCTGAAATAAAATGTGGCTGCTGTATTGCTTGGGTTGTTCAAGGAGATCAGCTCAACTTTGACAGGAGGTTGATATTGGGAAAGGACTTCTGTGAAAGGAAAAGAGAGTTTTATTATTAATTAAAGTTTAAAGATGTCCAGTTCATTTTTATAAATATCCTCTTTTTCTAAATCAGGAAGAGAATATGTTTTTAGGGTAGTTTTTTAGCAGTCATAGATATGTAGGAGGACACCAGCTTTGAGGATAGAAGTTCTTGTCATGAGATCTTTGATACCATCTCAGATATTGGGGATGATCTGTGAGATGTCTCATTGCACTCGGTGTGTTTTTAGTAGTATCTCAGTTATGGAAGTTTGGGATGATGCGTCAGATATATGGGGTGTTAGCTTTGAGGTAGTTCTATACAAGGTACTGCCTTTGTTGATGAAGTGGTAGGGATCTCATTGAGAGAGATCAGATCTTATTACTCGTCCAGTACCAAGTGCTGTCTATGTTGATTTATGTGCAAGGGATCTCATTTACAGATATTTCATCCTTCTGCAGGACTCATGAGGTCTTCTACCCTGGGGGGGCAACTCTTCTCTCTCCTCTTACCCCACTCTATTTCATTTGACTCTGTCCTACAGTCACACTCTTGCACAACTTTCACACGCGCCCTCATGGTGAGGCCCTTCCATTGCACTTTGGTTGGGATTGCTTCTGAGGGCGCACAAACCTAGCATAGGTACATACAGACGCACACATGCATCCAAGCACTGGTTTATGCGTCCTGATGTCGCCCAATAGACTACGGTCTGGGGTGGAAAATGACGCGCCTCCGCCAGTACAAACTAGTGAGACAAACATCTAAGCAACAACAACAACGTGGTTTCAGCTGAAGGGTCACCCTGTGTGTAACTCTTCCCCTGCTCTCTCTTCTCGAATCAAGCTGATTTTTATTTTACCAGGTTCCGAATCTATGTTTCGGAGAGCGATATTTACGTCTGCGTAATCCTTGCCATAGGGTTACGCAGCATAAATTCTTGTCCGTATAGTCCGTGCGACTATGTCTGCTTCCAAGATAATGGAAGATAGCATTGATTTCAAGACAGAAGAATTTCTAGAAGGAAAATTGATTCATCAGGCTGGCACCTTGGTGATCACTGTTTCAGGCCCGCAGGCCTCGAGAGTGTCATACTCGCTGATTTCAAGCATCCTTGCCAGGCCTGCTGGATTGGGCCCGCACGGTGTCAGCACGCTCATTCGATTCTCAAACCCTAGGGTGTTCTATGCGCGGCTCACTCAGTCTGCGCATATCACTCATTACCAGAACGTGGCCTAGTGGTTAAGTGGCACGGCTCACAACCAGAAGGTGCTGGGTTCGATCCCCATCACAGCACCGGTCGTTACCCCAAGGAAGCAAACCCTTAGAAAATGCAGGAGGAAGCAGACCCTTACATAAAATGCATGCTGAAGTCGGATGCACTGGGCCGACAGGCGCAAAATAAAAACCACAGTGTAACGCACACACGCCTTGGGGAATAGATAAATAAGGCGAACGAAAAAAAAAACAAAAAAAAAAAATTACCAGAATTTACATGTGAAACGCTTCGAATGGCAAAACCCCAAGCTCAGCGTAGTTATCGAACAGCTGGAGAATATCAGGAGCAAAGGCCTGATTCATTGGGCACCTGGGCCCATGAAGAAGGAAGCCATCAAGAAAGTCGCAGCTCTTATCTCAGGAGATCAAGATCCTGAAATATACCGTTTTCCCAACGCATCGGACAAATGGACTTTCCTGTATAAGAAGACGTCGAAGACTATCCCACACTATGTTAATATCAATCTCAGTGGCGATCTAACCACGAAATGGCGGCTTTGGGTCACCCTTCCAGGGAAGAGGACTCCCTTCGATATCTGTGGTGAAACATCGCACTGGACCAGCCAGTGTTTTACTAAACCCGCCCAGCAGAAGAAGCCGAAACAGCCAGAGGTCGAGACCAGCGGACAAGAGCAAGAAAACGTACCACCAGAAGCACAGGCGCCCACACCATCAATGAGTGACGATGGGTTTATAGAAGTGGAGAACAGAAGAAAGAGAGAAATTACAAATCCCAGAACGGCAAGGAATCTCCAGACGAAAAAAGGGACAACATCGGCAGCCCCGTGAAATCACCACAACTGACGCCGAGACAGCAAACACCTCCCAGACCACAGCCGCAGCGAGTCCAAACTTCTCCAAAGCAGCAGACACCTCCCAGACAACTGTCGCAGCAGAAACAGCAGACATCACCATATCAGAAGCCCCAACGCAGACCAACATCACCACAGAAACAGCAGCAGAAAACGCAACCTGCACCCAGTCAAAACAATCATCACCGCAAGCTGACACTGAAGACAGAAATGACCAAGAACGAACCAAAGACATGTGGGACAACTCCTTGCAAAGACTAGCACGCACCAAAGACCTGTGGGAGAACTCCTTGCAAAGACTAGCACGCACCAAAGACATGTGGGACAACTCCTTGCAAAGACTAGCACGCACCAAAGACACGTGGGACAACTCCTTGCAAAGACTAGCACGCACCAAAGACCTGTGGGACAACTCCTTGCAAAGACTAGCACGCACCAAAGACCTGTGGGACAACTCCTTGCAAAGACTAGCACGCACCAAAGACATGTGGGACAACTCCTTGCAAAGACTAGCACGCACCAAAGACCTGTGGGACAACTCCTTGCAAAGACTAGCACGCACCAAAGACCTGTGGGACAACTCCTTGCAAAGACTAGCACGCACCAAAGACATGTGGGACAACTCCTTGCAAAGACTAGCACGCACCAAAGACCTGTGGGACAACTCCTTGCAAAGACTAGCACTGGTCGACAGCCCCAATTTCGTAATGGACTTTGTAGACAACGAAGAGTTCGAGGACTTTTAAAGTTCCACATGTATCTGTGCATAATTTCAAATTATTAAAGTAAGTCTACTTTCATTATACTTTTTCCTTCTCCGTCTGCCCAACTGCAACTCCTTCGTTTGTTTCTATCTGCCTGCCTTTGTCACCATCTCTGCACATACTTCTATTTGTGCCACTGGGTCTAGTGTCCCTCATGTTCATTTTCTCCAACGCTTTCACCTTATGGAATATAGACTTAATATCTGTGCCTTATATCATGCATATTCACTTGTACTTGGTGTATTCTGAATGTATCGAGAAAGCATGCATATGTTTCGCTAAATAACAGCATCGAACACCGCATTTACACTGCATACAACACAACACAACACACACACACACAATCCATGGCTTCGTCAAACTCCACATTATATCAGTAAACATCCGAAGCTTACGGAACAAACTCCACATTATATCAGTAAACATCAGAAGCTTACGGAACAAACTCCACATTATATCAGTAAACATCAGAAGCTTACGGAACAAACTCCACATTATATCAGTAAACATCAGAAGCTTACGGAACAAACTATAACATGTAGTCAACTTGATACATAAACATAAAACCGATTTCCTCTTCATACAAGAAACCAATATACACAACGCCATGCAGGCACAACAAATCACAACCAAGCTAGGACTTAGGCACGCATGGTACAGTCTAGGAACACACACAGGGGTGGCAATACTGCAGACGTCGGATAGGTGGGAAGCAATGCACAGCCACAGAGACACAGAGGGACGACTACAGATAGTACAGATAAAAAGCACATACGACTGCGACGATACCCATACTTTAATTAACGTTTATGCTCCAGCAGTACGACTTGAACAACCAAAATACTATGAAAATTTGTCAGACACTCTACGCCAACAGTTTAACAACCATAAAATTGTAATGGTAGGAGATTTTAATTGCATCTTACATCTCTTAGACGCAACACAGGCTACAACAAGGAAACACCAACGATACTCTACAGCTTACTTTAGCTGAACACGACCTTCTAGACGGGTGTAGGAGAATGTACCCTGACGGCAAAGAGACAACACATACAGGAACAACCAACCGCCTTTGCGCATCTTTCAGACTGGATAGGTTCTATATACACGAAAGCTACAAGATAAACAAAATACGCCATTTAGACACCACCACTTTCACTGATCACAAAGCAGTGGAAGTGGTAGTAAACGGGACACGCACACACACCACAACACGCACTGAGGCAGACACATTGGAAATTCAACAACTCTTTGCTGACGAGCGACGAATACGTTCAATACATAACAATTTTAATTAAAGACTACACACAGAACACACCGACCGAACACTTAGGGGAATATTGGGATTTGTTAAAAGGTACAATTAAAGACAGAACGCAAATACTATCCAAAATCATACATAAACAAAGAAGAAGAGAAAAACGAATTCTAGAAGAAGCGATCCGGTTAACTAAACTGCTAAACCACAACAGCCCCCAAATACAACTGCTTCAGGAAGAACTAGAACGATTGGAAGACCAAAGATTACGAGGCGCACTTTTAAGGATTAAATGGGACGCATTGGCACAAGAAACGCCCAGTGCAGAATCCCAAACAGTAAAGCACACCATACAACGAAGCAGACAAATACTCAAAATAAAGGGGAAAGATGGAAATATAACAACTGATATCGATAAAATAGGTCAAGTTCCACGAGTTTTACCAACACTTGTACTCGGCGGAGAACACTCCAACAAAACCACGTGCAAGTTGTGAAACTTACACGCGGTGCTTGAGTGAACAAGACAACTAACACTCAGCAAACCCATTACGCTGCAGGATCTGCAGTCCGCTCTCAGCTCCTTTCAGAAGAGCAAGAGTCCTGGCCCTGATGGCCTGACGGCGGAGTTCTACTCCACGTTTTTCCACGTGTTGAGCCCACTCCTTCTCAAGGTCTTACACGAGGCCTATAACAGAGGAGTACTCCCCCATAGTGTCAACCAGTCGTACATCACCTTGATTCACAAACCCGGTACTGATCAAACTGAAACGAAAAACATACAGACCAATTTATCTCCTCAATACGGACTATAAGATTTTAACGAAAGCTCTGACTTTAAAACTCAAACCTTTCATGACACACCTAGTACATGACGACCAACAATACAGCATTCAAAATAGAACCATCAACAAACACGCACATTTCTTGAGAGACGTCATCCAATATGCACATGATAAAAACATACAAACTGCCATACTATCCATAGATCAAGAGAAAGCATTTGATAGGGTTTCACACGAATACACAACATTACAGAGAAATAACATAGGAGAATATTGTACCATAAACCAGAAAGTAAATTACTAATCAACCATACACTTACAGAAAGCATACATTTAACTCGATCAGTGCGACAAGGTTGTCCCCTATCTCCACTGTTATATGTATTAGTATTAGAACCCACCTTAGAGAAGATTCGGCAAGATGCAACTATTAAGGGAACTCATATACCAGGGACAGGAGAAAAAAAACTGATAGCCTATGCAGATGACACAATATTTTTTCCATCGACCCAAAAATCTATACACAACATTATCAATACTTTCACAACCTTTGGCGACCAAAGTGGTTTTAAATTAAATATCTTCAAATCAAAAATAATGGGGATTAGAAAATGGAAATCTAAAACCGATTTGTCTTTTCAGTTAATATAGATAAATAAATTAAAAATTTACGGCATAGATTACTCGGCCAACCATTCAAACGACACAAAAGAAATATGGCAAACAATTGCAGCACAAATTAAAGACAAACTAGATAAATGTAAATTTAAGGCCATCACGATATTCGGAAGAAGCGTCATAATCAATACCTTCGTCATCCCCAAATTAATATACATATCAAACATCTTTAACCTCCCCCCCCCCCCCTTTCAACCACAATCAAGGAAATTCACCAACTCATTAGACACTTCATTTTTCAACATACCTAGCATAATATCAAAACTCTAACATTAATACAGGATAAAAAGAGAGGCAGAATTTCTTTACAACATGTCGAAACTAAAATTAAATCCCTCCACATTAAATTTATAAGTGAAATAGTCACACATCCTAATGAGTACCCACTAGCACACTACTATGTGGGCCTCAGACTTGGTAAATGGTGTAAATTGGTTAACACTATGCCACACTTCTTTGGGAGTCCACCCCCATTTTACCAACAATGCATTAGACATATACAGGGCAATGAACACCTATTTAAACAGGAGACCAACATTATTTATAAACAATTAGTGCAATCACAAGAACCATCACCCAACAGTAGAATCAAAAGCGGATACAAATATTTTATGACAGATTTTACAGGCATATTCAGAAATCTCCACACACTAAAAATATCACATAAGACCAGAGAAGTGTCATATAGACTTTTATTCAATCTAACACCACTTTAACACAACTTATCATATAGGACACCGACATGTAAACTCTGCAGACAAACCATTCCAGAGACAGAAGAGCACATATTCTACCAGTTTATGGCCATATCCCAAACTTTAATGACACTTAGACAGACAATCAACAAACACAAACAGACGAAAGTAGACATGTATAGAGCTATCATGCTCAACACTATCCCCAAAACAGATAGGAACACCCAAATCAGACTATTGACACTCCTAGCGGAATTTAAATATTTAATATGGACAAGTAGGAACAAGGCATTTTATGAACAAAGAATATACACTACACAACTTTTCCATTCCATATACACACAAAGACACAAAACACTGACATAAATTATTCATACAACATACACATGGATTTTGTATTTTATCCTTTTATTCACCTTTCTTTGCCACTGTTTAAAAATTAATTAAACAGCATATTTTGCTGTTTAAAAAAAAAATATATTCCTGCTCTTCTTTCCTTTCGCGAATCATTTCTATTTCATTACTCATTTACATTGATATGTTAAATTTCAAGAAGTTATGAACAAGTTATGAACAAGTTATGAACAAGTTATGTGAATTTGTAATGCACAAAGGATCAATAAAAACGATTTAAAACCTGCTCTCCCTTCTCACCCCACTCTGTTTCACTTGACTCTGTCCTACAGTAACACTCTTGCACAACTTTCACACGCGCCATCGTGGTGAGACCCTTCCATTGCACTTTGGTTGGGATTGCTTCTGAGGGCGCACAAGCCTAGCATAGGTACATACAGACGCACACATGCATCCAAGCACTGGTTTATGCGTCCTGATATCGCCCAATGGACTACGGTCTGGGGTGGAAGATGGCGCGCCTCTGCCAGTAGAAACTAGTGAGACAAACATCTAAGCAACAACAACAACGTGGTTTCAGCTGAAGGGTGATGCAAACATATAAGCAACAACAAAAAAAGTGGTTTCAGCTACAGGACCAGCTAGTGTTGTGTTCTGCCAGTTGCTTGCCTAGTTGCCGGACCGAGTGAACGTGTTTCGGGGAGCTGTGATTTCAAAAAGGATTTTTCCTTCTACGCTTTTTTTGGTGCTTTTGTTTCTTTACCTGACATAGAATAGAATAGAATGGCAGACCTTTTCATGGACTTTGACTAAAGATTTTGTGCAAGACAATGTGTTCCACAAACAGGGAACGCTGATCATAACAGTATCCGGACGGCAGGCCTTAAAAACGTCCTACGTACTAATTTATAGTATTTTAGCGGGACCAGCCGGCGTGGGCCCAAATTGGGTTGTGGGGGTCGGATGATTTGCCGATACCAGGGTCTTTTGTGCCACTCTGACACAGTCAGCCCACATAACACAATATCAACGCCCAGATAGCTTAACACTGGAGTGGGACAACCCACAAATCTCTTTAATAATTGAGCACTCTGACAAGATAAAAACAAAGGGAGTGGTCCACTGGGCACCTCCCACTGTAAAGCCAGAAGCAATTAGAAAAATAGTAGTAGCAGCTACTGGAGACGAAGAAGTCAGCGTCCAAACACAGAAAAACTGTTTAGATAAATGGGACTTTTGGTTCAAACCGACAAAACGACCAATCCCCCATTACGTCCATGCAAATCTAAAAGGAGACATCAATACAACATGGAAGATGTGGCTAACCCTAACAGGCAGGCGAACGCCGTGTGACCATTGTGGCGAAGAGTCACATTGGTCAACCCAATGTCAAAAGAGAAACAGAAACCAGACACCAGCAAACAGATCAAACAATACAGAAGCAACAACAGAAACACCAGCACCACCGCCATCAACGGCACCACCGCCAACGCCAGCACCACCAGCAACAACAGAAGACGGTTTCACAATCGTAGAACACCAAAGAAAGCGCAAAAACATAACACAAAGCAGTAAGAATGGAACGCCGCAGAAGCAGAAAACACGAAGCCCCACGAAAACAACACCACAACAGAAACAGACACAACAGGAACAGCAGAGAAGAGAACAGCACAAGACAAGCCCACAGAAACTCAACAATCACAAAAACACAAAAACCTACAACAGATAACACATGAAGCCACCTCAGAAGAAATTAGACCACCCTGGCACACCATGACAAACTTCGAAGACGCAGAAAGCAGCCTACAACTAATAATTGACATAGCAGATGATAAACTCAAAATATAAGATTACCTATTCTAAGTACATTCAGCGAAAGAACATTCAGTGATAGTTTACTCAGTGTTAGAAATAGTTACCAAATGTAAAGTGTGATACTTTAGTTCGGGTGAATGGTTTGCTGTTTTCTTCTTCCAATGTACGTTTTTCTTTCAATGTTGAAACCTTATAACTTCTACTCTGTACATCATGGTTTGTTCTCCAACTATTGTACGCCCCAACTTCCACTTTCTCTGCTCTTAGCGTATATTTCAATAGGAACGTACTTTCCCTCTCCCGCAATATTTCATGCTCCCCTTCTGTATCCTCAATACTATACTATCCGAATGTAAGTGTGTGTGGGTGTATAGGAATGAGAGTATGTTTGTTTTCTTTATAAATAGTCGTAGGTATGAATGCCTCTTTCTGTCTGTTCAGTTTGAAAGATATAGGGAGGAAGATACACTCCATTGATATGAAATGTACAGGTCAGAATGAATTACAAAGAAGAGACATATGTATGAGTATGTTTGACTGTGGATGTATAGGAATGAGAGTATGTTTGTTTTCTTTATAAATAGTCGTAGGTATGAATGCCTCTTTCTGTCTGTTCAGTTTGAAAGATATAGGGAGAAAGATACACTCCATTGATATGAAATGTACAGGTCAGAATGAATTACAAAGAAGAGACATATGTATGAGTATGTTTGACTGTGGAACCACATAAAATTGTTATTTCAGACTATGCAACACACCACTACATACATACCCCATGGCCTCAACAAGTAAACTACATTTCATATCTTTAAACATCAGAGGCCTAAGGCACAAACTACATCACATAACAACACTAATGCACAAACACAAAACAGACTTCATCTTTTTACAAGAAACACACATAGCCCACGACATGCATGCACGCTTACTCACAACAAATGTATGAATAGCTCATGCATGGTTTAGTTTTGGTACACAGACAGGAGTAGCTATTTTGCAGACATCAGATAGTTGGGAAATGACACCTAACCATAGAGACATAGAGGGTCATCATGTAGCATGTCCTTTGTAGAACGTCGCTCCCATCACAGTCTGTCTGAAAGGTTCCCTTGCCAGAACTCCAGCTTCCGCCACTGTCATACTCAGGCACTCCTGGATATCTTGGTGCCATCGTCTTCTTGGTCTACCCCTTCCTCTTTTGCCTGGCACCATACCTTCCATCACCGTCCTCTCAAGACCGTTGTGTCTCTTGATGTGACCAAAGTATTTGCATTTTCTAGCCAAAATGGAATTGATAAACCAGTTCTCCTCTATGCTCAACTCTTGCCGAATGTCTACATTTGTTCTTTTCTCTGTCCAGGGTATTCTGAGGATCTTTCTGTAAAATTTTGACTCGAAGGATTCGATTCTTTGTCTAGAAGTTTTGGTAATCGTCCATGCTTCACAGCCATAAGCTGCCACAGGAAAAACACAGACTCTCAAGACTTTTACTTTTATCGTTTTGTTGGTGCCCTGCCACAATTTCTTCAGGCTGTTCAGTCTCTGCATTGCCATAGCTAGTCTTCTTCTGATTTCTTTCGAGCAGTCACCATTTTTGTCGATTCTGGAGCCCAGATATTCAAAATGTGTAACCTGATCTATTTCCTCACCACCCACTGTAAATGTATGCTGACATTGTGTTTTATCAGTGGTCATTATCTTTGTTTTGTTTATGTTTATGAACAGATTTTGATCTTTACTATGTCCATTAACGGCTGAAAGTAGCTGCTCTAGCCCTTCCGCACTTCTTGATAGTATCACTGTGTCATCTGCATATCGTAACTCTGGAATCTCGTACCCCCCAATCGTAAATGGGTCGAAACTTTCAATGTTCTCATCTTCTCGCACATTTCTCATTATACATTCCGCATATATGTTGTACAGATAAGGTGAGAGTATACATCCCTGTCGGACTCCCTTTTGTACTGCAAACCAATCTAATGTTTGCCCAGATACTCGGACAGCGGCTTGTTGATCTTGGTATAATGTTTCAATGAGATGGACTATATGCAAAGGAAACCCCATTTCCTTCATGATTCTCCACAGATTTTGATGTTTTACCGTGTCAAAGGCCTTAGTGTAATCAATGAAACATCTGTACAGGTCTACATTAAACTCTCTACATTTTTCATAGATATTCCTTAAATTGAATATGTGGTCCCGGGTCCCTCTGTCTTTTCTAAAACCTGCCTGGACTACGTGAATTTCAGATTCAAACCTTTTCTCTATCCTTCTTAATAGGATTCGCAGGAGTATCTTGCTAGCATGGCTGATCAGTGCGATAGTTCGGTAGTTCGTGCACAGCTTCAGGTTGCCTTTTTTGGGGAGGGGAATATAAATTGATTTCTTCCATGCTTCTGGCCACTCTGCACTGTGCCATATCTGTTTACACAGCTTGTGGTAGACTCGAGCACATGCCTCTCCTCCTGCTTGTATTAGCTCTGCTGGGATATCATCGCATCCTGGGGACTTTCCCTTTTTCAGGCTTTTAATTGCAGAGCGTACTTCTTCCAATGTTGGTTCAGGTTCTTTCTCATCCTTTGGTAGGATTGTAACTGAGCGCTTTGTGCTGTCTCCATACATGGTTCTGCAGTACTCTCTCCATCTATTCAGTATGTCTTTGGTTTCTGTTAGTGTGTTATCCTCTTCGTCATTTATGACATGTGGAACCGGACGGAATTCCCTTGTCAGTGTTCTTATTGCTTTGAATGCATCTCTTTCTTTGCCTTGTTGTTGTAGGTTTTCTATATCCTTACATGTTTCTACTATGTATCTTCTTTTATCTTTTCTTATTTCTCTTCTGACTTTTCTTGCGCAGTTTTTATATGCTGTGTTGGTCCCCTTACTTCCCATTTGTTTTAATTGTTGTCTTTCTGCAATGAGTTTGTGTGTTTCGTCTGTTATATAGCTCTGTGTCTTGTGCAATATCTTTGGAATCATTTCTTTTGCTGTCGAGATCAAAATCTCCCTTGCGTACGATGTCAACTCCTCAGATGTCATCTGTTCCTGTATAGCAAGCAACGCCTCAAATTTGTTTTATACTTTGATGTTGTATTCAGTAGGTATTGCTGATACATCGAAGCGTATTGGCTGGCAACCTTTGTAGATCCTGCGTAGTCTTGTTTGGAAAACTGCAAACAGTAATTCGTGGTCCGTATCGCAGTCTGCTCCTGGCAGTGTTTTTGTCGCCAGCACATTTGATCTCCATCTTTGTTGCACTAGGATGTAGTCTATTTGGTTTCTGCTGTTGTCATCCGGGGAGGTCCACGTGTAGTCTTCGTGGATGTTGTTTGAAGAAGGTTTGGAGAGGTTGTTTTCCGTGCAGAATTCAACCAGTACATAGAGGGTTGGGTACAAATAATACAAGTTAAAAGTAAAGATAATAGTAACGATACACATACACTAGTTAACATATATGCCACCGCAATGAAGACACAACAATACACATTTTATGCTAATCTCTTTAACACATTAAGCCAACAATATAAAAAACATGTCATTATAATGGGGGGGGGGGGGGGGGGGAAATTTTAATTGCGTACTAATTCAATTAGATGTAACACATGGGACAATTAAAACAAGAAAAAAATCTTACAATACATTTTAGATGAACATGCCCTGTTAGACACATACAGACGAAAATATCCAGAGGGCAAGGAGACAACATACACAGACAAAACACACACTCATGGGACATCAGCTAGGTTAGATAGATTTTATTTTCACGAAAACTATAGAATAAACAAGATACGACATTTAGACACTAAAACCTACACAGACCACAAAGCAGTAGAGATAGTAGTAAATGCAACACGCATTCATATTAAGCATACAGAGTCTGTACATTGGAAATTTAATAATTCTTTACTTAAAAACGAACAATTTGTTAAAAGTAAAACTAATTTAATACAAGATTATGTACAGACCGCGCCAACTAAAAATTTTGCAGAATATTGGGACTTGTTAAAAAGAACAATTAAAGAGAAAACACAATCAATATCAAAAAGTATCCACAAACAAATAAGGAGAAATAACGCATTATAGAAGAAGCCATTAGATTAACCGAACTTTTAGATAAAAATGCCCCAGTAATTCATTTACTACAAGAAGAGTTAGAAAAAATTGAAAATTATAGGATATAAGGGGCACAATTAAGGACAAAATTAAATTCTATAACACAAGAAACACCAAGTAAACAGTTTTTAGCAGTAGAACAAAATATACAGAGGAATAGACAAATACACGAAATAAAAGGGGAGGGAGGAGAAATTTGTACAGAGACCAATGAAATAGGTCAAGCGTTTAGACATTTCTACGCTAAACTGTACTAAGCAGAGAGCACTCAAACAAATAGACGTGAAGGTTGCGAGACCTTCACAAAACGCTTGAATAAGCATGATAAACAAACTATAAATAAACCCCTAACAATAGAAGATTTACAATGTGCTCTCAGTTCCTTTCAAAAGGACAAAAGTCCTGGTCCCGATGGTCTGGCCGCTGAGTTTTACTCCACGTTTTTCATTAAACCAAGCAAATGTAACTTTAATTCATAAACCAGACACAGAGAAAACAGAAATAAAAAATTATCGACCAATATCACTTCTAAACACAGACTATAACATATTAACAAAAGCCTTAACAATAACAATTAAACCCTTTATGAAAAATCTAATTAACGAAGTTCAACAATGTAGTGTACAAAATAGGAATATCATTAAACAAGCGTATTTCTTAAGAGACATAATTCAATACACACACGAAAAGAACACACAGGCAGCAGTCTTATCAATAGATCAGGAAAAAAGCATTCGATAGAGTATCACATGAATATATGCATAAAACACTAGAGAGAAATAACGTAGGGAAATATTTTACAAATTGAGTTAAAATCCTATACAAAAAGCAAGAAAGAAGATTATTAATAAACCACACACTTACAGACAGCATACACTTAAAAAGATCAGTAAGACAAGGCTGTCCATTATCCCCGTTATTATATGTATTAGAGCCAATCTTAGAAAAAATAAGACAAGACACAACAGTTAACGGAACACACATACCAGGAATAGGAGAAAAACAATTAATAGCATACGCAGAGACACCGTATTCTTCCCAACAAACTATACATCAATACAAAACATATTAAATATATTTGGAAAACAAAGTGGTACCAAAATAAATATATTAAAATCTAAAATTATGGGAATAGGCAAATGGAAACTTAAAACAGACTTCCCCTTCCAATTAGTACAGGAAACAAAGCTTAAAATATATGGCATTGATTTTTCAGCAAACCCGTCAGATAAAAAGAAAGAAATGCAAAATAGGTTAGAAAAATATAAATTTAAAACAACAACAATATTTGGAAGAAGTATAATAATAAACACCTTTATTATACCTAAAATAATATATATATCAAACATCTTTAGTCCCCCAATAAAAATCATTAAAGAAATAAACGTCCTGGTTAGAAATTTTATATTTAGATTTATCATACATAGTATTCAAACTAAAACACTAATGCAGGAGAAAAATCGAGGTGGGATTTCCCTTCAATATTTTAAAACAAAAATTCAAGCCTAAGAATTAAATTTATAGGCGAAATAGTCGCAAATCCAACCTATTACCCACTAGCACATTACTATGTGGGACTTAGAATTATCAAAATTTGTAAACTAAATAATAATATGCCACACTTCTTT
Organism: Ariolimax columbianus; assembly: GCA_036924085.1. Classification (NCBI taxonomy): domain Eukaryota; kingdom Metazoa; phylum Mollusca; class Gastropoda; order Stylommatophora; family Arionidae; genus Ariolimax; species Ariolimax columbianus. Next base: position 41,202,137 of record JAVGWX010000006.1, read on the forward strand.
GGAAATTTGCCCCCCTTTTATAAAGAATGCATTAGGTATTTACAAAATAATGAACATTTAATTAAACAAGAAACTAAAATTAGTACAGTCCCAAGAACCGCCACTTAAAAATAGGATAAAAAGGGGATATCATTTTTTCATTACAGACTACACAAATATTTTCACTAGCTTACACATATAAAAAATATCACCCAAAACAAAAGAAGTAACGTATAGACTTTTGTTCAATATTACACCAATTCAGTACAAAAAAGCATGCCAAAATGTAAATTATGCAGACAGAACATACAAGAAACAGAAGACCATCTATTTTATCAATGCAGTATCATATCCTAAACGTTAACAATACTCAGACAAACAATAAATAAACACACAAAAATTAAAGTAAACATGTACAGAGCAATCATGCTAAATACCATTCCCAAAACAGACAGAAACACGCAGAATAGACTATTAACTTTACTTGCAGATTTCAGACACTTAATATGGACATGTAGAAATAAAGCAGTATACCAACAGAGAATCTACACTACACAAATATTCACTAGCATATTTGCACAGAAACACATACTATAAAATTATCATTACACAAGTTGGTTCGTATGACTGTGTGCGTGCGTGCGTGGGTGTGGATGGATATGTGTATATAAACTTGTATATATTGTAATATATTCAATGGCATATTGAACTGTACATAATGTATAATCCTTGTTTAAAAAAAAAACATTTCATTTTGTTGAAACTGTTTTTATTAGTTTTTTTTTGTTACATTGGAGTGAAAACGAGAGTGCAAGGAAGTTTTGAATGAATATAACCACGAGATGATTTGTATTTGCAAAAATTAATAATAAACACATTTAAAACCTACTTGTCTAGTTCGCTCCATGACTTCGACGCCGGTCAAGGTCCAAGGTTCAGCTCTTGTGTCAGCACGGCTTTGCTGTCACAATCGTCGCCCGGGGTCGCGAGCTGCTCCTCCCCATATGTCGTGCACGAGGACGACAACAAACGTGAGAAATTTGGTCGGGTAGATAATTAACACCTATCGCCTTCAGTGTACAGATGACAATGTACACGTCTATGTGGTTCTGGTGTAGGGCCATAGCTCACTCGTTCTAGGTTTGTAACCTGGATAAAGAGGGGAGACGCCCAAGCCAGAACCTCTCACGCGAATTTTTTATGATAGACTATTATTTTTCTTTTTTATAACTTTTATTTGGTTGCATCCCTTGTGATGTTTTGAAATAAGTAAAGTACACTTTGAAGTACTTGTATCTATAACTAACATCATGGACTTAATGCAAATAATGAAATATATCTTTAGACTAACTGTCACAAAGGAATAATTGTCCTACAAGCGTAGTAGAAGAAAACTATAGTTCCTACGTAGGCATGATTAGGTACTACGAAACATAGCTATAACTCAATTATCAATGAGAAACATTATAAGACCACATTATAAGAGAGAGCTGTATGCAATGTTGTTAGAGCGGTTGCTGTTCACGCGAAGGCACACTGTTTGCTCTCCAGACACGTCATGTTCGAGTCAATTAAGTTGTAAATTGGAACCTGATTTACTGTTAGGAATGGCATGGCAGAGGGAAAAGGAAGTAGTTCTCAGAAACGCTGATGTCTCCAACAATGAAGTCTGTAATACCTCATCCCTGACACAAGTGACTGACGTGGACTACATTTACCTCTTTGACATGTAAAACAAGACATCGGGAAACGGAACTGTTCACCTCGCCTCACAAGAGCTAATAAGTCTTAAAGTGAAGTCTCTACCACTGCATCTCTGACTGCAGTGTTTCTGTATTTTGATTATTCAATGAACACACAAAGCGAGTTGACCAAGCTTATAGTCCTACAATCGTTTCTGTGGCATACATTCCAAATATAACCAATTATTGTTTGTTGAGTCGATAGACGTTACGGTTGGTTTGTCAGGCCGTGCTGTTGTCCGTGAGCTATGTTCGTCTGTGCTATTATGTTATCGCTTAACTAATAGTGAACGGCGACTATTGCAACATCCTAACTTACCACATCAATTCTTGTTTTTTACGATTTATCTTGTATTATGGACTAACTGTTGAGCATAGAAAAATAGGAGAGACGGAGACAGAGAGTAAGAGAGAGAGAAGGAAAGAGAGAGAGAGCGAGAGACAGGGTGAGGTAAAGTTATAAATGTTAATTGGTGCATGGATTAAAGAAGATGTAACGAACTAATGATGTCGAGAAAAGCTAAAGGTAATCTAGTGAGCAGTCACTGCCATCAAGAAGAAAGTGTTAGGGGTCCACTGTAATACTTTTTATTAGGTGAGCTGGTCAGTTCCCTTACTCGCTACATTTCCGTTGCTGACAGTAAGCGAGGTACCAATTTAAAACTGAATACATTTTAGAAACTGGAAGTAATTTCGTTTACTTTACCGTGAAGGGTTAGAACTTTATCGCTCTGCCACTGCAATGCTAGAAGGTGAGAAGAAGAACAATGGACGCGTGACTGTTACAGAGTGCACAGATTCTGGGCTAATAAAGGAGAGAGAGAGAGAGAGAGAGAGTGAAAGAGAGAAATAATGCTTATTACCAATTGAACAGAAGAGAGCAGGTGGGGGTCTTCAAACTTCGCACATGCCACAACATAAACTGAAGATAGGTGATACTGACGAATGCACCTGTGGTACTGGCAAAATGACCCCTCAACATATGCTGCAAAATTGCCCGACATGTGAGGACCAGAGAAAGCACATGTGGCCATCACCAATGCCAACGCTAGACAAGCACTATGGCAATATCGACAGCCTCAGTATGACCGCTTCTCTCTTCGAGCAAATTCAAGTCGACGTCTGACAAAGTACGAAGAAGAAGAAGAAGAAGAAGAAGACGTAGAAGAAGAAATATTGAACGAAAGCAACTTCTTCTTCTCCTGAAGTACTGCTCTTGCATTGTGGCAAGAATTCTACTGGTTTGCGTTAGGTGGGAGACTTTGTGCTGCCGACATTTTGAACGATTTGAGTGTTTGTCTTGATGCCTTCTAGTCATCGTCGCCTGCGTCGAACTTTTGCTCTTGTTCTGAAACCTAAACATAGTATGATTTTGAAACATGTTTGTAATACTGTATCCTTGTCAGATGACCAAACTATTTTATCTTTTGTGTTTCAAAATAGTAGCTAATCACTAGAAGAAATCAAGGACACAGAAGAGCTCTGGCAATATATAAAATGGATACCTCGTGTTTCAGTGAAAATAAAAAATACGTGGGCAATTTGAAAGTTTTGCATTTGAGGAGATAATTTTATCAATGTGCAAGATTTACCCCTGAGCTATATATCTTCTTAAAGCTTGGAATGCCGTTTAGGTTGGGCTAGGCGGAAGTGTTGGAACCAAATAGAATTCTGGTCTTCATATATGTGGCTGCCACTCACCGTGAGGTACCATCCCTTACACGTCTGCTTTACCCCCCCCCCCCCCCCCCATACACACACACATATATATATATATCTGTATATAATACAGACGTTTACATATTTAGGGCAAACCATAACAGAAGATGCCCGCAATGAAACGTAAATTAAGATGAGGATTGCATTGACAAAAAAGGGATTCGAAGAGAAACATAAATTGTTAACCTCAAAGAATATCAGGATATAAATGAGGTAAAGAACAATCGCCATTCATATAAAGCCAGTTGCTCTGTATGGGACCAGAACAAAGAAGGATGGAAAAGACTTGAAAGCGTTTGAAATGTGGTGCTATCGTAGAATGGAAAGAGTGAGTTGGATAGAAAGAGTGTCCAATGACAATGGTACATATGATACCCAAACAAATTGGTTGAGTTGGCTGGGTCACAATAAGAGACATGGAAGTCTTCTCCAAAAAAAACTAGAGGGCAAGATTCAAGGAAAGAGAGGACCGAGACGATCAAGACTCGCCTCAGGCATGCAGGGACATTCAAGTACCAACGTATGGGAGGGGGTTACTATTTGATGGTAGTCTTTTTACGTGGCCAAACCATTTTGGTTGCTGTCTTTTAATGTAGTATATAAATGGTGTTGTTCCCACTAGTCTTCTGACGTCATCGTTTCTGATCATGCTCACCTTGTTTAGCCCAATATTTTTCACAGGCATTTCATTTCTGTTGTTACGATTTGTTGTTTTTCATTTGATGTTAGTGTGCAGTTTTGACATTGGTAGCAAAGTGCCGGGACTTAAATCGTGTTGCATAAGCTCTTTTATTAGTTATTGCTACGAACTTGCAATGAAGTATTTGAGTTAATTGTCCAATGATCTGATTTGCTTTATTGCATTTTTGTTGGATTTCTGCTGTGATTCTTCCGTCTGCTGATAACGTGCTCCCTAAGTATTTGAAATCTTTCACCTGTTTGATTTGCTGCTTTCTAAGGAATGTATTGGTTTGTCCTGCTTGTCTAGATATTTTAATGATCTCCATTTGTTCTTCATTGATTTTCACGCTGTATTCTTGACATGTTGTATTTAGTTCATCAATATGTTGTTACAATTGTATTTCTGAAGTTTCTGCTTGATCGTCAGTAAAAAGAAGTTCATTTAAGAGTTCACCGATGTTGTGTCCTTCATTTAGGCTGGTTGCTTCACAAATGTGGTCTACATATGTGATGAATAACAAATGTGGTCTACATATGTGATGAATAACAAATGTGGTCTACATATGTGATGAATAACAAATGTGGTCTACATATGTGATGAATAACAAATGTGGTCTACATATGTGATGAATAACAAATGTCTCTACATATGTGATGAATAACAAATGTGGTCTACATATGTGATGAATAACAAATGTGGTCTACATATGTGATGAATAACAAATGTGGTCTACATATGTGATGAATAACAAATGTGGTCTACATATGTGATGAATAACAAATGTCTCTACATATGTGATGAATAACAAATGTGGTCTACATATGTGATGAACAACAAATGTGGTCTACATATGTGATGAATAACAAATGTGGTCTACAAATGTGATGAATAACAAATGTCTCTACATATGTGATGAATAACAAATGTGGTCTACATATGTGATGAATAACAAATGTCTCTACATATGTGATGAATAACAAATGTGGTCTACATATGTGATGAACAACAAATGTGGTCTACATATGTGATGAACAACAAATGTGGTCTACATATGTGATGAATAACAAATGTGGTCTACATATGTGATGAACAACAAATGTGGTCTACATATGTGATGAACAACAAATGTGGTCTACATATGTGATGAATAACAAATGTGGTCTACATATGTGATGAATAACAAATGTGGTCTACATATGTGATGAATAACAAATGTGGTCTACATATGTGATGAATAACAAATGTGGTCTACATATGTGATGAATAACAAATGTGGTCTACATATGTGATGAATAACAAATGTGGTCTACATATGTGATGAATAACAAATGTGGTCTACATATGTGATGAATAACAAATGTGGTCTACATATGTGATGAATAACAAATGTGGTCTACATATAAGATGAACAACAAATGTCTCTACATATGAGATGAACAACAAATGTGGTCTACTTATGTGTTTCTGTTTCTAAGAATCGACGTCACTGCACTCCGGGCATACCCATAGGTGCTCAGTCTCTCTTATCAAATTGTGTAAGGTATGGATGCCGATGGTCCCTGTAGCTCGCTGGTTGTACACTCTCCTGCTCCATCCTCTCATGCGCCCCACTCCGCTCGAACCTCGTTTAATGTCGAAACTTTGCAGTCTGTGGATTGCTGCTACATCTATTGCAGTGTTCTCATCCAGCAGGCGGTCATTGATTGATTTCAAAATGACACTAATGTTCCCATGATGGTAGTTCGTGAAGCCATGATATCAGCTCTTTCATTGCCCTGAACCCTGGCATGAGCAGGACAGTAGATCCATATCAACGACTGGAGGTTTGAGGCCTCAACAGCTGCTTCCACTCGAATCTAATCCATCCCTTCTTTACTTTCTGAAGTACGACTTGCGCGTCTGTCACGATGACTTGTTATAGAAGTCTCAGATATCCATCTCAGTGCTGAGGTCACTGCTACCGTCTCCATTCGTATAATGGAGGTTGTTGACATGTAATGCCCTACTGCGCTCAGCAACGACCTCTCCTCACATTCTAGCCGAGAAACCCCAGCCTGATGTCCCACTGCGCACGGCTGATCCGTCGGTGTATATGACAGCGTCACTCTCCTGGGTGTTCTCAGTTATCAGCTGTTTTACCCCGTGCTCTGATCTCTCGTTGTTCCGTTCTCTGCTTTCCTTACCTAAGGTTATGATGACTTTCTGGTACTCTATCATTCTATCACCAGCGTGGACACATTCTTCTCCTTTGACTATCGTCTCAGCTGGAGTGACGTGTGCGATTGTTGTCTCAGCCTGTGCCATCCATGATGGCCCTCTCTTGATTCCTGATCCCTTGATGTTTGAGATACTACTGTGCAGAGGGTGCCGCGTGTCTGTGGTGACACGCATATAGGCTTTGACTTGTGCCAGTTTATGTCTGGATGTCACCGATAACAATCCCAACATGTACCGCATCATCACAATCGGGGTATCCCTAGTGCAGCCCAGAAACAGTCGCATACCTTCATTCTTGATGCGGATCAACCATTCACAGTTTTTTTGATAGTGCGAGGATGTTTAGTCCGTAATGGATGACAGACAACATGACCTGACGAAATAAAATGAACAGGAGGCGTTGTTCCAAGTCGGCAGCAGCCATGGTTTTGAGTGCTCCTAACCCTCTCTTGCATCTTTGTACGTTGTGGTCAACGTGGTAGATATAGGAAAGACTGCGATCAAAAGTCACTCCGAGGTATTTCAACCTGTCACACCTGTCAATGGTGCACCTATCAAAAGTGATGCCCGGGAGTTCAGCTTTTACTATGGAATTATTCAAAGAGCACCACATCATGCAGACCCTGTTCGGATTGATCTTGTAGCTTGAGTCGCCGGACCCCTGTAAGATTCCTTGCAAGGTTTCCTGGGTGTCTTTTACCAACTCTTGCTTGACTGAGACAGTCCTATACGTTAGGATGTCATCGACAAATGTCAACGTTCGCCCTGTCCCTGTGGGTTGAATATTGGGCACTTTTACTGTGGAAATATTGAAGTGCACCGGTGAGAGCGGAGACCCTTGAGGCAGTCTTGGACATATTCGCATCGGTTCTGATGCCCACGATCCCACGTGTAGCGCAACTTTTTTTCCAGCGCAGCTGATATCCAACTAACCAGCCACAGGTTTAAACTATACTGCTGCAGACAGGTAATTAAGGTCCCAAAATCGACCTTGTTGTATGCGTCTTCCAGGTCGAGTGCCAACGCGACTGTTTCTTACTTTGACTGAAACTCCTCATACATACACATCATACGCGAAAGTCCCAGCGTTAGTCCAGGTCTCCTTCGCTGTTCTATAGCTGCCCAGAATATCGTGTAGAATCTGCTTCAGTTCAAGGTAGGCCATTATTTTCCTGGCCACTATCTTCTCAATCAATTTTCCATATACATTTTGGATTGTCATTATTCTATAGCTGCTGAGAAGCGGGTAGTCCTTACTAGGTTTAGGCAGTAGGCACATATAGCTATGAAGCCAGTCCTCAGGCACAGATGACTTCTCTATAGTGTGGTTGAACTCCTTCACCATATTTCTTATCTCTGTCTCATCCAACTGCTTGATGTAGCAATACTGTACTCCATCAGGACCTGCGGCAGTGTTTTTGTTTGTTCTTAAGCTATTTACGACCTCCGCCTCATTGATAAGGTCTACATAAGCCTCTCTCCCGATAGCTGCGTCTAAGATGCCTTACCGTGTTTCCTGGCGAATATCTCTGTCGCCTTTGTCATTCTGGGCAACACATCGACTGAAAAAAACCCAGACCCTTCTCTTTATGTCTTCAGGAGCCTTCCTGTGGTGTCTTGAATGTTGGAGATAAGCTGGCTTATAGTCTTTCCATTCATCTTTCGATGCACGTGCCAGAACTTCTGGAGGATATTATCATTACCCACTCCTGTGATGAACTCCCATTGCTCGCTGAAGGACTCCCTAGCTAACGCTTTAAAGGAATTGGTAGCTTTGCGTTTTACTTCCTTCTTCTCGTTCAACGCGTCGACATTATTTCCATCTCCCTTTTCTGGCTTTACGCCAATCCTTTGTTGCCGATTGCTTTTCTCTCCAGGCCGTATCAGCAGCTTGATTCCACCAGGGTGGTTGGACAAAAGGGGATCTAGTGGTCCTGCGTCAGATCGTCTGGCGCAGCTTGTTGACTACATTATCCTGTTCGTACGTGTATCTGAACACATGTTTGGCTTTCTGGTGTCTAGTGTGTTTTCCTCTGGGTGTAAGTACGACACACGGCAGGTGGTCGCGCTCTTGTGCCCCTAATACGTCCCAGCGTGTGGATGGAGCAACATCACTGGATATAAGAGCTAGGCCGATGACCCCGTCTGTATCTCCCGGTCGAGATGCTATTCTAGTTGGATGTCCGTCATTCACGACAGTGAAGTTTGTGTGGACTACTGCCTGGCTCAAGGCAGCCCCTTGCTTTTTTTCAGTGGCATTTCTCCACTCCTTTGACCTAGCATTAGTCACCTGCAATGAGGCACTTTTTGCTGTGCAACTCTGACGTCCGATAGAAATTCCCACTTTACGTCCTCGAAGAGGTGATCTACGTGAGCGTATGCGTTGTAGATTCTCCATTCTTGGTGGTTGATTGTTACTTCAATCCCTTGTAGCTCGACATTCTAAATTTTACAGCTGCTAGTACCTAACCATGTATGGGGAAGTTCTTGCTTCACATACACCGCCAGTCACCGCTAACCGGCCTGCACGGATTACTGTAGCATCTGTATCCAGGACACTTGATGGTAATATTCTCACTCAAGCAGGTCTCCTGGATCATGAAGATATCGAAATTGTACACCAGTTTTTGGAGAATGACTTCGCGTTGGGTAGCGCTGCAGCAATTCCAGTAGCCTATTCGTACTTTTTTAAACTCAAATCTATCTGACTTTCTTCGACAATTTCTCTTTCCGCCTCTTTTCTTGCTCTCTCTCCTCTTGTCTCCCCTTCCTCTCCTTCTGCATCCACCTTCCTTGGCGCCATTTGCTGGAGACATCGACGTCAGAGCACGATCTCCGTAGCTACCGCGATGACTCTTATGTGTGGTTTATCATCATAGTTTTCCTTCTACTAGAAGGGTTGCATGCGGGGCTAACGAATCTCCTCTACTCAGTTTGTGGTTGGTTGTCTCCGCCATTTTTTAACGTCCGGGTCACAGTGAAATCCGACCATATGTGAAATCAACAAATGTGATGAACAACAAAGGGGATAGCACGCATCCTTGCTTTACTCCAGATTTTAAATGACATTTTTCTGAGAGTCCGGTTAATGCTCCAGCAGGGCACTGGCTATCAACTCCTGTAGAATGTTCCATGAACAATGTGGACTTGTTGCATTCTCACAATGTAGCCAAACTAATTCATTCTCTTCTGCTCCGTGTACCGTAGGCAGGGAAGTGTTACAACCTTTTCCCAAATTCCTTTATTTGTGATTCTGTCTCTTCTGGTGTTGTTAGTTACCATTCGTAGGCACCGCATTTCGCAGGTGGCGAACTTTCGTTCCTGAACCTTATTTAAAAACCATGTCAAGCACTGTTAGTAGAGAGTCGGGATGAAGATATTATACATCCTTTCCTTTTTTGGTTGGAGGGAAATCTTGGGGTAGTAGTGTCTTAGTAGTGAAGATAGCTGGTAGGTGATGAGCTTTTGACCTCTGCACTCTTGTCTCTATCTCTCTATAGAGATAATCTATCTTAATCACCCTTTACAACAGGCTCTCAACGTGACTTGACTTAGTCCCCCTTTACAACAGGCTCTCAACGTAACTTGACTAAGTCCCCCTTTACAACAGGCTCTCAACGTGACTTGACTTAGTCGTCCTTAACAATATGCTTACAGTGTGATTTGATTTCAGCCGCCTTAAAAGGATCAGTTGAACCATTTTGACTGAGCTCCAACCTGGAGTACTGTGTATAGGTGTGGGGTCCTTATCGTAGATGAGATATAAACATGCTGGAAAGGATACAAAGAAGAGCGACAAAACTCATAGTGGGATTCCAGAATTACAGTTACAAGGAAAGACTCAGAAAAATCGGCCTAACGTGTTTAGAAATGAGAAGAATTCGAGACGACAATACAAGTTTATAAGATAATTACAGGAAAGGTAAACTTAGACTATAACAAGTTTTTTTCCAAAATAAAACCACCAACGAGAACAAGAGGGCACATATACAAATTAACTAAAGAAAGATCCAGGTTGGATATAAGGAAATATATTTTTAGTCAGAGAGGGGTGAATGTATTACCCAAGGAGGTGGTGGAGGCACAGACAGTTAATGCATTTAAGAATAGATTGGATTGTGCATTATTTTTAGAGCAGGGTAATGCAGATGTGACGGGTTGTCTCCTAAACCAGTATAAAAACGTTAAGTTAGTTAACATGGACATCTTTTTATAACAACCACTAGCCAGGTAATTAAAGTTGTTGCAGCATACATGTGAACATTAACCGTGTTTCGCTAAAGACATCAGCTAATTGTTTGGTCTTGAAGACGAAGTAGAAGCAAAGGAGCATTTGTGTGAGGTTGAAGGTGAGGACAAAGAAGTGAGTCCTGGCAAATTGATGTCTCACTAGAGTTCAACAAAGATCTTAGATCCTTTAGTGACAAATTTGTATGGTTAGTTCCATAGCAAACACCTGTGTTCTAGTAAAAGTCAAGTCTTAAGTCATTTCCAGCAAAACTAGAGTCAAGTCTCAAGTAATCCTAACAAAACTGAAGTCACGCTGCAAGTCAAATCAAAATCTCAAGTCGAGTATCAAGTCTTCATTTATCATGCAAAGTAGTCTCTCTAAGTCTAAAGTCGAGTCTCATGTTTTCATATTTCATAACAAATCAAGACGCCAATGAAGTCCATCTAAGTCTCAAGTCGAGTTTCAAGTCGTCGTTTATCAATTCAAGTCTCGTCAAGTTCTTCTAACGTCTTCTAAGTCTCAAATGTAATCCTTAGTCACACACCAGCGATGATTCCAAAGAATAGTATTCCCCACATCTCTCTTCAGAAATCCACGTATGTCATGGACGCGACATGATTCTTTACACACCCCATATATTGGTGAACCCCTACTTAACAATTCACAAAACCTGTTCTGATCATGGACGCGACATGACTCTTTACATACCCCTATATATTGGTGAACCCCTATTTAACAATTCACAAATCCTGTTCTGATCATGGACTCCAGTCTGGTAACCACTGTCACACAAGATTACAGAGAGGCCCCCTAAACCAATCACAAAGTCAAAACGATACTTTATTTTAGTCAAACAAACACAGAAAGCTCAAAGCTGAACCAAGTAGCGGGACAGTCAAGCAAGACTGATGTGACTTTGATACCGACTTTGAGTCTTGTCTGGATCAGGTATGTCTGGCCATTATCGTTTTTGTGTGTATTTATTTGTTTTAATAGTTTTGTCTGGAGGAGTGAGAGAAGGATGACGAAAGAAAGCGTTAGGGTGGAGAGGTGCCTTTGATGGTACAAACAAGGCCACTGGATCTTTTCAAGCATGTCGTTAAATCAACTAAAGAAAGTCGTGCATGGGCTAGCTTCATCTTCGCCCCCAAACACTAATATTGAAGCCTTCATTGTTTGGATAACGGCTTCTTGCAAAAAGATTTATTGCAACGATGTCTTTTCATTTTAAGCAAAATGGCGAATCAATAAATGACACCGACAGCATGCCCCAAGAAGCGACAATAGCACAGTCAAGCTCTTCGATAGTACAAGACTCCAAAAAGTGTAGCATTGCATACCCAGTTATTCACACTATATTCTGTTTCATAATGGTTGCCGTCAATTGCCGTTTAATATCTCAATAACAATTGCACCGATAAACGTGCTTTTATGCACATGGTATTATATTTCCAATGTCACAATGACTTTATAATTTACATTTTGCCATTTTCTTAAAGCGGCTAGTTCCCTTGATCTTTGTTAGCAAAGGATTTATTTTGTACCTGCAAAAAATTATTTACCGTAAATTTAAAAAACAAAAATTGTCTGTCTTTAGGCACAGGCATATCCAATTCGAATGATATTTTCTACATTAGGTACCACATAATGTCCTTTTTACTGTAGTTCTCATGTTTTGTAGGTACTGTAAGAAGTAACAGCGCATTTTGTGTGAAGATGTACAAGCACATGATATATATAGAACCAACAAAGTACATACTTCAGATGCATTGGTCCAGGTTTATAATTGATGCTGGAGCAAACCAATAAATGGTTATAACTCAGTTCTGAGATCCATCTTCTAGCTGATTGAGGTGACCCTGAAAAGGACTGTGTTGTCAAGGTAATGTAAATTTCTATCTCTTCAAAAACAAACACGTGTTAATTTCTCGCTTATTAAGAGAAGGACGGTTACAACAAATTTACTTCTGCTTTCGGCTGAACAAATGCAAGTCCATCTTTTTTTCCGATAGCCTTCTTCCTCTTTTAAGGCATGGTCCTCACATTTAGCCCAATAATCTTTGTATTTATTTAGCAGGGTGGCATATGTCAGTTCTTTCATATCGCATAGTTTGAGAGGGCGACATATGTCAGTTCTTTCATATCGCATAGTTTGAGAGGGCGACATATGTCAGTTCTTTCATATCGCATAGTTTGAGAGGGCGACATATGTCAGTTCTTTCATATCGCATAGTTTGAGAGGGCGACATATGTCGCCCTCTCAAACTATGCGATATCGTTCTATCCGTTGACTACCGTTCTTTTTCACTCGTGTGGTGAGCATTTTTCCAAGTTTCTTCCATATACAAAATATCCTAATGTTTACGCATTTCGTGTACTTCACGTAAATACTGGCTTCTCATGAATACTAGATGCGGCTTCTCACGGATGACGTTTCTTACGCTAGCAAACTTTCTAAAGATAAATCCTATGCCCCCTTACAGTTCTCCACAACGCAGATTCCGATAGATCAATGTCATTGTGTGTTCTCAGACTCCACAACTCAGATTCCGATAGATCAATGTTATTGTGTGCTCTCAGACTCCACAACGCAGATTCCGATAGATCAATGTTATTGTGTGCTCTCAGACTCCACAACGCAGATTCCGATAGATCAATGTTATTGTGTGTTCACAGGCGAAACTTCAGTTTTCTTAGTATCACTATTTAATTGGAATAAAACAATCTACAAATATCTCTTCTAATTCTATCCCTGTCAAAACTATCAACAATTTTCTAGCTTCTAGTCTTGGAACAATTGATCAAAAGACCGTTTACTTAAACCCAGAGCGCGAATAGTTCTCTGTTCAAGGTTTGAGATATTCCGATATAGTTTACAAGACTGTGCTTCTCTAAACAAAAAATGGATACATCTTTAATGCAATTGTATGGAGTGTAAGGAACTTGAGTTTCAGACTCATTGTAGTCGCGAACGTTAACAATTAGTTATACTACACCTATTACACAATTTGTATCAACACATTGTCTACACACCGGATGACTCACTAGAGCTGTTACGAATCACTAAGCCATGGCCTAGTACAGAAGGCTGTGAGTGAGCTTTAAGATGAATCTTGAAAAATTTCGTGAAACAAGTAAAAAATGTTCTAAAATAATCACTGTTATCAAGGGGTAATCCTTTCAAAAGACTGGTTTCATTAGGAGGGCTACTTCTTGAATACCATAACTACAGAAATTTGTATACCATACGTTTGTGGGCAAGAAAAAAATATTCACATTTGGGACATGGTGATCTGCAGGTTATATTCACAATTTAAATAATTTTTTTTCAAAGGGAAGCTGAGATAGTCAAATTCAACCCACGGCAAACATTGTGAAACGCACTTATAGCCAGAAGTCCGCATTGGTGCAGTCATATCGGTTTAATGAACATTTCTGCAAACAATACCCCATGTATGACACATAATTATACTTCTTCTCTCACATCCAGGGTGCAGTGATCGATGCGGAAGCTGCTGTCCGGCTGACAGCAAGTTTCTAGAACAGGGCCTCTCTTGCACAAGCGTGTCCGTAGCAACACCTTCTCGTGGATGACCCTGTTGTTTACTGAGTTTCTATGGTGACAACCCAGTACTTGGCGGTTTACCAGGCGAGGAGCAGTTTGGGGGACCCTTAAAGTGGCAACGCAGTACCCACCAGCGATTGGAATGTGCACTGACTGTTAACAACACAAACCCCAACCTTGGATTAAATGTTAATCTCATCTGTCGTCTGTCTTTCTACATAACTTTTCTTTGCCTAACCTACGAGAAACCTACGAATGGATCCCATAATGGAAGATGTTCTCAGAGAGGATCTGAACCTAGCCCAACACCCAAGATGCAATGACAGCACCGGGTGATCTGACTGCCCAGGCTAACGGACTACGCTCTGACTCTAGGGACGGGGAGGTGAGGCAAAGTCATTCGATATCATTAGAAGGGGAAAGTCGTTGCGGTGGGGGGGGGGTGGTAGTAGAAGGGATAGTGGACAGGACGTGAGGCAGTCACGGGGAAAGGCCGAAACACAGAATAAAGAAGTGTGATCTGCAATAAAAACATCTGTGGCTAGTGGGGAATGCACTCTGTGAACACCACCTGACACCCCATCCCCATGGAACGCAGCGAATCTTCCGATGACCAAGGACGGAAATGGCTAAGCCAAATACATAAATAACACATGGAGAAAGGCGTACCCAGCGTGCTCGTTGGGAGGAAGATGTCTGCAGCAAGATAAACCCAAAACACGAATGCCAGGAAACCATAACATTTTACAAAGGAACTCTGGTGTCACCTCGGTTATCAAGGCGTGTGCAATCGAGATACCCCCATTGCTTTCTGCGTGAAGTTAGTGAGGGTGTCGCAACGTTTAGCAAGGCTGGCGCAACAGAGATATTTTCCACTGCTCTGTGCGGGAAGTTAGCCAGTGTATTAAACAATAAAGTTTCGGAGCAAAGATAACACAACATACATACAAATACTACATAACATTTACTGACCCCAAACGTAAAAAAATGTAACAGGGGACGATAGAGTGGAATTGATGCGCATGTTTTTTACTTTAATCAAATAAATCGGCAATTACATCAGACGAAAGCCTGTGAGAATTATGTTTTTCTTTTATTCTATCCATACAGAGATTTTCCGATCGGGAAGTCATGTGTTTCATTAGGAACTAACTATACTCTTTCGTTGTATTAGGAAAGCCGAGAAAGTTTCACAGGAGATGAAGTTCCACAATTGTACGACAAATCCACAGACGACTACCCACATGTGTGCCCTAAGTGTTGCAGTATATGATGTTCCAGGATTCGTCTTGTCAGCCATCAATGAACACATTTCGCAACAATAGTTTGACGTTGTTCAATTTTGGCTTGCGATCGACACCTATTCTTTTTATTACAGAGGTTCATTTGAACTACACAACTGACAGATTGTCATCAGAAGCAGCATTAATAGGGACATTAGATGCGAATATCGAGACATACTCGAGTGGGTGTTACTGTCGTCTGCGCTGGGATCAGAGAATAGTAACACTGTAATCTGACAGTCTAGTCGTTAGGAACGACAAAGGGTGTTTGGGCTTGTTTCTGTCTACCTCATCCTGTTTCATCTTTAAGTCAACAAATAGGAAATTGGGGGATTTGAAATGCTTTGCCTTGGGGAAGATAATTTCATTAATGTGCAAGATTTACAAATGAGCTGTATATTTACTTAAAGCTTGGAATCTCGTTAAGGAGATGTGTCATTATTTTTCAACGTAGTCCCCATCCTGGTCCACACACAAACGCCAATGTCGGATAATTTGTTGCATCCCGTCCATGAAAAATTCAAACGTCTTCTCCCGAAACCAGATACGCAAAACTGCTTGCACTTTCTCGTCAGAAGCGTAACGGTGTCTCTTGTGGTGTTCTTTCAGCATCGGGAAGAGAAAGAAATCACAAGAAGCCAGATCAGGATTGTACGATGAGTACGGAGAAATATCGACACACTTGAAATGCTCCAATACAGCCATTGTTTGTTAACTGGTGTGTGGTCGAGCATGTCGTGATGAAGAATTGCGTGTTTGCCTACATGAACACGCAGAAATCGTACTCGAAGTTTCTGTAAAATTTTCACACATCGATATGAGTTGACGGTCTTGCCGTGCTCCAAGAATTCATTGTGGCCAAAGCCCTCGCAGTCCCAGAAAGAGGATCGTCATCACATTTCTCGCTGATATGACGACCTTGAATTAATTTGGTGTAGGTTTCTTATGCTTGTGCTACATAGACTAGCGCGTGTTTTCTGTGTCATAATGATGTGCCTATGACTCGTCGCCAATGACAATTTGACTGATAAGGGTATGCTTAACAGTTCATATCACGTCATAAGTTTCTGACATACCTGCTAGCCGTGCTGTTTCATATCCGGTGTCATTATACGAGGAACCCATCTCGCACGCACTTTCCTATACCCAAGCAGGGCATGGATACTGTGATGGACTCACTCAATGGAAATCATAAGTAATGCAGAGACATCTTTCTGCTAGACACGAACTTGGAGCTGTGCATCCACAGCTGTGATAGGTCGTCTGCTGCTAGCCTTGTCATGCAAATTCTTTGTGGCTGGATTGTCGTTTTTTACAGTCCACACAGGACTACTAACCTCCACACATGACTACTAACCTCCACACAGGACTACTAACCTCCACACAGGACTACTAACCTCCACACAGGACTACTAACCTTCACACAGGACTACTAATCTCCACACATGACTACTAACCTCCACACAGGACTACTAACCTCCACACAGGACTAGTAGCTTCCACACAGGACTACTAACCTCCACATAGGCCTACTAACCTCCACACAGGACTACTAACCTCCACACATGATTACTAACCTCCACACATGACTACTAACCTCCACACAGGACTACTAACCTCCACACATGACTACTAACCTCCACACATGACTACTAACCTCCACACAGGACTACTAACCTCCACACATGACTACTAACGTCCACACAGGCAGTCATTCTTCGATGCATGTCGATGAGCACACAACCTTCCACCGTCAGGAATTTAATCACAGCACGTTGTGTTAATGTTATTTGCATGTAGGTATCCATTTTACTGTGCGCTGTACACATGCGTCAGTTCCAGGAGCATGTCACTATATGATCCTATTTTGACATCATTAGAGATCATTTGCACACAGGTGTCACGTGACTCTGACTACTGTTGTTATAGTTACGGCGCTGGAAGTACAACTTTTCAAATCTCCCTCGGGGATCAAGATGCTGAGCAGCCCATGAGCTGCAGTGGTCAGCGTCCCATAGCTGACTGCAAGCGTTAGGGCCAGCGAACCATAGCTGCCAAGACCCTTCTACACCTCCACGCGGTGATCCTGGATAACAGGCTGCAGCAGGGCAGACTGGCTAAGGAGAAAGGATCGAAGAGGGAATGCTAACCAGTCACTAAAAAATGCTTGCTGAAGTCGGATGTGTTGGACCGAAAGGTGCAAATATCGCAGCCAAGCTGTAAACTACGACACAACGCATTCCGTTCTCTGGACTACATTCTGCTACTTAAGCCCTTTCAGGATTTGGTAGTGGGAGATTCGGAACGAACGAAAAAGAAGAAATCTCCCTCGTAGTTATTGAAGACTTATGTTGCAAAGGGAGGGGAAACGATTTGGATTGATCCATTTATTGAGTGGAATCAACTGAAATTATTCAAAAATCTCGTGTGGAATACTGACACTGGATTTGGGGTCAAGTACTTACAGGTACCCAAGATGAATGAGCATTAGTATTTGCAAACCTATATGTCTAATCGGACTGCAGTGATGTCGAAATATTTGTTACTGTCAATTTTATACAGCAAGGACTGCCCAAAATTTTCATTCAGTAGATGCAAAGGAATCAAAATAATCAAGAACGAAGACATGGAAAAGGAAATTACAATAGGTGAGCAATTACCTAGAGTGACCCAGTAAGTCTTATCATGTGTAGCAATGGCTCTTTATCGGGTATTGCAGGGCGCTTGGGAGTCAAGGAAGAGTCACGTGAGGGTTGATGAACCAATTGTTTATTGTTAAAATATGTTTGCTTTTAACTTAATTTAACTTAGCGTTTTTATACTAGTTTAGAAGACTCTGCAGTCTGTAAACAGCCAGTGTCTTTTACATTTCTTTTCTCTAAAAGCTATGTGCATCTAATCTATTCTTAAATGCATTAACTGTACCTGCCTCAAATACTTCCTGTGACAATGCATTCCAAGCATTCACCAGACTCTAACTAAAAAAATATTTCCTAATATTTAATCTAGACCTCTCATTAGTTAATTTGTAGGTAGCTATGTCCCCTTGTTCTTGTAGGTGGTTGAATTTTGAAAAAAAATACTTGCTATAGTCTAATTTCTGAGTTCCTTTAATTATCTTATAAATCTGTATTGTCACCTTGAGTTCTTCTCTTTTCTAGACACTGTAGCCGGTTTTTCGGAGTCTTTCCTCATAACTGTAATTCTGGAATCCCACTATCAGTTGTGTCGCTCTTTTTTGTACCCTTTCCTGCATGTGAATAACAATATGAAACCTATGGTGGAAAACCTAAGCAAAGCAATAATGCAAGCTGCCACCAAAACCATCCCAAGAGGGGCAAAGAAAAACTACAAGCCATATTGGAATGATGAACTGCAGAAAGCGAAAGATGAAGTCTCAAATGCTAGGAACATGGCAGAGAGAGCAATCTATGGAGGCAAATATCGCCATCAAGGCCATCACGGCGAAATACAAAAGAACACTAAACACAAAAACAAAAGACAGCTGGAAAAACAAAACAGAAAGCCTCAATTTAGATAAAGAAGGGAACAAACTATGGAAGTTAGTCAGAGCCATCAAATAAAACGCCATCAAATAAAACAATTACCATCAAACAGGGCGACAACATGCTCACTGAAAAAAGCAGCAAACGCCTTTATAGAACATTATGCCAGAGTAAACCACATTGATATCCCTACAGACAGGCATACAGACATTAGTGAAGAACAAAAGAGCCACGACAACATCAAGATGGCACCAGAGGAGCACATGAGGGCAAAACTAACAATGAATGAAATGGATGAGGCCATGAGAACTTTAAAGAAAAGGAAATCGCCCGGAAAAGATGGGGTAACAAACGAAATGCTGATGGGGCTGGGCCAAACAGCAAAGAGGAAGTTACTATTAGTCCTGAACCAAAGCTGGAAAAGGGGTATTGTACCCCAGGCATGGAAAGACGCAGTACTTGTACCAGTACCAAAGAAAGAAAAAGATAGAACAGATCCAAATGGATACAGGCCTACCATCTACTGAGCTGTGTAGGAAAACTGATGGAGCGTATGATAAACACCAGACTGATGTGACATCTGGAAGAAAAACACATACTATTTCCACAGCAAGCAGGTTTTAGACAGCACAGATCCACTGAGGACCAGATCACTCTCATAGCCCAGGAAATAGAGAATGCTTACCAGGAGAAAAAACACACAGTAGCGGTTTGGGTGGATTTAGAGAAGGCATTTGACAAGGTGTGGAAAGAGGGACTTAAAGTCAAGCTACGAAGAAGTGAAGTTTGTGGGAAAATGTACAGATGGATCAGCCACTACCTCGAAAACAGAACAGCCAGAGTTAAAGTACAAGGGCAGATGAGCAAAAAGGTGACACTTGAGCAGGGAGTACCCCAAGGGAGAGTACTGTCACACACACTTTTCCTGGTGTATATAAACAACATCACAGAGAATATACAAAGAAGAGTCCACAGCTCCATGTTTGCAGACGATCTGGCTATGTGGACCTCTGAAAAAAATCTCACCATAGCAAACAAATCGGATGCAGCAGGCCCTAACATCGTTGGAGGAGTGGGCGAACTCATGGCTGGTCAAAAAAATGAGAAAAAAACAACATGTACGATATTTTCGCTTTCAAGATGAAACCACAGAACACCAAAACAAGTCTTAACGGCATATATCTGTGGCCAAACGACAACCCAAACTACCTGGGAGTCACATTTGATTGGCGAATGAAATGGACAAGTCAGATTGAGAGAAACCGAATGAGAGCCAGACAAAGAACTGCAATCATGAGAAAACTTGCTGGCACAAGCTGGAGAGCAGACGAAAGTATACTAAAGAAACTGTGCACTGGAAGAGTGAGAATTGTTCTCGAGTATGGCATTGCGGCATGGACAAAAACAGCAAAGGCGAACTTTAATAAAATTATCAAACTTCAAAACCAAGCCATGAGAGTTATAACATGAGGCATGAAATCAACGCCAATTGTAGAACTTGAAAAGATTTCAAATCTGCAATCCATGACCGACAGAAAAGACTGCAGAGCCCAGCAGCAAGCAGAGAAACTCAGAAGACTGACACACCATCCAATGCATCAGAGACTAAATAGATTTGGAAATGGGACACTAAAGCGGAGAAACTTTGCAGAAATAGCCAAAGCAAAGATGAGCGAAGAAGACCCTATGAACACCGTAACAA
Organism: Ariolimax columbianus; assembly: GCA_036924085.1. NCBI lineage: Eukaryota > Metazoa > Mollusca > Gastropoda > Stylommatophora > Arionidae > Ariolimax > Ariolimax columbianus. The sequence continues at coordinate 41,222,763 of JAVGWX010000006.1, forward strand.
TACCAAAGCCCATCCCTACTGTACGCAAACCTACCTGAAAGCAGCATATCATTCCGGAGGTGGTAGAAAATATACCAGGTATTGGAAACACGAACAGCCAGACTGAAAAAGAAAGAAGAGACAAAACCCTGAGGTACATAACGAAAAACTATCCAAGTGTGAACTGGACCCATGCGTACACCGACGGTTCTGTAACAAACACTACACAGAACGGAGGGGCAGGGGTATTCCTGAGCCTACCAAATGGTAGAAAAATAACACTGTCAGTGGCAACTTGAAAATTCTCAAGCAATTTCAGAGCGGAGGCAGAGGCACTGGGGGCTGCAATAGAAGTAATGCTGACATGCGAAAGCAATGAAAGCCAGATAGTCCTGTTTACAGATGCACTGGCCATAGTCACAGCACTAAATTGCCAGAAAAATTCAGAACTTCATGATTTAAGAGCAGTACTCTGTCAACTATGCCATCAGTCCGCACCAAAAAGACTAGTGGTACAGTGGGTTCCATCCCACTGTAACATCCAAGGCAACGAGGAGGCAGACAGACTGGCAAAAGAAGGTGCAAGACTACCACAACCAGATTCTAGTGTGACCTACGAAGAGTCCAAAAGGCTTATTAAAGCCAGATATATGGCCAAATTCGAAACAGAACATACTGGCTACACAAAAAATTATGCCTATTACCAATTGAACAGAAGAGAGCAGGTCGTGGTCTTCAGACTCCGCACAGGCCACAACAGACTGAGGTACCACCTATTCAATAAACTAAAGATAGGTGGCACTGACGAATGCAGTTGTGGTACCGGGAAAATGACCGCTAAACATCTGCTGCAAAACTGCCCGACATACGAGGACCAGAGAAAGCACATGTGGCCATCACCAGTAGCAACACTAGACAAGCTCTATGACAGTGTCGACAGCCTCAGGATGACCGCTGCTTTTTTCGAAAAAAATATAGGTTGACGATTGACAGCGTACGAAGAAGACGAAGAAGGAGTATTCTTTGCAGCATGCTTATATCCCCTCAAGTACACCTTTTCAAATTTCCCTCGGGGATCAAGATGCTGAGCAGCGCATGAGCTGCAGTGGTCAGCGACCCATATCTGACTGCTAGCGTCAGGTACAGCGAACCAAAGCTGCCAAGACCCTTCTACACCTCCACGCGGTGATCCTGGATATTAGGCTGCAGCAGGGTAGACTGGCTAAGGAGAAGGGATCGAAGAGGGAATGCTAACCCGGTACTAAAAAAATGCTTGCTGAAGTCGGATGTGTTGGACCGAAAGGTGCAAATATCGCAGCCAAGCTGTAAACTATGACACAACGCATTCCGTTCTATGGACTACATTCTGCTAGTTAGGCCCGTGTCAGGGTTTGGTAGCGGGATATTGAGAACGAACGAAGAAGAAAAAGATATCCCCTCAATGATAACGACTCTACACCTGTACACAGTACTCCAATCTATGTTCAATGAATGCGTTATACAGTTTGACTATCACTTCCTTGCTCGTGTGTTTAATATTTCTTTTTATAATACCTACCATTGCATTTGCCGTTTTTCACTTCTACCTGGACTTGCCTGTATGATCTTTACCTGTATGATATATTAAAATCCCTAGGTCCCTCTACTTTTCTATCATTCTAATAAGAGCATGGCTCTTCAATTTTACTTCTTTCTATTGGGAAGAGTAAGAGAGAGAGAGAGAGAAGAGAGGGAGAAGAAAGATATACAGAGGGAGTGATGAAGAGTGAGAGAGAGAAAAGAGAAAAATAGTGAGAGAGATAGAAAAAGGAAGTGAGTGAGGCAGTGAGAATATTAGATAAATGGATGAGAAAAATAGTGCAAGAGAGAGAGAGCGAGAGAGAGAGAGAGAGAGAGAAAGAGAGAGAGATACATTCGTCCTTCTTTAAACATCGTTGTCCAGTTCTTCACTGTTGTCTTCGACACACTTTTGTCACCATACACTGTCTGCCTTCTGCGATGAATGTCAACTGGTCGACATCCTTCAGCTGTTAGAAACCGACTTACCGCTCGCTGATAAACTTTGGACGAATTCCGTATCACACCTGCCATGTTTTCGAAGGTCTGCTGAGGATACTACGAGGCGAAAGATAATGCAATTTTGCAAACTTGACGGTTGGTATGTGCCGTTCACTCCAGAAATGTCATCATCATGCGCATCGTACGTATGTTCACTTGTTGCAGTTTGGTCCGGTTTTATTTGAACACGCCTTGTAGATCAGGTGTTCTCAACCGTTTTTGTTCTTCCGTACTCTTTGTGCAATCCGGTAGGCCCCTCTGTATCTATTTCAATTTTGCACAGCTAACATTATTCACATGTGATGAGCTGCCACAAAACAAAACAAAAGATACATGCGAGACATATATGATCCAAAAATTGACTGACACAACATAGGGAGCTCAGTCAGATGTCCTCCAAACACCAGCACTTGACTTGTGTTTCTCCGTAACTGAATACGTCGCGTTAGTTTGGAAAAGCGCTGCACGTGTAAAATAATTGATACCGCAATAAATGGCACTGCCCGGATAGTTAAAGAGCTCATGAAGTCTACTCCAGCTGGAAAAAGAAACGATATACGCCCTTTAACAGAAATTGAAAGAGAGAAACAGGTACACGACACAAGGCGTCCTATGTTTGGATACCGGGTGCAGTGCACAAGACTGAAATATAGACGGTATTTCTTAAGTCAACACAGCCCCTACAGACTAATCCCGGAAAATGCCGAATAGGTTGGTTGGTTAGTTATTGATCCAGTGGCTTGTGGGCTTCTGCCCTTTGACACATAAAGTGGTATCTGCAGGTGCTTGTGAGTTGTTGTTTAGTTTCGTACAAAGTGTTTCATTTGTCTGGCCGAAGAGGAAACGATGTATACAAAAATGAAATGAACTTACGCGAGTCCGCTGGATCGAACTGCATCTGGACTATATTTGCCATACCTAACATGGAAGTCACTAAATAGACTCCAAACTTCAAGACGGTAAGCAGATCATGATCTGTAGCCGTCAGCGACCCATAGCTGACTGCTAGCGTCAGGGCTTGCAAACAAGAGCTGCCAAGACCCTTCTACACCTCCACGTGGTGATCCTGGATAACAGACTGCAGCAGGGCAGACTGGCTAAGGAGAAGAGATTGAAGAGTAAAGGCTAACCCAGTATCCTAAAAATGCCTGCTGCTAAAGACGTATGTGTCGGACCGAAAGGTGCAAATATCGCAATCAAACTGTAAACTAATGACTCATCGCAATCCGTTCTCAAGACTACATCCTACTACTTGCACAGCAGGAGATTGAGAACGAACGCAGACGAAGAAGAAGAATCCATACTGGCGTATAAGGATACAGGAAGAACATAAAGAGATGGAGATACAAGGATGATGAGACATGCCATTGAGGGGCAACAAAAGACTCGGTCCACCTGATGATCTTCCTCGACCTTCTGGACATATCCAATGTGGATGACATGTTGATGGATAATGACAAGACAATCCAAATGGTCGTACATGGGAAACATGATGTCTGGCGTGCCTCCAGAACATGGACGGTCTTTAATTAAGTATTTCTCACAAATAATACCCCTTCACTTCCCACGAGATACCTCTAGAGAAATGCAGATTTGTCCATGGGGTTACATGTACGCTAGGTTGAGGACCCTTGTTATAAATAGAGGAACTCAGTGGACATATAACTTGGGAACCTGTCTATTTACCAAAGGGGCATGGACTGGAAGCTCTGGATTCTATTTTATCGGTGGTGAATTAAAGACCGAGACTGCACATTTATTTGCAGGGGCAAGCGGTCTCAAATCTGTAGCCCTACCCCCCCCCCCCTCCCCAACGCCACAGTGAAGATTATGTGGCGCAATCTTCATTAACTATCGTTCACAATTATGCTCATAATGACGTTACAGGCAGCAAAATACAGTTTGACGGACCGTGTGTAGCACGCGACCATCAAGTTGGAGAGCCTTGTATTGAAGACTTTTACATTTTCCCCCAGTTGAACTGACTCCATCGATCAATGTCAAAGTGTGCTATCGATATGTTGTGTGAAGGAGATAAGAAGAAGCCACTCCATTCGCGATTGGTTCTGTAAGTTGTTCGAGGACAAGTGGACTGTACTGGTGTACAATGCGATAGATTCTGGTCAGCGATGGCAGCACCTTAAGGGATCTTACGCCTGCTGGTGGCAATATATATTGTATGTATGTATGTATGTATGTATGTATGTATGTATGTATGTATGTATGTATGTATGTATGTATGTATGTATATATGTATGTATGTATGTATGTATGTATGTATGTATGTATGTATGTATGTATGTATGTATGTATGTATGTATGTATGTATGTATGTATGTATGTATGTGTGTGTGTATGTGTATATGTGTGTGTGTGTGCGCATGCGTGTGCGTGTGCGTATGTGTGTATGTGTGGGTGGGTGGGTTTATAGGTCTGTCTGTCTGTCTGTGTATGTGTGTATGTGTAGGTATGTGTATGTGTGTGTGTGTATATGTGTGTGCATGTGTGTGTGTGTATGTGTGTGAATGTGTGCGTATATGTGTGCGTGTGTGTGTGTGTATGTGTGTGTGTATGTGTGTGTATGTGTGTATGTGTGTGTATGTGTGTGTATGTGTGTGTATGTGTGTGTGTGTATGTGTGTGTATGTGTGTTTGTATGTGTGTGTATGTGTGTGTATGTGTGTGTGTGTGCGTGTGTGTGTATGTGTGCGTGTGTGTGTATGTATGTATGTATGTATATATGCGTGTATGTCTGTATTCGTGTATGTCTGTATTCGTGTATGTCTGTATGCGTGTATGCGTGCGTGTTTGCGTGCGTGTGTGTTTGTGTTTGTGTGTTTGTATGTTTGTATGTATGTATGCACGTTTGTGTGTATGTGTGTAATTTTGTGTGTGGGTGTAGGTATGTGTATAAGTATATATGGCTGTGTTGATACCTATTTGTTTGTGTGTGTTTATTTATGTCTAAAATTAATTGTTTATATATGTCTGTATGTATAAATACCGTTATCTACGCATGTATGAAGATATACATAACTGAGAGGTCAGGGGTAGTTGTAATTATTTTTTTAATGAAGTGTTTATAAGATTAAAAACATAATTATTTATACATGTTTTATTTAAATTTTGCCAGTTTTTTGCTGTGGTTTGAAAACAGAATACAGTGTGGTAATGCTGTCACCAGCTAGGCGCGTCGTAAAAACTAAGGAAAGTTGTGCATGAGGCTGGCCACTCAACTCAGTAGGAACTTAAGGCTATACAGGTAAGAAAGTTGTTTCGAATGCCCACGATGAATAGGTTTACTCTTGTGTGCGCCATGAAAAGGACGTTAAGTGGCGGTTTACAGTAGCTTTCCTCACATCCCGAGAGTGCTGATGAAGGTGACTGTAGTGTTCCAGGCAATTGTACTATGCTTGGCTTCTTCTGCGTGTCTCTCACTACTACGGGGATCACGTCAATCCCTCACTTAGTCAGCCCTACTGCCACAAAAACAGCCCGTTTCCAATGAGGGCTACGAGGAAGCCGAGGTAAGGGTCTTGGCCAGTGAGTTTTTCCTGATCCTGACTAACATGTCTGATCAGTATATTTTACCTGACCCTGACTAACATGTCTGATCAGTATATTTTGCCTGACTAGACGTTAGTCTTCCTCCCAGGAAAGAAAGTAGTATGTCATGTGCAGAACATCGCGTCTTACAACTACCAGTATATTTGGCTGTTATAAGTTTCTTAGCAAGTGTACTGTAAGGTAGGTTGTCATTACTTTCCGTTTTGTCTTGAAGCCATCGTACATAGCAAACAACCTGTGTCTGGCATGCAGATAAGAGAACAAATAAAAAAGAAGGGTGATGTACTAGAAGAAGAGCGATTAAGACAAGTTATTTTAATGCAAGTAAATAAAAAAGAACAAATAAATAAATATAATAATTCTTAGTTTTTAGTCGACCTGTGCGTCTACAGTGGCAAATTCCCCTGTGCAGGACCTAGATCTGGTAAGAACTGGATGTAGCCGGTAAGAGGATTTCCTGCTTAGCAGGATAGGCTCGAGCAGCTTATTACTCTGCTACGATGAGACAAGTGCCGCGGAGGGTGGTTAACTGATATTCGAGTCCATCTTAATTGACTCAAACACTAAAGCAAAGTAGACCCGTAGTCTGTTAGGCGGCATCTATGCTTCTCTAAACAAACCACTTAACCATGGCAGGTGTTACGCCATGCCACACAGTTAGTCGCCTCTTACGACATGCTCTCTGTGGGACAGTGGTGCTATTCTTGTCCTTGTCATACACAAACACCCCGGCGGAACACTCGGGAATATAAGAGTGAGCCCTTTCAAACAACCAACCGTAAATACTTCATTATGCCCACATCTTTGTAAAATAGGCTCACCCACACTAATAATGCAAGAAGGGGAAACACAGACACAGGGAGATAGAGAAAGAAAACACAGTGCACATTGGATATCGCTGTTGAGTCCGACAATACCCCTACACCGCGATGATAAAATCCGTATTAAGTTGCCGATCGTGAACTGACCCAGTTCCATATACACCCCCCTTCCACACCTTCTCCGAAGTGGCCCACAGTTTTACGTCGGTCGGTACTTACAATTGCCTGTGTGTTCAACTCACGCACAGGACACATTAACAAGCCAGTCTCTGTTAGCTAGCTAGCTATTCTCGGTTGGAGCTGGTGCTGTGTGGATTGAGAAGGCACATTTGTTTCTTTCTTTGAGCAGTAAGTAATAATATACCGTTCATTCAATATAGTTCATTCTCCTTTTCGACTCGGAGGAATCACAAGTCGACCACAACAGTTGCCCCATTACAGGAAACATGTAACCCATCATGTTCTGTAGCGGTTTCAATAGCAATGGTTTTTGTTTTGCATGATGTAGATCGTAGTTCATAACGCGTTTAACAAAGGTTACATTTAGATTAGGCTTGTTCTTCTATTACAATGTTAGAAGATTCATTTCCAATTTCAACTCTAGTGTGCGATTACATGTTGCGTATATTAAAGTGGTCTACGATTCAACTCTCTGTAGTTACTATGCAATGTAGCCAATATCCAAGTGTTCTAAGATTCATATCCATTATTAAACCGTATACTATGCCATGCAGCCTATATTGAAGTGTTTTAAGATTCAAATTCATTCTCAATCCAAGTGTACTATGAAATGTAGATCTATCCAAGTGTTTTTACTTTCATATCCATTCTCCACTCTGTTGTCGCATGACATGTAGCATATATTAAAGTGTTCCAAGATTAATCTCATTAAAGCGTCTTGCGAAATTAAATGTAGTCTACATTAAAGCGTCCATCTTCATTTTACTCATTTCAAAATAGCACTGAGCTACTTACAGATTGATGCATGTAAGCAATTTCAATACTTTTGTAATAGTGTAACGTTTTGCTTTACTCGATGTGGAAGCCAGCCCCTCATACACTCTCTTCAGTTCCCTTATTCGACCTGTTTCGGTCGTGCAGTCAGTGAACGTATTCATTCCTCCCCAGTATAGGGATTATTGTCCTAACAGGGGATTATAATTGAAATACTTTCAATTTTTTTTCATAGAGAAGCCTTCCTCAATGCTTTTGTTCTGTACGGTCATTTCAACTAATTTCAAAATTTCAAGATTTCAAGACGTATGTAAAAGAATTATTATTTCCACAGATTAAATTGACGTTATTATTAAGTTGTGAATATATGGAGATAGTATGCCTGCATACTGAGTTACCTCAAGTCGTCTCGACTTATGTCTTACCACTGGTCCAAAGTAGCCTGTAACTAGAGAGTGAAGTTGATGACCACCGCAGCACCTTTCTCACTATAATCCAAATACAGCGCAAGTTACACCATCACACAAGCCGTCTGATGGTGTCGCTATCACCGATCTCGCTGTACGACTAAGAGAGACATATAACAAAATACATTTGCCAGCCTAGAAAGAGAATCACTCTGATAGTTGCTTAGACACTATGCAGTGCCCTTGAAGTGCATTAACTAACATAATTAAGAAAACATATGAAGATATGAAACGTAGAGTTCAACATGATGGTCACCTTTCTGAGCCATAGACTGTGATAGGAATGTCGCTTATCGCCATTTATCTTTCTGTCCGTTTTTGATTGGAGTATGATAAATATGCTCAACCAACGATAATTGAATTAATCTTTATTTGACAACACAAAATGAACCGAATGGACCTGTCCCTGCACTGATAACGCGACATGATAAGCATATCAATGTTAGTGGAAAAATGTTTTTGACAAACGACAAAATTACCTGAATTGGGCTGTCTTTGCACTGATAACGCGATGGGATAAGAGACTGTGCAAGTGCAATAATAAATGGTTTTCAAGTTCATATTTCATTTATTTTTTATGGTTAAATTCTTTTGTGACATAAATTCTGACTTACCCTAATATTTTCAGCAATAGTTTTTTTCCCCCTCCATAACTCGGCTTGTAAATGTAAGTGGACCATGGGTTATTATGAGTTGTTTATTTATTGAGGATTTCACAAGCAAAATTACATGTATGGAGACCACTTATTTCTTCAGATTTACTCATGTTATCTTATGAAATTATACGAAGCTGTAGAAAAAGATAATACAACATATATCTTTCATATATGGTAACAAATGCAGTACAGTGAATGAGATGACAGCAGCCGGCGACTCATAGCTGGCTGCTTGAATTAGGGTAAGCGAACTGGGACTGATCAAGATAATCTTCAAGCGGTGACCTGGAGACAGACTGAACTAGTGAATTTTCGTTAAGAGAAAAGGAATTGCAGTATGAAGGCAAACCCGGTATAAAAAAAGCTGAAACCGAATGTGTCTGGCCAGAAGGCACAGATATCGGAGCCTCGTTGTAGACTACGACAAAACGTAAAAACGTCACAACATTATTTTCAGGAAGAACGTCGAAAAAGAAAAATGCATCATATTGTACATGTATCTCTTTGTTGTTTTTTTCAATTCTGTTCACCTTCCTCCCTTCAGCATCATTTTCCATGGGGTCGAGAGTCTTCTGCCATCAGGCTGGGGAAAGGGGGGGGGAGGGGGTGTCGTCCCCCAATGTTGTAGAGAATCGTGTCCATGGGGTGGAGAGTCGTCCAATATGGGGTGTAGAGTCGTCCATGGGGTGTAGTCGTCCACCATGGGGTGTAGAATCGTCCACTATGGGGTGTAGAGACGTCCACTATGGGGTGTAGAGACGTCCACCATGGGGTGTAGAGTCGTCCATCATGGGGTGTAGAGACGCCCACCATGAGGACTAGAGTCGTCCACTATGGAGTGTAGAGACGTCCACTATGGGGTGTAGAGACGTCCACCATGGGGTGTAGAGACGTCCACCATGGGGTGTAGAGTCGTCCACTATGGGGTGTAGAGACGTCCACCATGGGGTGTAGAGTCGTCCACTATGGAGTGTAGAGACGTCCACTATGGGGTGTAGAGACGTCCACTATGGGGTGTAGAGACGTCCACCATGGGGTGTAGAGTCGTCCACTATGGGGTGTAGAGTCGTCCACCATGGGGTGTAGAGAGGTATCTTTTCTTTCTCACCTGGTTAAAGTTTCTTCGTGACAGGTTAACCGGCTCCCATGTCCATATCACCTTTGTCTGATCTGCCTGACTTGCTTCTCTAACATGAGGTGTCAAAGTCTTCTTTTCTTTCCCTCATGGCTTATAGTTTGTACAGTATATGGTAACCGGTCCCATGTTTCAACATCCGATTGGCAGCTTGACATGCCTGGCAGGTTACATCAAAGCGCGACAAATTCCTGGCACCATGCCATCATGGCATCTATAAATGTTGTGTCGCCTAACATGTTAGAAGCAGTGTCGTATTTACTGTCTCAATTTTCTCCATCACGAATATCCCCCATCCTTTTCAATCATAATGTCTTCTCATACAAACATCTTTCAAGGTCTGACTGTCGGAATCATGTTTATGCAGCAGCTGTTCACGCCACTCGGCCAATCAACTTGCCAGATCAGTTAATGTTCAGTATCTGACTATTTAATACCTCATCAACTATTTAATGTCTCATTTTCACAAAACTAAATATTAATGCACTGTGTTAGAACTAATTTGCAGACACGACTAATTTACTCAAGTAAACGATTTTGAAGAAATTGTAAGGCGCAAATTCACTTTTTATTGTATCTAAGGTGATAGATACATTCTTAGTTCTTATTCGACCTGTACTTCTACTTGGGCAAATGCCCATGTGCAATTCCCAGCTCTGGTATGAGCTGGATGTAGTCCGGAGAAGTGTTTCCTGCTTAGCGGGCTAGGTTCGAGCAGCTTAATACTCTGCTGCGTTTAAGCAAGCGATTATGGTAGGTAATTAATCGATGTGCCGGTCCACCTTAATAGAATCAAACACTACAGCAAAGTAGACTCGCAGCATGTTAGGCGCCATCTATGCTGCTCTAAAAACCCACATAAATATGGCCGGTATTATGCCATGATACATTACTTTGGTGATTTATAATGACATTAAAAAACTATTTTCATTATTTCCATTATATAAGTATTACAGTTCCAACTATTACAGTTCCATTACAGTTCCAACCATTACAGTTCCAGCTATTACAGTTCCAACTATTGGTATCAGTATTACTACCTTCCAACCCATCCAAAGACCTGTTGTAGTACCCATACAAAGAGGAGTACGTCAAGGGGATCCCATCTCCCCGAGCCTTTCTTCCGGGTGCCTGGTATACCTTTGGCATCTACATAAATGGCAGGCTGCTAAATCACCTTCGCTTTGCAGATGATATAGTGCTCATCACGGAGGCAGCCACAGACAGATGATCTAGTGCTCATCACGGAGGCAGCCACAGACAGATGATCTAGTGCTCATCACGGAGGCAGACGCAGACAGATGATCTAGTGCTCATCACGGAGGCAGACACAGACAGATGATCTAGTGCTCATCACGAAGGCAGCCACAGACAGATGATCTAGTGCTCATCACGGAGGCAGCCACAGACAGATGATCTAGTGCTCATCCCGGAGGCAGCCACAGACAGATGATCTAGTGCTCATCACGGAGGCAGCCACAGACAGATGATCTAGTGCTCATCACGAAGGCAGCCACAGACAGATGATCTAGTGCTCATCACGGAGGCAGCCACAGACAGATGATCTAGTGCTTATCACGGAGGCAGCCACAGACAGATGATCTAGTGCTCATCACGGAGGCAGCCACAGACAGATGATCTAGTGCTCATCACGGAGGCAGCCACAGACAGATGATCTAGTGCTCATCACGGAGGCAGCCACAGACAGATGATCTAGTGCTCATCACGGAGGCAGACACAGACAGATGATCTACTGCTCATCACGGAGGCAGCCACAGACAGATGATCTAGTGCTTATCACGAAGGCAGACACAGACAGATGATCTAGTGCTCATCACGGAGGCAGCCACAGACATATGATCTAGTGCTCATCACGAAGGCAGCCACAGACAGATGATCTAGTGCTCATCACGGAGGCAGCCACAGACAGATGATCTAGTGCTCATCACGGAGGCAGCCACAGACAGATGATCTAGTGCTCATCACGGAGGCAGCCACAGACAATTGATCTAGTGCTCATCACGGAGGCAGCCACAGACAGATGATCTAGTGCTCATCACGAAGGCAGACACAGACAGATGATCTAGTGCTCATCACGGAGGCAGCCACAGACAGATGATCTAGTGCTCATCACGAAGGCAGCCACAGACAGATGATCTAGTGCTCATCACGGAGGCAGCCACAGACAGATGATCTAGTGCTCATCACGGAGGCAGCCACAGACAGATGATCTAGTGCTCATCACGGAGGCAGCCACAGACATATGATCTATTGCTCATCACGGAGGCAGTCACAGACAGATGATCTAGTGCTCATCACGGAGGCAGTCACAGACAGATGATCTAGTGCTCATCACGAAGGCAGCCACAGACAGATGATCTAGTGCTCATCACGGAGGCAGCCACAGACAGATGATCTAGTGCTCATCACGGAGGCAGCCACAGACGCCAATGAAATGCTAGCAACACTCCACCGAAAGGGAAAGAAAGCGGAACTCGGAAGTGAACACGTCCAAGATGAAAGTCATACGTAATCGATTCGCTTTCCGCGACCCAGTTTTCCTAGATAGATAGAGACTCGAGGACGTGGACGAGTACATCTACCTTGGACGCCTGCTCAACATGCAGAACAACTTAAGCCCAGAGTTGACAAGACTGTCTAGCGCAGGTTGGGCGGCTTTCTCTTCGATAAAGCGGGTACTGGATAACATCCACGACCAGAGCCTGCGCTGCACACCTTTCTATTCAACTCTACAGGACTACCTGCAATATACTATGCGGCGGAAACATGGTCACTCATGAAAGAGATGGAGTTCAAACTCAGAGTGACCCAGGCTAGAGGAAAACATATGTCGCCTTATGATGAACAACATGAATGAATCACCATTGAAGGAATTTGATTCTGCCAAAGCAAAAACAACAGTAATACTTGAGCAGCAAAACTATGAGGCTATTTAAGGGATCATCTACAAAAGATGACTATATTCTGGCAATTTTTGTTTTTTCCCTCCCTCATGTCCGTCTCTGTTCACTTTTGAGATGTACCATTCCCTCTTATGAACGTCCACTCCACATGCGCTTGATCAATCTCAAAACCGTCAATATTATTATCACATACCTGTACTTAAAAGCTGGAGGCTGCGTGGCCTAAGGGTTCGTTTCACAACCCCAACGTACCCGGTTCGAATCACGATGATGTCCAATTTGACAGACATGTGTTATTCTCGCTCCTCCACTTACGGAAAGTAATGACAACCTACCATACTGCACACTTACCAAGAAACTTATGAAACGTTCATATATAGGTTGTATGAAGCGACGTTCTGCAATGGACATACTACTTATATGTTATTCCTACAACTTATTAATTTTCTGAAAGAATACATCAGTTGTATACACCAACTCAATTGAATTATGTGAAACAAGAGTTTCTAAATATTGTACATTACAAGTGTCAACTCAGTGTTGATAACAATTGAAACAGTTTTAATACCTTGCAGTAAGTAAAACACTATATCAATGTACATTCGTTAACATCCAACAACTATATATATAATGTATATTTGGCTTGGCTTGGCTTGGCTTCGTTCGTTCTCAATCTCCCGCTACCAAACCCTGACACGGGCCTAAGTAGCAGAATGTAGTCCATAGAACGGAATGCGTTGTGTCGTAGTTTACAGCTTGACTGCGATATTTGCACCTTTCGGTCCAACACATCCGACTTCAGCAATCATTTTTTGAGTACCGGGTTAGCATTCACTCTTCGATCCCTTCTCCTTAGCCAGTCTGCCATGCTGCAGCTTGTTATCCAAGATCACCGCGTGGAGGTGTAGAAGGGTCTTGGCAGCTCTGGTTCGCTGGCCCTGACGCTAGCAGTCAGCTATGGGTCGCTGACCAATGCAGCTCATGCCCTGCTCAGCATCTTGATCTAATGTATATTTAATGTAGATAAATGTACAGTCATCCACGTGGGTAGAACAAACATGGAACATAATTACAGAATCAGAGAGAACAATATTAGAAAGATAGAAAAGGAAAGGGACCTAGAGGTTATAATAGATCACACAGGTAAGGTGAGTGAGCAAGTTCAGGTAGCAGTGAAAAGGGCAAATGCAATGTTAGGTATGATAAAAAGAAATGTTAAACATAGGAGCAAGTAAGTGATAGTCAAATTGTATAAATCATTAGTTAGACCTAAATTGGAGTACTGTGTTTAGGTGCGGAGTCTTTATCGTAGAGAAGACATAAACATCTTGGAAAGGATGCAATGAAGAGCAACAAAACTGATAGTGGGATTCCAGAATTACAGTTATGAGAAAAGACTAAGAGAAAAAACCCTCTGTCTAGAAAAGAGAAGAATTCGAGGTGATTTAATGCAATCTTATAAAATAATCAATGGAAAGGATACATTTACTATAACATGTTTTTTAAAGTACAGCCGCCTACAAGAACAAGAGGCACAGTTACAGCCGGCTACAAGAACAAGAGGCACAGCTACAGCCGGCTACAAGAACAAGAGGCACAGCTACAGCCGCATACAAGAACAAAAGAGCACAGAGTAAAGAAAGGTCTAGATTAGATACTAGGAAATACTTTTTTAGTCAGAGTGTGATGAGTACTTGGAAAAGAATTGCCACAGAAAATAGTAGAATCATGGTCATTTAATGTATTCAAGAATATATTGGATGTGCCTAGCTGTTTTTGGATCAAGTGAAGTACAAGAGACTGGTTGTATACTTCTTCTTCTTTGTTCATCCTCAGATCAAGGTTCCAGTTTCTCTTACAAAGGACACCGTTGTTTGTAAGGCTGTTTCATCTCCATACAGCTTTTGTCTCATATCAGTCTCACGAGGCCAGTATTGTTCTCTCTTTTCCTGCGTGAGCGTGCAGCTTTGCAGGATGTGTTCCACGGTCATGATATGCTCCCCACATGAGTACCTGTCATCTGTCCCAATCCTCATTTTGTTGTAAAGATGACTCTTGAGTCTGTTATGCCCAGTTCTCAGTCTGAAGATGATGACTTGCACTTCTCTAGTTTAGTTATAGTAGCAGTCTTCTTTTTGGAAGTCGGGGTGTTGATCAGCCCATTTTACCCTGAAGTTGGATTTAATTATGGTGGTTCTATACAGACTGAAGAGTCTTCTAAATCAGTAAAAAGACGTTAAATTAAGTTATATAAAAATACAGTGGGTTTCCTAAGTTTAAGGTACCCCATAGACCGATACAATCAAAGACGTTATATTAAGTTATCCCCTAAATCCGGTATAATCATAAAGTTTGGTAGTATATCTTTCAATCAAAAGTTAAAGTTTGACAATTGATGAGGCAACACATCCATTTGGTAGCAAGAAGCTTTCAACAATGAGCGGGTTTGTTACTTTTGATAGATTTGTATGCGAGTCAGAGTTACCATGTAGGAGACCACTTTAAGGTTAAAAACGTATTAACCGTATTTGTCTTTTTTTTTCCTCTCTTCATACTCTTTATACCCCCCCCCCCCCCCCCCCCGCCCATTCTCTCTTTCTCTCTCTCTCTCCCCACTCCACCGAACTCCTCATGGACATTTATTTATGGATATAAGACATAACTGAGTAAAGAACAGCAGAAGTAGGTCATTACTACTTTGAAAATACATTTTGACTTTATTTAAAACTGTAATGTTTATGAACACTTCACCCGAACTTGCACATCCTCACGAGGAGCTGCATCCAGTACTATGCAAGGCTCCTGCATTCTTTATCTGGTGCCTAGATCCTAAACAAATTTGTTGTTATTCAATAGTTTACAGTATTACTTTCTTTGTTCCGACTTCGGGCCCACAATACACCAGCGAAACTCAGATTGAAAGATAACAAAAACCAAGTCTAGATGACCTTCAGTTACCTGTAGAATGAAACTAGTCCCTTGGTACTGACGGTAATTATACTTTACGAAATCTGTAAGAATTAAGAGGGAACACAAATTGGTTAAATCAGTTGTTTCATTGTCTCACACTCACATACAAAATAGCATAACTTACTGAATTGTCACTGAAATTAGGTAAAAGGGTACATAGAGAACAAATAATCCATAGATTAACAGAATAGCAGCACCTAATGACAATCAGATAGTACTAGGAGACACGAAACTACAGGAGGTAAATTCATACATGTATCTCGATTAGTCAAATAGACGAGATCAGAGGCGCTGATTTAGATATAAATCAAGAATACAAAACGCGAGAAGGCTGCTTTTATTGCTTTAGATAATTTATATAAATTAAGAACACAAAACGTGAGAAGGCTGCTTTTATTGCTTTAGAGAATTTATATAAATTAAGAACACAAAACGCGAGAAGGCTGCTTTTATTGCTTTAGAGAATTTATATAAATTAAGAATACAAAACGCGAGAAGGCTGCTTTTATTGCTTTAGAGAATTTATATAAATTAAGAATACAAAACGCGAGAAGGCTGCTTTTATTGCTTTAGGGAATTTATATAAATTAAGAATACAAAACGCGAGAGGGCTGATTTTATTGCTTTAGGGAATTTATATAAATTAAGAATACAAAACGTGAGACGGCTGCTTTTATTGCTTTAGGGAATTTATTGAAATGGAAAGAAATTACGTCCACCACAAAAATACAGTTGTTCAACTCCAATATCAATTCCGCCCTATTATACGGCTTTGTGGCGAGGGGAACAGAGAAAAGCACAACTTAAAATGGTTCAAGCTTTCAATAGTGGATGCTTGAGTCAATTAGTAGGAATAAAACAATATGATAAAGTCACTAAACAAGAACCGTCGGAAAGAACAGAGCAGATGCAAGTGGGAGTAAACATAAAGAGAAAGCGTGGACGATAGATAGGACACACATTACTGAAACCATCTGATATCATTACAAGGCATTCACTGTTCTGGAATCAACAAGGCAAGAGTAGTAAGCACATACCTAAATACTCAGGGATAAGGTGAATCGAGACAAACCTGAAAACAGCAGGAAGCACGTTTGCAGAGCTGGACATGATGGAGCATGACATAAATACTTGGAGAATATTTGTTGAGGACTTATGCTCGACAAGGAGTTGAAGAGTTTTCACTGATCATTGTATGGGCTTAAAGACTTGTTAAATCTACAGAGGTACCACCTCAACCAGAATCGTTGAACACAAGACTTGTTCTTTCTTGTAACGCAGGAAGGACATAGCTTCTCACTATGCAGTAATATCCCGCTCAATGTTCACGTTCAGGACAGGACCAGACTGTCGCTTTAAAACGAATTTTCCCGTTAAGAGATTCGCGAACTTCCCCCACCCTCACCCCCCCCCCCTCTCCAAAAAACAACCCACTTATTAATGCGTATATGAACAAAGTGACATCTCTCTGTTTCTTCTATGACCCTATCACCTTGGGGTGTTTGGAGTTCTTATCACTTTGGGGTGTATAGGGTCCTTAACACCTTGGGGTATTTAGAGTTCTTATCACCTTGGGGTGCATACGGTCCTTATCACCTTGAGGTGTATGGGGTCCTTATAATCTTGGTGTGTATAGGGTCTTTATCACCTTGGGGTGTATAGGGTCCTTTTAATCTTGGGGTGTTTAGAGTTCTTATCACCTTGGGGTGCATACGGTCCTTATAATCTTGGGGTGTATAGGGTCTTTATCACCTTGGGGTGTATAGGGTCTTTATCACCTTGGGGTGTATAGGGTCTTTATCACCTTGGGGTGTATGGAGTCCTTATCACCTTGGGGTGTATAGATGAACATCCAATTCTCCCCAGGCAGACCTGTCCTGTGCTAATTTCCAGAATTCTGTCCAGCCATTCTTTGTTCACCTTGTTTCAGCATCTGGGTCTCTTTTTCACGTATTATGAATGTAACCTTCCCGTGCGTCTCTTTTCCATTAGATCCATGACAGTGATTGCCTGGAGATACTGACTTGGAACTTCCGAGATGTGTGCCATTTCCAGTACCACATTGTTCCCAAGATTCCATGTTCCACATTCATCCCAAGATTCCATCATCCACATTTCTCTGTCTTGTTTTCTCCCATAGACTTTCATTTGTATCCTTGTCGAACCATTACAGGCCTCGACTCTTTCTCGTGGATTTATTTAGCAAAGACTTCACATTTCTTACTATTGTATAGTCATCCAGCGTATTTCTGCATCATATAAAAGGACCGACTTCACATTTGAATTGAAAATCCTTAGTTTGATCTGAATTATGATCATTTTAGAGTTCCATATATTTGTCCGCATAAATTAGGTCGACAGCCTAGGAAGACAGCTACTCTAGTAGAATGGGAAGTATAACTTTAAACCGCCTGCTGTCTTTCATATGAAGTATTTAATTACTGAAGGCTACCGGCGGAAACCCCCGCCACATACTACTAGTTTCATCATGGACTGAGAAAACCTAACATTAATCACACATGGAGTTAAGGGGGATCAACGACATACGCGACAGAAGGAAGTAGGTAGAGGTCCATGATCGCCAACACAAACCGGTAGGGCACTTGATGATGTTACATTTTTTAACACTACAAAGGTCAGTCTTGCCTTTTGATCTTGACTTCTATTATTTTTCAACATGTCAAAGGTCAGTCTTGCCTTTTGTATCCTGACTTCTATTATTTTTCAACATGTCAAAGGTCAGTCTTGCCTTTTGTATCCTGACTTCTATTACATTTCAACATGTCATAGGTCAGTCTTGCCTTTTGTATCCTGACTTCTGTTATTTTTCAACATGTCAAAGATCAGTCTTGTCTTTTTTATCCTGACTTCTATTATTCTATTTTACATGTGCAATAGTTACTGACTTTCAGTGTCAGACAACCTCACAAAGTTCTACCAGAAACCAGCAACTGCCAGCGCCCTTTGCAACCATCAGGTCCTCCACTTTACAGGATTTCTGCATACTTGGACATATAATCAGGTGTTCTGAGTACTGGACGGCCCCACGTACGAATTATTCGTCGTCTGCATATCGCCACTTTTTCAGGTTGGACCCACATCTGGACACACCTCTTCTAAACCTGTTCAGACATCTCCGAACATTAGATGGAAAATCATATTCTGGTGCAAATTTTTCGTTAAGCTTCATTCAACCTTCACTGTTGTTTTGGCGCCACTTATCTATGCGGTTTCTTTCGAGGTTCTATTCTGATTGCAGTACAATCCGCAGAAAAAAATATCCTCTATTTCAGTAGTATTCTTTCTGGTGTATGTCCAAAAAAGGGTGTCTCTGATCACAAGGTTGCTTTAAGGCATCCTGCTATAAATCGACATGTCTCATTTACTGTCACATGGACGTGGGTTGTGTGTGTAGATGCATTCCATACTGGTACCGCATATTTTGCCGCTGAAAGACATAGTGCAAGGGCTGATGTGCAGAGCACCGTTGGCGATGCTCCTCATGCAGTGTTTGCCAGCCTGTTTCCTGCAATTACATTTTGTTTTCTACCACATTGCAGTGTGCCTTGTAATATAATGTGCGGTCCATTACAATGTATAAGTACTTGGGCGAATCGCTATGTGTAATAGATCATAGCTGTAAAGATAATATGTAGGTAAGAGCTTAGACATGTTTTAACATGTAACAGTTGGGAGGAAGATAGAAAGAGCTTAGACAACCATTGTTTTTCTTTCTTCTTCGTGGGGTTTGAGTCAGTTCAGCTGAACTCAGTCCCGCCAGAATTTGAGTGACCAAAACGTATGCTTTTTCTCGAGCCGCGCAGCCGGGAGTTTTGGTAAACATTCGTAAGTTACAGACGTAAGTTACAGGCCATGTGTCTACACCTGGAAAGATAGTTGTGGTAGACTTGTTGCCGCCGATAAACCCGCGTCGTCTGGAAACCACACGAACAGGATGAGGGCTAATGGCAAGCAGACGGACAGAAACACGGGCCGTTTTGGAAATCACGTGATCTGGGGAGACATATCGAATACAAATCCCGGCAGAGAGACGTGAGGGACATTTACTTGAGAAGACATTCGAAAAAGACGCTCAGTTGAGAGCAGGCGGCGGAGTGAAGCAGATTTGAGTTGAAAACCACAGATAGAACATTTCACTTCAGAGACAGAGAGAGAGAGAACACTTCACTTCAGAGACAGAGGAACTTTGGAAAGAGACGCTCAGAGGAGGGCAGCCGACAAAAATATGCAGTTGAGTTGAGATTTAGGCGACGGAGAGAGGCAGTTGAGATAGACACGGAGCAAGAGATATAACTACCCTCATATTATGTAGTTATCGAAATCACAAGTCGTCAGTAGCTTATAGAGGCAGTCTTCAGTCATCTCATTCATCATTTTGACGCAGTCTCACTGATCACGTCGACATCACCTTGATCACGTGAATGTAAGTTGTCAGTCGCAGCTAGATCACATGGATCACATTTGATGCAGTCTATCCTGACACGTCGAGACCACTTTGGTCTACCGCCGACAAAGAGGAACAAGGCCACGGATGTCTTACTCAGGTTTAGAACCTACGAACTTTACCATCAGCGGGAATCCGCAACCAAACCAAGTTCGATCGCAGCAGACCAGATTAGGAGACGAGAAAGAACCGCAAAATAACAGTATCGATAAGGTTAGGTTTTAGCGGTAGGAGTGTTTTAGATAAGCGTGTGAGAGAAAGAATTTAAGTTGTTAGAGAGTTTATATTTGGCAGTGTTTCTTAAATAATTAATCTGTTGTATTGTGTTTATATTTAGTGTTACTTGAATTTGTTTAGAGTGAGTGTAGAGTGCGGTAGAATAGAGCAGACCCCTTTACCGTCTGCGACATAGCTCCATCAAATCGATCGGCTATAGTACATATGTACAAGTACCGGTCCGCGCCATTTAATATAAAGCTGTCTTCATGCTTCTCTGTTCTTCAAGTGGAAAGAATGTAAATGTGTTTTGCTAGGGTTGACTTTGACGTAAATTTCCTTATAGCACTCAGCCATTATGTCTGGAGCTTTTGTGAGCTTCAGCTCCACTTCCTCAAAACGCTTTCCCTGTGCAGCTATTGCGGTGTCGTTGGCATATATGAACTGTCTTGTTCCTAGGCTAACTGATTAATTATTGGTGTATACATCGTATAGCTTAGGGGCCAGGACACTTCGTTGTGCCAGGTCGTACTTCTGGTAGCGCAATCTAAAGTCCCTATTTTTCATTCACATCGAAAAAGAAAAAAAAATTCAGTCACACCAACAAGTATTTAAAAATTTTAATGGGCCGCACATTATCGTACAAGGCACATTGCACTGCGGTAAAACAAAAAGTTAGTGCAAGAAATGACATAATTTTCAAGCTAACAAACACTGATGATCCGTAAATCAGGCTTTGCACTTTGTCTCTAAATGGCAGAGTATGCGGCACCAGTATGAAATGCATCTACACACACGAAATAGGACGAAATGAGTCATGCCGAATTGTAACAGGATGCTTTAACTCGACACTAACGGAAAAAGTCTTTGCTACCGCTGGTATCGCACCTCCGGATATTAGAAGACATGTCGTATCTGAAGTTGAGAGACAAAAGCAGTCATGTGACCAGAGACACTTCCTTTTTTTTTTTTTTGTGGGGACGGCGTGGCCTAGTGGTTAAGTGGCACGGCTCACAACCAGAAGGTGCTGGGTTCGATCCCCATCACAGCACCGGCCGTTACCCCGGGGAAGCAAACCCTTAGAAAATGCAGGAGGAAACAGACTCTTACATAAAATGCATGCTGAAGTCGGATGCACTGGGCCGACAGGCGCAAAATAAAAACCACAGTGCAACGCACACACGCCTTGGGGAATAAGGCGAACGCAAAAAAACCCCAAAAAACCCCCCAAAAAACTTCCTTTTTGGACATACAGCAGAAAGAATACGACTGAAATCAAGGAACACTTTTCTACAGGTTGTACAGCCCTCAGAACAGAACCATGAGAGAAACTGCATACAAAATTGGAGCCAAAATAATGCTGAAGGTTTGAAGTTGAACAAAGAAGAACCTGCACCAGGACATGATTTGCCATGTACTACGTGGAGATCTCTGAACAGGTTAAGAACAGGTGGGTCCAGGTGTGGGTCTAACCTGAAAATGTGAGGACTTGCAGACAATTAATATTGCGAATGTAGGGCCGTCTAGGACCTAAAGCACCTGATTATATGTCCTAGGATGTGGGTCCGTCCAGGACCCGAAGCACCTGATTATATGTCCTAGGATGTGGGTCCGTCCAGGACCCGAAGAACCTGATTATATGTCCTAGGATGTGGGTCCGTCCAGGACCCGAAGCACCTGATTTATTTGTCCTAGGATGCAGGAATCCTGTGCAGTGGAGGACCTGATGATGGCAAAGGAAGCAGCACTGACAGTGGCTGGTTTTTGGACGAAGGCTATATGAGGTTGCAATTCTGGTTGATGAGTCACCTCTGGTTGAGGAGTCACCTCTGGTTGAGGAGTCAGCTCTAGTTGATGAGTCAGCTCTGGTTTATGAATCAGCTCTGTTTGATGTAGTGAGTCAGCTCTGGTTGATGAGTCAGCTCTGGTTGATGTGGTGAGTCTTGATGAGTCAGATCTAGTTGATGAGCCAGCTATAGTTAATGAGTCAGCTCTGTTTGATGTAGTGAGTCAGCCCTGGTTGATGTGGTGAGTCAGCTCTGGTTGATAAGTCAGCTCTGCTTGATGATTCAGCTCTAGTTGATGAGTAAGCCCTGGTTGAGGAGTCAGCGCTTACAGCTGTCTGTTGCAAGCAATCAGCTATGAGTTCCTGACTGTTGTCAACTCATTCACTGTGGTATATCTTCGACAACGTAAACATTTTAAGGAATAATCAAGGATAAATAAAAAACACTTTTACACTCCACTTTACAAAATGTATACACTCCATTATACAACATTTCTACACTCCAGTATACCTAACATATACACTCCAAAATACAAAGCATATGTACTCAATTATACAAACCTTACACTCCAGTATATCAAACATATACACTCCAATATACAAAACATCTACACTCAATTATACAAACCTCTACGCTACATTATATAAAACATGTACACTCCATTATACCACACATAAACACTCCAACATACAAAGCATTTACATTCCTACACACAGAACGTCTACACTGCATTATAGAAACCTAATAACTCTATTATGAAACTCTCTATACTTCATTACAGCAAACCTCTTCACTCCCTTATACAAAAACATTTACACTCCCTAATACAGAACGTCTACACTCCATTATATCAAACATATACACTCCATTACATAAGACGCAACACTCCATTATACAAAACATTTACACTCCATTATACTCAATCTCTACACTCGATTATTCAAAACGTCTACACACCATTATACAGAACGTCTACACTCCATTATACAAAACGTCTACACTCCATTATACAGAACGTCTACACTCCATTATACAGAACGTCTACACTCCATTATACAGAACGTCTACACTCAATTATACAGAACGTCTACACTCACTTACACAAAACGTCTACACTCCATTATACAGAACGTCTACACTCCATTATACAGAACGTCTACACTCACTTATACAAAACGTCTACACTCCATTATACAGAGCGTCTAATCTCAATTATACAGAGCGTCTACACTCAATTATACAGAGCGTCTACACTCAATTATACAGAACGTCTACACTCCATTATACAGAACGTCTACACTCCATTATAGAAAACAGGGCTAAAAAAGCTGAATAAGTATTCGTCACTGACTTGCTGCTTTTCTTCATAGTAAATCTCCAGAATCGATATATGAAATGTTTATACAATTTACCAGCATTGAAAGACTGCTCGTGTGTAGGAAGAAATCATTTAAAAATATGAAAATCACGTAACGCTACAAGGTAATCTGTATTCTGGAATCCACAATGTACAAGAAATAGAGTACCTTCCAGACAATACTTGAAAAAAGAGCTTCAGATATACATACAAGATGTGATGATGATGATGATGATGATCGTCCATCACATGGAATGAAGACCACTCTCTTTGTTCAGCCGTCTGGACAGTCCTTTCTCTTGATGCGTTTGCAGAAATTGGTGGCTTGCGTTGTGATTTCGATTAAAGTGAGGAAGAAACTACGCCTTTTGTCAACCTCATTCTCTGGTCATGAGCTACCCTTGACTAGTGGCACGTTTTTTATTGAGATGACTAAAGATAGCACAGGATGCAGATTTTTCCTCAGGGTCTACTCTTGAAATCTCTCATGTAAACATATATTCCGCAATGCAGCGGAGGGGGGGATGCCATCTAACGCTGTGTGTCCCATAGCCGCAAGAGGTCGTAGGGACATCACTCAGCGTGTGAGTGAGTTTGGTATTTCTCATGGGCTGTGTTCCAATTCATTGTAGTCACCAAAACCGACACTGTTTGCAGCTAGGACGAAGAGCGCTAATCTTGTGAAGTTCAGCCATGATCTGCTTTATTACTGAAGGCCGTGGTTCAGCCGTGTGAACTAGACCGTGAAATGCGACACAGGCTTAAGCGTAGTGCTATTCATATAGCCGATATCCTTTCTAAAATAATCGGGCGGAAGAAAATACACACAAAAAAAAAAGCAAATGAATGAACCAGTCCAAATGGAAAACAACATGTTTCTGTGAACACAAGTGTAAGTCGTCGACTGGTCTGAATTCCAGGCAAATCTGTGGTCTGGCGGCACATATAATGAACTAAAACAGCAGAGCAATGTAGACCAGCATGTCGGTTACGACACCATCTTTGCTGCTCATCACAAGAAGTAAGAAGGGGGTAGAGACAGATATAACAGGTGGTTTCATTACATGATGATTTAACGTGTATTTGTTGAAGACGCGCTCTACAAGGAACATGAAGGTGTTTGTTTGAAAATATTTGATCTTTTGTTAATTCAATGGAAGTCGCGTAGCGCAGTGATTAGCGCGCTGTCTTCGCATCTGACCCAGTCTTAAATGGGTACCGGTTCAGTCCGGGAAGTAAAAGCGGCGAGGGAGAGGAGATGGCTACCGCCCTCATATAGCCGAGCCTTTGAAATGTGAGATCGCTAACACCTCACACCCCTACGGCAGTAATGCTATGGGTTACTTTACTTTTACCTTACTTTTGATTAATTCTAAGCAGAACTGCACTCACGTCAGATCCATAATGTCTGCTCTTTCTTAATTAATTAACAGGTACTAGCAATTGACTTGAATTATGGAGTTCGACCTACCAACTTTTAAGAAGATCGAAGCCGTCGGATGGACTGTCACTTTCTGCGTACTTTTCTTTTTCTTTGGACATGTCTTTGGTAAGATGTTATACGTAGTTGTAGTACTATAGTGCGTTCAGAAATACCTACCCTTGTGATATATACTTTCTCAATATTTCGTTAGCATATCTGGTCTGGACTGGGGAAGCGACCATGCTCGAAAAGCTGTGGGGGACCGGCGAAGACCTGAAATGCACGGTCTCCTTCGTGAACCTCACCGGACTAGAAGCATAGCATCAGTTGATCGATGAAGAAGAAAAAGTTAGCATATCGAATTGAGTTTTTGCATGTGCTTCTAATTTGTGGGACTCAGTGGTCTCGAGGTAAGGACAAAATTCAAGTTAAAATAATCTACCCAAGTTATTTTTGTACCTTTTCCCAGGTGGTTTGTTAAGAGCAACTATAGATGGCGTGTTTAAGTCAATTAAGATGGACTTGCGCATCGGTAAAAACTACCCTCCAAGAAACTGGTTGTATGCAGACTATATAGTCTTCTAAACCATTATAAAAAAGGTCAAGTTGAGCGCATGAGCTGCAGCGGTCAGCGGTACCAATAGCTAACTACTAAAGTCAGGGCCAGCGACCAATAGCTGACTATTAGCGTCAGGGCCAGCGACCAATAGCTGACTATTAGCGTCAGGGCCAGCGAACAATAGCTAACTACAAGCGTCAGGGCCAGCGAACAATAGCTAACTACAAGCGTCAGGGCCAGCGACCAATAGCTGACTATTAGCGTCAGGGCCAGCGACCAATAGCTGACTACTGGCGTCAGGGCCAGCGAACTACATATGCCAACACCCTTCTACACCTCCACGCGGTGATCCTAGATAACAGGCTGCAACAGAACAGACTGACTAAGGAGAAGGAATCGAATGCTAACCCCATACTAACAAAATGCTTGTTGAAGTCGGATGTGTTGGACAGAAAGGTGCAAATATCGCAGTCCAGCTGTAAACTACGACACAAAGCATTCCGTTCTTTGGACTACATTCTGCTACTTAAACCATTTTCAGGGTTTGGTAGAGGGAGATTGAGAACGAGCAAAGCCAAGTCAAGTCAAAACGTTAAGTTAAGTTAATTTAATTGCGACATTAATGTGTTACACGGATATATGTAGACTGCACGGAATTATCAAAATATATGTTTTTTTTGTTATTTCTACGAGGCCCATAGTGATCGTTTGTACACTAAATACATTTTGCAGTACTTCCGTTATCAATAGTCCAAAACGTATCTTCATTTATCAAGAGTGTGAGTAAATTATGTGTCCTTACAAATGTACATTAATGTTTATAATAAATGAATTTCCAGTAAGTGCTGTGTCTTAAATGAAAATTATATGACTAATGTTTGTGTTTGTGTGTCAGTTTTTATTTTTAATTAAATATTATGTTCCAAGCGTCATGAGAAGTTCAGTCACGCATTAATGGATGTCATTTTTGCTTTAAATATACATGCACACGGAATGTACTCCCCCTTTTCAGATTCAGATGACTCAAAGAGATTGTTGACAGTTGCCGGCTGGAATAATCGCAAACCATCTTTCTGCCAATAACACTCTTCGTCTTTCATTACATTGTCCTCACATGAAGGTACGATATGGATCTGACATCTTTGGAAGACATACCTGCATATATTCCAAATTGAAATGGAACCTGAAGAGCTACCCCAGACCGTGCGAAAAAAAACTAATGCAACACAGAGAAGTAGAAAGGCAACGCAACAAGGAAAGGGAAACCCCAAAAAAGCACATACAACACAGAGAAGTGGAAAGGCAACGCAACTTAGGAATAGGAAAACCAGAAAAGCTCAGTAGAGAGTTACTATTCCAAGGTCGTATCAACCTATAGTCAGACAAGATACAAAAGGGGTAACTTACTAGGAATGAATGATTATACTGCAGTATGCATGCAAGTGGTTGGCAGCCGTATCCCGTTATGCCATGTTACAGTGCACTTTGGGAAAATCTATAGGTCTACTCTCTCTCGCTCTCTCTCTGTCTCTCTCTCTCTCTCTCACTCACTCTCTCTCTCTCTCTCTCTCTATCTTTCTCTTTTACTCTTATTTATTCTCATCAAACGTTGAAGCGCAAGGCGACCGATGAGTCATGAAGCGTGTTGGCTAGCTACCGATGAGCCATGTAGCTTGTCTGGCTATCGTTGTTACTACACTCATCTAAGCTTGGCAGACCGGAATGTTTACGGCAGTCATGCCTGACGGCTCAATCACTTCCACGTGGGCTCTCTCCTGTGGCTGCTCAAGATCAACGGACAGGACAGGGTATCTCTCTAGTTCAATTCAGGTGCCACCTCCGGATCGAAGGTCGGATCTCCAGTCTACTCTATCTCTTGGCTTTATGGTGCAATCTGAGAGACTTTTTTCAATCCATCTCCTGATGTTATTCACCCACTTAAAGCGTTGTCTGCCTCCTGAACGACTGCCTTCCACCCTACCCTCCAGTATGGTCTTCAACAAGGAGGTATGTCTTGTTATATGACCAAAATAACTTAACTGTCTAACCCTGATTTCGGTAATTAATTCTCTTTTCACCCGAACTTTTCCAATACCTCCAAATTTGTTTTATTATCTTTCCAAGAAATGCGGCCGAATCTTCTATATACCCACATTTCGAAGGCTTCAATACTCTTTTCCAACGTGTTATTCATTGTCCAAGGTTTCTGCGCCATAAAGTGGTAACGAGTATACATTAACACATGATAATTCTCATTTTCAAATTCTGATTTATCTGTGTGGATGTCAATATTTGTCGCATGTTGTTGAATACCATCTTGGCTACACCTAATTCTCTTTCTGATTTATTTTTCACAGCTGCCTTCTTCCGCTTTTATATGACCTAGATAGGAGAAACTCTGTACCTGTTCAAGTAATTGATCTTTTATTTCTATCTGCATACATGGTTTCTTGTCACTTTTTCCAATTATCAAAGTCTTTGTTTTCTTTATGTTTATGTCTAATCCAAACTCTTGACTTATTGTGTATATTGTTGTCACAAGCTCCTGTAATTCTTGCTCACTTTTTGCCATCAAAACAGTATCATCCGTGTATCTTAGATTTTTCATTGTCACTCCTCTAATGACAAGGCCTGGCATCCTCTCTATCTGTTTGAATTTTTGTTCTGTGTAAATGTTAAAAAGACAAGGGGATAATACACATCCCTGTCTCACTCCTCTTTTTACATCCATACTTGGAGAACATAACTTTCCTGATTTTGCTGTAGAAGTTTTTTACCAGTACAGATTACGGAGCAGTCTTATGTCTTTATCATCTAGATATATTTCGTGGGGATATTTAATTCATTTTTCATGTTAGACTCAGTCAAAATCCTTCTGGTAGTCTATAAAGAAAATATAAATGTCACTATTCCAAAGAGCAACATTACTTGGCATAAACACTCAGTTGTACACAGCCCAGGTTCAGTGAGCTGTGCATGTTGTTCGTCTGCCATAATGCAGCATTATTAGCCTGACGGCTAACTTAATAGGAATTGTTTTGTTTACAGCTAACTTAATGCGACCTTATTTTGTTTACAGTTAACTTAATTCGGCATTATTATGTTTACAGCTAACTTAAACATCATAATTTACCCGTCTAGTTCCTCCTGGAACATAGGACCCCAACAGATTCGCTCCACCTGTTCCTACTCTGTGCCGTTGTCTTGAGCAGCGTCCACGAGACTTCGATTGATCTGACTTCTTCCTGGACTGTTCACCAACATGTGTTTCTTAACCTTCCAACTCGTCTCTTTCCACGAGCGTTCCAACCAAATGCATGTCTAGTTATGTTGTAGGCTTCTTTCTGAGATTGTGTCCTATCCATCCCTAATAGGAAAATGTTCCTAATCCCTGGTCCAGATCATAAAGTTGTTTGTCAACTTATGAAATTAAGGTCCACTTGACAGGGGGAAACTCACATTCTTCTACCGGAAGCATTTTCTTAGCATCAGGGGGAAACTCAAATTCTTCTACCGGAATCATATTTTTAAGGTCGGGGGAAACTCAAATTCTTCTACCGCAAGCATATTCTTAGGGGTGATAGCAATGCTCACATTCTTCTACAGCGTCAGAGAAATTTGAAGCTTTTGAGATGCTGTGCTTTCACATGTAGGAAAGATTGAGCTGGACAGAAAAAACGGTCAAACAAGTGCTTAAAGAAATAGGGTCACATAGCCAACTAATGACGAGTAAACAGAAAGGTAGGTTGTCTTGGTTTGGTCATAATATGAAACAAAGATATAGGGTCACATAGCCAACATATGACGAGTATACAGGAAGGTAGGTTGTCTTGGTTTGGTTATAATATGAAACAAAGATATAGGGTCACATAGCCAACTTATGACGAGTATACAGAAAGGTAGGTTGTCTTGGTTTGGTCATAATATGAAACAAAGATATAGGGTCACATAGCCAACTTATGACGAGTATACAGGAAGGTAGGTTGTCTTGGTTTGGTCATAATATGAAACAAAGATATAGGGTCACATAGCCAACTTATGACGAGTATACAGGAAGGTAGGTTGTCTTGGTTTGGTCATAATATGAAACAAAGATATAGGGTCACATAGCCAACTTATGACGAGTATACAGGAAGGTAGATTGTCTTGGTTTGGTCATAACATGAGCCATGGGGGCTTACTATTAAACATAGAAGAAGGCAAAATGCAGGGGAAAAGAAAAAGGGGATGTCCAAGAAACAATTTTATTACACAAGCGTGCAATTGTTTGTTTTTTAACCGTTCGCCGTTCTGCACTCTACTTGTGAAGGCACGCCACTTTCTACCCCAGACCTTAGTCTTTAATGTTATATCAGAACGTATTGGTTATTGTATGGATGCGTGTGTCTATCTGTTTGTAATGCGGACGTATTGGCCAGTGTATGGATGCGTGTGTTGATCTGTTTGTAATGCGGACGTATTGGCCAGTGTATGGATGCTTGTGTTTATCTGTTTGTAATGCGGACGTATTGGCCAGTGTATGGATGCCTGTGTTGATCTGTTTGTAATGCGGACGTATTGGCCAGTGTATGGATGCTTGTGTTTATCTGTTTGTAATAGTTTTGTTGTGTGTGTTCTACTATGATAGTTTTACAGTACAGTAGTTTCGACAAACCATTCTGTACGAGGAGAAGTGATTATACTGTGAAAAGGTGGCTATACTGAGTGAAAAGGTGGTTATACTGAGTGAAATTCTCGACATGACTGGCAGCAAAGTGATTTCGAATTGAGTATGTTGAGACAAAGACTATAATAATATTCAAGCCACATAGACAAACAAATATAATCATCAACGGAGAAATAACCGAACAGGTACATCAGTTTACATATTTAAGGCAAACCATAACGGAAGATTCTCGCAGTGACACAGGATTTAGGACAACAATTGCAATGGCTTAAAAAGGACATGAGAAAAACACAAATTTCTAACCTCAATGAATATCAGGATTAGAAGTGAGGAAAATAATTATCGCCACTCGTATATGGCCAATTATACTGTAATGAGCTGAAATATGAACTCTTGTAAAGAAGGATGAAAAAAGCTTGCAAGCGATTGAAATATGCTACCGTAGAATGGAAAGTGTGAGTTGGACACAAAGAAGAAACAAGACAATGTACTCATAAAGTTGGGCGCATAACGACACATATGGAAAAGGATAAAACAACGTCTTTTGAGTTGGCTAAGCCACAATTCGAGACATGAAAGTATTTTACATAAGATACTGGAAGGCAAGATTCAAGAGAAGAGAGGACGAGGGCGACCAAGACTCACCTTTACATCTCAAACATGTAGGAACATTAAAGTACGAAGTTATTCTGAAGTGAAGAGAACTGCAAAGGATAGGGTCAAATGGAGAGACATATTCAGACAACCGTTCAACCAGTCTCTGGACTGATCAACCAGAGGATAGAGTCTAATGAAGAGACATATTCAGACAACCGTTCAACCAGTCTCTGGACTGATCAACCAGAGGATAGAGTCTAATGGAGAGACATATTCAGACAACCGTTCAACCAGTCTCTGGACTAACCAGAG
The DNA here is from genome assembly GCA_036924085.1 of Ariolimax columbianus. Classification (NCBI taxonomy): domain Eukaryota; kingdom Metazoa; phylum Mollusca; class Gastropoda; order Stylommatophora; family Arionidae; genus Ariolimax; species Ariolimax columbianus. Next base: position 41,253,675 of record JAVGWX010000006.1, read on the forward strand.
GATAGAGTCTAATGGAGAGACATATTCAGACAACCGTTCAACCAGTCTCAGGACTGATCAAATAGAGGATAGAGTCTTAATGGAGAGACATACTCATATAATCATTTAACCAGACTCAGGACTGATACACCAGATGATGATGATGATTTTGGGATTGTAAACCAAACATGAACGGGATTTACACTAATACACCACGCGCTCCCCTTACACATACGTGCACGAACATTGAGGGACTGACGTATCTGGATCTGAAGAGATCTTATGGGAACAGAAGACAGTGGGGTGACATGATCAGAAGACTTCAACACCAGTCTCCGGACAGACTAACAGAGGACAGTGACGTGACATGATCAGAAGACTTCAACACTAGTCTCCGGACAGACTAACAGAGGACAGTGGCGTGACATGATCAGAAGACTTCAACTTTAGTCTCCGGACAGACTAACAGAGGACAGTGGCGTGACATGATCAGAAGACTTCAACACTAGTCTCCGGACAGAATAACAGAGGACAGTGGCGTGACACGATCAGAAGACTTCAACACCAGTCTCCGGACAGACTAACAGAGGACAGTGACGTGACATGATCAGAAGACTTCAACTTTAGTCTCCGGACAGACTAACAGAGGACAGTGGCGTGACATGATCAGAAGACTTCAACACTAGTCTCCGGACAGACTAACAGAGGACACTGGCTCGACATGATCATAAGACTTCAACACCAGTCTCTGGACTAACCTCATGATGACAATGAAGTCTGGTAGACTTGAAAGAAGGTAAGTGGATTTAATGCAGGGACAAAGATTAAACAGGATCAAACTGGCATACTGTTTTATCTGTTTTTTTCAGTATTCCTGGGAATCTGCTTCTTGGTTAGAAAGGTGTACATGTGGTTGAAGACTCAGCAGCTGGGACTTATCGATCCCACGGGAAAGGTGGTGGTGGTGACAGGATGTGATTCAGGTAGGTATTTTCAGGTACTGCTGTCGTTTACCTGTAGTTGTTCCGTCTTTGGTTGTTGTTGTCCGTTTTATTTTCTCTGGTAAGGTAAGTGAGCGTTGTATAACATCGGTGTTAAATTACTATTACTATTTCCTGCTACTCGATCCTGAGTAACCTACGCAGACAGCTCAAGTGAAATCGATGTATCTAACTTGTCTTTCTGCTAGATACTGTCCGTGTTTTGCAGACTCGTGGCAGTGATGAGGTATCCCGTAACCTACAAGATGGCCGAGGAACCATATCTAACTCTACTAGGAATGGTATTTTACCATTTATGTCTGTCTAACGCCACTGTTTTTCTTTTTCTCAATATTTATCTCTCATTTTCAAAATAATAATATGCCCATAAGAGTTAAACCTTTACAGTCCAAATTGTCCTTTGCAGTCAGCTAGAGAAGCAGCACCTAATGCAATTTATTTGAAGTCGCATATCAACCCAATCTTTTTATTTTGCTACATTTAGATTCTAAACAAACTTTGTGTCATAGGTAATTCAATTCCGTATCTTTAAATTTAAAAATGATATTTAAATTTAATGACTTTTTTGAGTTAACCATGAAATACATACAATTATAGTGCTTGTCTTGGACATTTGGACTAACATCTTATTAATTAGGTTGGACTGTAAAGGGTTAACATATTCCTCTCTTTCGCTTGAGTATACTGTTAGTCAGCCTATTTGGTCATAACTCATCCTTACTTTTGGAGTTGAATTGATTTTACAATTGTCAACAGGTTTCTATATTGTCCAATATTTGAATGTAATGTGCCCCAGACAGCTTTTTTCCTTGCTGTAGCCAAATATTTATCAGACGATATTGTCCAGATAACCTGGAACCTTGTGGCTGCAGTTTCCAGTCGGCACTAGCAAGAAGCAAGGTGATTTGCCATGTCACATATAGGCTTCTAATTTTCGCAAGCTCTTACCAAGAACAGTGGCCCGATCCTGATACTGAATAACACAGTCCCATCAAGCCCATGTATTAGGTCGATATTCTGTGTATTGAAATAGAATAATAGCAGAGACGCATTTATAGGATCATCATCATCATCATCATCATCAGTATCTGGTTGATCAGTCAAGAGACAGGATGTAAGGTTGTCTTAGCATGTCTCTCCATTTGTTTCTACCCTTTGCAGTTCTCTTAATTTCAGCATTTGTTCGTACTTTAATGTCCCTGCATGCCTGAGATGTAAAGGTGAGTCTTGGTAGCCACGGTCCTCTCTTCCCTTGGATCTTGCCCTCTAGTATCTTCTGTAGACTCTCATGTCTCATATTGTGACCCATCCAACTCAACCGTGGTTTTTGTAACATATGTTATATTTGTCTTTGTGCGCCCACATCAGTGAGTACATTGTCATTGGCTCTTCTTTCTGTCCAACTCACTCTTTACTTTCTACGGTATTACCTTCAAACACTTCCAAGCCTTTCTCCTCCCTCTTTGCTAGAGTCCAAATTTCAGCCCAAACCAGTGAAATTGGTTGTATATGAGTGGCGGTATTTCTTTTCATCTGTTTTCTCCTGATGTTCTTTGAGTAATTTATATAATTAAATGATAATAAGATGTTTTGATTGCATTGGCTTTGTTGATCCTTTTCTACCATGTTGAGGTCTTCTTGTCATTTTCTTGAGGTTTATAGTGTACAGAATGACGTAGCCGATGCCATGCGCAACTCTCCTTAGTCGTTTTCGGGGACATGTTTAGCAGGTGACATATGTACTATTCTTTTGTGCCATTTTAGTGGGTGGTTTTGTTGTGATTGGACTTTTCAGGAATGGAATAGAGGTATATAGCGGGAGAGGGAGGGAGTGGTAGAGATATGGGAAAGAAGGTAGAGATAGGAGAAATGAAGAGGGAGAGGAAGAAATAGGGAGAAGCTGAGAAAGGGATACAGATTGGGGACAGGGGAAGAGAGAGTGAGAGAGAGGAAGAGAGTAGGAACGGTAGTGAGTAAGGGAGAAAGAGAGGACGTGTAGAGATAGGGGCAGGAAAGGAGGGAGAGATAGGGGAAAAAGGATGGAGAGAAAGAGAAAGGGAGAATGATTTGGGAAAGGGCAAGAGAAAGTAGGAGAGAGGAAGAGAGACGAAGTAGTAGAAAGTGAGGTAGAGAGAGGGAAATAGATGGGGAGGAACGAAGAGAGAAATGGAGAGAAAGAAAGAGAGTAGATAGAAGAAGAGAGGTCGAGAGATGTGACATAACCTTATTGCGGACATTGCAGTAGCACTTTCTGCACTGGACATCTCTCTAGTCTGCGCGCATAGCTTAACGCCATTTTTAGCGTTCTCTAGAGTTAACCGCTCACCCCCTACTGTTTTGGATGGCTCGCACAGCCTGAAATAACTCAAAACGATTCTTGTGATTCAAGAGGGCATACCTTCGCCAAAAGTAGATTTCACTGAAAGTATCAGTAAGAGATATTTGTAAACATCTAAATGTAGCAGGTACAATAATGTGCCGTACGTAGGGACGCATCCGATTAAGGGTCTCCCTACTTCTCTCTATCTTCTTCTCATTCTCTCTATCTTTCTCTGTAGCTCATGAAATTCAAAGCATTTCATCGCCTTGTGGAACACATGTCTTCAACATCTGCATGCTGCCATACTGCCCTGAGCCATCCGTTTCAGCTCTGTCGACTTCTTCCATGATTTCTTCATGTTACTTTCGAGTTTTATTTTTCATATGTGTTTTGGTCTGCCTCTATCTCTTTTGTCTTGGGGAATTCCAGAATAGAGACCGTCTTATAATGCTATCAGCTGTTTTCTCTAATGTAGGTCATATCCAACGGTGGCGCACCCTTCTGCGCGGACACCTATTAATGACGGTCTGTACCTTTTCCGTTTTTCCTTTTTCTATGTTTCTGAACCAAAGCACTTTACATTGGAGTTTTTCCTTTAGAAACAAATCCCGCACCAACTGGGGACCGAGCCCCGATCGCTCAATGGGTAAGATAATATACTAACAAGTGCTTTTACTCTACTGTCGTATTTTTTTCGATCTCAAACCGGATTCAAGAATTCACTCATCCTAAAAATTGGGTACTGGGACGTGAACGACTCTACATGTGCTAAATACAAAATGCGAATTAACGTGAAGAAAACAGAAACTGTGAGCCTCCGTAGAACACCTGGACCATACAACAGAAGTGGAAATGATATTGATCTTCAACATTGCCATGGGCTCAAGTATTTGGGCAGTATTTTGTCTTCAGACAGTAGGCTGGATATGGACATCGAGACTAGGTGTCAGAAAGCTCCTGAGAGAATCTGTTAGCTGTTACCCCTACTTATACATCCACGCATTAGTTTGGCAATACAGCACCAGCTGATAAACAGTATATTTACGCTGACTCTGGGCTATCAATGTCGAACTTGTCCTCTGTCAAGGGCGTGTGTGAGCTAATTTCAACGTGTGAAATGAAGTGTTTGGGGAAGGTCATCGATGTTACCAGAAAAGATAGAATGCAAAAATAAGACACTCGAAGTATGATCGGCATTACGCCTTGTACGGAATACATTTCCAGACACAAAATAAGTTGGTTTTGTCATATCATAAGAATACACCCTCATCACTTTCCACTGATGTCCTACAACGTTGGCTGTTGTTGTTATTGAATGCCCACAGTGGGTGGGTTTACTCTTTTGTGCGCCCTAAAAAGGACGCTAAGTGGCGGGTTGTTGCAGCTTTTCTCACATCCTGTGTGTGCTGATGAAGGTGAATCGGGGTCCTCCAGGCGGTTTTTCTTCATCTGCGTGTCTCACTACTACGGGGATCACGTCGAACCTCACCTTGTTAGCCATACTGTTGTCCTCGACAACAGCTCGTTTCCAGGACGATCAACGAGGAGGTCAGATGAGTGTCAATATTGATGCCAAAGATATTTGAACGATTTCACTCCCAACACATGCTTAGGTGGTTTGTTTGGAGCAGCATAGATGATGCCTAACAGGCTTCGGGTCTACTGTGCTCTAGTGTTTGAGTATATTAAGATGGATTCGCACATAGGTTAACCACCCTCTGTAAGCGATTGTCCCAACGCAGCGGAGTATTAAGCTGCTCGATCCTAGCTTCTCCCGGCTATATCCAGCTCATACCAGAGCTGAGATCTGCACAGAGGCATCTGTCCATGTGGAAGTACAGGTGACTAAAAACATCTGAATGTCGCTAGTTGCGTTTATTCTTATAGTTTTTGCTTTCTTTCTAAATGTTAAATCATTTATGGGCTGCTGTAGTGATGATTTCTGTGGAACATTGTTATTCGCGAAGAGGTTGCTAGTCCAATGAATAACCCTACTTAGTCACCTTTGCGGTGGCCAAGTTTTAGCAGTGCATGATCTGACAACAATTAGCGACTCACAGCTGGCTGCTTGTATCAGGGTCAGCCAACCATATCTGACCATGACACTATAACGTCTCCAGGTGACGGCCCTGAAAACAACCTGCACTAGTCACTAGTGTAGTCTGACCACGGGATAGGTATTGCAGCGGAAAGGCACAACCGGTACTAAAAAATGTCAGCTGAAATCGGATGTGTCGTGCCGGAAGGCACACATATCGCAGCCTCTCTGAAACTTCACCACAACGTCACAGCGTCGACATGCACATATAAAGATGCAGTGGTTCTTTTATTTGCTCCGCAACAAGAATCCCATAGACATGTACAGCGGCAAATCTAGGCTTGGGTTGAACACAATTTGGATGGACGGAAGGAGAGAGAACCGACAAGATATTGAGAGACCGAAACCATAATCATTGGGTCTGACAGAGCTTTCAACTCAATCCTAATTATTACCACACACACACACACACACACACACTCACACTCACACACTCACTCACACGCATACATACACTAACACACACACACTCACACACACACACGTACACATGATCACTCACACACACACACACACTCTCTCACACACACACACTCTCTCACACACACACACTCACTCACACACACACACTTACACACACTCTCACACACTCACACACACACACTCAGTCACTCACTAACTCACTCACTCACACTCACACACACACACACTAATACACACACACTCAGTCACTCACTCACTCACACATACTCACACACACACACTCACTTACACACACACTCACTCACACACACTCACTCACACACACTCACTCACACATACACACTCACACACACACTCACTCACACTCACACACACACTCACTCACACACACCCACACACTCACTCACTCACTCACACACACACACACACACATACACTCACTCACACTCACACACACACTCACTCACACACACACACACACACTCAGTTACTCACTCACTCACACACACACTCACACACTCACACTCACACACACACACACGCGCACACACAAAATCAATATTTACAGGACTCTGGAATCAAAGTCGCTTGGTAATGGAGTCGCGACGAGATGTGCATGATATGGTTTTATTACTCCCTGGATAAAACAGAACGAAAAAAAAGACATGCTGTATCGCGGATTAAAATGGTGTCTCGTAGTCACAGTTTCCAAACCACTTTTCAATCCTTTTTAATTAATCGAGAAAGCCTAATTAGTCTGATTATGTCCTTTGGCATTGCCACTCTCAGAATTTCCAGTTTGCTGTAGGTTTCTTATTTAACAAAATGTAAAAGGGGAGCGCGTGGTGTGCGCGTGCAAATCAAATGCGGTTTGAAATCCCCAACATACCCAGCTCGAAATCACTTCGTGTCCAGTTTGATTAGCATGTCGGGTATTTCTACGTACAGAAAGTATCTGCATAACTACTGTACTGCAAAACTGTAATAGGGGAACACATTGCAAACAGATACACACACGCATCCACACACTGGTCAATACACCCACACTACAAACAGATTCACACACGCATCCATATACTGGTAAATACACGTACACTACAAACAGATACACACACGCATCCATACACTGGCCAATACACGCACACTACAAACATATAAACACACACATCCACACACTGGCCAATACATGCACACTAAAAACAAATACACACACACTGGCCAATGTTCCCTGATATCGCCCAAAGGACTATGGTCTGGGTTGGCAAGTGACGTGCCTTCGCCAGTAGAATCCAGAAATCAACCCTTTAATCAAATAAAAGGATACGGGGTTTAGCTAATGTTACTGGCACGCTTCAGTCAACCTAGCTGTATATGGGTTTATTTAAATGTGTGTAGCAGCTCCAGCTGGCTGAACTACTGTAGTAGATGGTGCAAGGGTCTGCACTAACTATATTCTCACTTCCAACAAATTAACTATGATACTAATTGAAATTAAAACACAATGAAACTTTATTTCTACACTTTCACCACTGACTCTCCAAACTTCACTCTAAACAAAACCTGTTTTGCTGTAAGGAATATGCGCTAAAACTAAAATAAAATAAACTTGATTACGAACTACAGCTTGATAGACAAACAGTCACTTGATAAACGAACAGTTACTTGATAGACGAACCGTTAGACTAATTGATAGTCGAACTGTAACTTGATAGATGAACTGTAACTTATTTAACGAACTGTAATTTAATAGACGAACCGCTATGTGGATTGCACAGTATGGAAGATTCGTGTCTGTTCTGCAACCCAGGTGATTACGTCCGAGGTCCTATTCTCCTCGTCGACCGTGACATGTAGTGTTCATTGAAGCGCTGGATTTCTGTGCTAGTCAAATGTCTCTCTAGTTAGACTCTGGATTTGGGAGATACTTCAGTTAAGACGCTGGATTCTCATCAGCCATGCAAATAAATAGTATCTAAGATGACTAGTACTTCGTGACGCACTACTATATCTGGTTCTACCACTTGCTATTGCGAGACATCATTTTCTTTACTATTTACTGATACGCTGCTGAACATCTGGACTCACTTTGTGAAAGATTGTCTGTCGAAATTATCTCTCTCTCTGAGCTCCAAAAATATATTTGCTTTCTTCTTTCCTCTTCGACGTTATCAAGACGGTCCTGTTCTCGTTGCTCGCTACCGACTGATGTCGACTTTGTCGCCGCTCGCTGCCGACTGATGTCGACTTGGTCTCCGCTCGCTGCCGACTGATGTCGACTTGGTCTCTGCACGCTGCCGACTGATGTCGACTTGGTCTCCGCTCGCTGCCGGCTGATGTCGACTTGGTCTCCGCTCGCTGCCGACTGATGTCGACTTGGTCTCCGCTCGCTGCCGGCTGATGTCGACTTGGTCTCTGCTCGCTGCCGACTGATGTCGACTTGGTCTCCGCTCGCTGCCGGCTGATGTCGACTTGGTCTTCGCTCGCTGCCGACTGATGTCGACTTGGTCTCCGCTCGCTGCCGACTGATGTCGACTTGGTCTCCGCTCGCTGCCGACTGATGACTTGTTCCTTCGCTATCTTGCACTCCCAAAAAAGATCTCGACTTGTCTCCCCCATCTTCGCTGTGGAAACTGACGACCTGTTCCTCCACTCTTTGCTCTGCAAACTGAAATGATTTGCGCTTTCCTAGCTAGCTATAACCGCCGCTTTTCCAGATCTCGAACTTAGGTTTTTTCCCTCGAGATTTCATAAAAACCAGTTAATAGCATTCATCACAACCGATCATGCTGTAACAGGCGTCTAGGCGTTATGCAGCTACGTAGTTTTTAATATCTGCGTGGCTTAGAAACCAGCGCTGAGCATTCAAAGCCTTTCGTTGTCCTGACTTGAGTACATCTGTAGTTTAATTCTATAAGAAAAAAACTGATGGCTGCAGACTATCAATGCACCGACCCTTTCTAACTTTAATAAAACATGTCCTAAATCCTATCACTAATAAATCTACTCAGCTAAGATCTGTTACACGCGTTCGTGTCCTATTTTCCTGAAACGAAGAGCAACGAAGAGGATAACTGGTATCCCCACCTCACACCAGCTGTTGTTTAGTACAATGAAGTCATCTCGAACACTTCATCCCATACGGCAGTTTCTGCTATGGAACTTTAGAAAAACAAAAGTTGATAGAACAGACTATGAGCTATTGGCCAGTCTGCACCTTCAGTACATATCAGCAGTCAGTACAATCAATCATAATCATTAGTCTTATCATCAGTCAATATAATCAGTCAAAAGTGTCAGTCATTGTAACCAATTTAATCAGCCTATATAGACGAAGAACTGCATGACAATATCGTCAGTGAATTTTATAGTTTGATATAAATAGTCCGTATGATCAGTGATTTATATCAATTGATTACGAGCTCGTAGTTAGTCATATAATCAGCAAATATAATAAGTCAGTATTAGAAATTGATGTAATCAATGTCAACAGTCATTGTCATGAGTCATTATGGTAAATCAGTATCAGTTACAAGACCTTCTTATTATCAGTCAGTATATATCGACAGGCCCAGTTTCAGGAATTAATGATACAATGTTAGCAGCATCAGCAAAGAATAATATAATTCAAACAGCCAAAGTAATGAATAATAAAATATAGATAATTAAATGCAATGGAGGATGAAATATAAACAGTGAAAGCAATGGAGGATGAAATATAAACAGTGAAAGCAATGGAGGATGAAATATAAACAGTGAAAGCAATGGAGGATGAAATATAAACAGTGAAAGCAATGGAGGATGAAATATAAACAGTGAAAGCAATGGAGGATGAAATATAAACAGTGAAAGCAATGGAGGATGAAATATAAACAGTGAAAGCAATGGAGGATGAAATATAAACAGTGAAAGCAATGGAGGATGAAATATAAACAGTGAAAGCAATGGAGGATGAAATATAAACAGTGAAAGCAATGAATGATGAAATATAAACAGTGAAAGCAATGGAGGATGAAATATAAACAGTGAAAGCAATGGAGGATGAAATATAAACAGTGAAAGCAATGGAGGATGAAATATAAACAGTGAAAGCAATGGAGGATGAAATATAAACAGTGAAAGCAATGGAGGATGAAATATAAACAGTGAAAGCAATGGAGGATGAAATATAAACAGTGAAAGCAATGGATGATAAAATATAAACAGTGAAAGCAATGGATGATGAAATATAAACAGTGAAAGCAATGGAGGATGAAATATAAACAGTGAAAGCAATGGAGGATGCAATTAAAACAGTGAAAACTATGAATGATGCAATACACCCTTTAAAGCAATGAATGATAAAATATAAACAGTGAAAGCAATGGAGGATGCAATTTAAACAGTGAAAGCAATGAATGATAAAATATAAACAGTGAAAGCAATGGATGATAAAATATAAACAGTGAAAGCAATGAATGATAAAATATAAACAGTGAAAGCAATGGATAATAAAATATAAACAGTGAAAGCAATGGAGGATGAAATATAAACAGTGAAAGCAATGGATGATGCAATACAACAGTGAAAGCAATGAATGATAAAATATAAATAATGAAAGCAATAATTGATAAAATATAAATAATGAAAGCAATGTATGATACAATATAAATAAAGAAAGCAATGAACGATGCAATTTAAACATTAAAATCAATGAATGATAAAATGTAATCAGCGAAAGCAATAAAGGGATCTATAAATAGAAAATATTGCTAAAGAGGGATTGAAATAACGTGTTCGAATTGAGGCTCCCGAATGTGGCATCGCGAGGTGGGGGAATGCCCAGAATAGCCAAATAACAAGGTCGACAACCCTAGTTAAATTGTCTGTCATTGTTTTCATAATTACGTCATCTGTAAGTGGGGGGTGGGGAGGGAGAGATCGGTGATTTCGATTCGGATGTGGCTATAACAGTTTTGTCTTTCTATCTATCTATCTATCTATCTATCTATCTATCTATCTATCTATCTATCTATCTATCTATCTATCTATCTATCTATCTATCTATCTATCTATCTATCTATCTATCTGTCTGTCTGTCTGTCTGTCTGTCTGTCTGTCTGTCTGTCTGTCTGTCTGTCTGCCTGCATATCTATCTATCTATCTATCTATCTATCTATCTATCTATCTATCTATCTATCTATCTATCTATCTATCTATCTATCTATCTATCTATCTATCTATCTATCTATCTATCTATCTATCTATCTATCTTTCTGTCTGTCTGTCTATCTATCTATCTATATATCTGTCTGTCTGTCTGTCTGTCTGTCTGTGTGTCTGTCTGTCTGTCTGTCTATCTATCTATCTATCTATCTTTGTAATTCACATTCTCTCCCTCTCGTGTTCACTTTCTGTCATTCTCTTTCTCCCTATATTATCTAATTCTCTCTCTCTCTCTCTCTCTCTCTCTCTCTCTCTCTCTCTCTCTCCCTTTATTTCTTTCTTTCCTTCATTCTTCCATCGGATGCCTAGAGTTGAGGTGATCAATACTCTATGCAGAGTGGAAATACGCCCAGAAAGGGGCCATAATAGGAAACAGGAAATGTACTTTCTTCCTTGTAAAGAGACATTGGGGTTGTCAAATTTCTTGGTGGAAGCTGGGTAACGTGTGAATTGCGGCCAGTCGATGAAACTCAGGGGTTCTCAAACTTTTGTTCTGTACCGAGTTTTTTGGGACAACTTTTTTAGCTCACGCTCGTTGTTATAGATAAGGATTTTAATAAATAAATACATTTTGCAAATATTATTGCTTTACTCATGAGTTTTCTAAAAGCAATGTAGAGTATAATGGGGAACTCCAAACTGTTACGTCCAGTGTTGAGATGGAATTTAAGACGAAGATTGCAATGGCAAAGAAGGCGTTCACAGAACTTGCTGACCTCAAAGAATATTAAGATCTAACTAAGGAAAATACATATTGACTATAGTAACAACATGGTGCAAATTACGTGGTATAGACATGTATGAAGGTCGTCTTTGTTTACCAAAACGAACCTATTAGGTACTGCCCTTATGTGGGGTTGAGGAGATATGGGTTGAGAGAGAGAGAGAGAGAGAGAGATAGAGAGAGAGAGCGATAGACAGTTAACCAGCAGCAACTTCTTTAGCCATCCTCTGTGGTTCTGTTCCAGGGCACATAGAATCATGCTTCCAGTTAGATAGTACTCTTCCTCCAGTTAGCAGCCGGCAGATCTTCTTTAGCCACTCTCTGTGACCCTGTACTAGGTCAGATAATACCCTTCCTCCAGTTAGCAGCCGGCAGATCTTCTTTAGCCACTCTCTGTGACCCTGTACCAGGTCAGATAGTACCCTTCCGCCAGTTAGCAGCCGGCAGATCTTCTTTAGCCACTCTCTGTGACCCTGTACCAGGTCAGATAATACCCTTCCGTCAGTTAGCAGCCGGCAGATCTTCTTTAGCCACTCTCTGTGACCCTGTACCAGGTCAGATAGTACCCTTCCTCCAGTTAGCAGCCGGCAGATCTTCTTTAGCCACTCTCTGTGACCCTGTACCAGGTCAGATAGTACAATGCCTCCAGTTAGCAGCCGGCAGGGACTTCGTTCAAAGAACACGCCATAAAAGCCCGACTTTGACATTATGATAATTACTCCACTCTACGAGTCCCGTTAACTTTAATAATGTTCGCTTAGGTGTCTGAGACCCGTTGTTTCGGTCGGTCACATCCATGACCCATAGATGTGGCGTGGTTCCAGGCTTCGTCCAGAGTGGAGAAGGAGGTTGCTATTTACTGGAGCCATACTGTTCTGGAACGGCCTCTTTTGCGCCTCCAGCCGGTCGTGGGGAATACTTTTGGCGCACATACTTTGCTAATGCAAAGAATAGTCACTACTCATGTATGGCCAATTTCAATATATGGGACGGAAACATAAACTCTAGCAAAGAAAGATGAAACACGTTTGAAATGGGATGCTACCGTAGAATGGAACGAGGGGGTTGAACAGAAATACGATCCAGTTACAATGTCCTCACTGAGGTAAGCGCACAGAGAAATAGATTGAAAATAATACTTCTTCTTCTTCGCCGTTCGTTCCCAAACTGTCGATACCAAGTCCTTAAACAGGATTTACAAGTAACAGGGTGTACACCGGAGAAAGGAATGCGCTGTGTTGTAGTTTCCAGCTTGCCTGCAATAATTGCACCTTTCGGTCCGACACATCCGACTTCAACATGGCATGTTTGGGTACCGTGTTAGCTTTCCTTCTTCGGTCCCTTCTCCTTAGCCAGTCTGCTCTATTGCAGCTATTATACGGTATCACCGCGTGGAGGTGGAGAGGTGGGTCTTGGCAGCTCTGGATCGCTGACCCTGACGCTAGCAGTCAGCGTTGGGTCGCTAACCGCTACAGCTCATACACTTCTCAGCCAATTTATCACAAAAATAATACTAAAACGAAGAATACGTATGCTGGAACACAATACGCGACATGAAGGTCTCTCCCATTGAAACTATCAGGCAAAGTCCAGGAAGAAAGAGGAAAGGGCGACCAAGACTCACCTTAACATCTCAATCATGGAGATATATCATGACACTAACGTACGGTGAAATGAAAGCTGCAAAGGATAGGGTCAAATGGAGAGATATGTTAAGTCACAGGTCTGCCTAGCCAGATGATAACGATGAGGATGATGATGATGACGACGACGGCTCAGAACACAGAACAAAACTTCACAGAACATGATTACTAGACATCCAGAAAGTGTATTACAAAAACTGATTGATTCCATTTTCGCTCAACTGAGCACGAGAACACCGCTGCAATTTGCCGTTAGTCCTATATTCGAACATTTACAGTGGTGAATTCAATAGCAATGACTTCAGCATTATGAGATTTCTAGCTCTATGTACAACCATTTTTCGCCATCCTTTGCAATATACTTTAAAGTTTCATCGCCATCATTATAATTTTTCTCTCTGGGTCACCTTGGAACATAGGCCGCAACAGATGATCACATCTGCTCCTTTTCTGTGATGTCTTCTTCAGTTCCTACCACGAGACCCCTATTGAACTGACTTCCTCCTTGACTGCCGTGGCCAGTGTTTCTTGGTTTTCTCACTCAACTATTTCTCCGTGGGTTCCAGTCTTTTGCCTGTCTGGTTATGCTATCCGGCTTATTTCCAAGAGTGTGTCCTATCTATTCACCCTTTCTCAACTCAATTTCCCACTCTATTAGTTGTCATGTATTTTTTTGGTTACACATATGTATTTACTATTACCTATGGGGACCTGAGATGCTAGTTCAGTCAGGCACAACATACTGACCAGGACGTTGTCAGGGTCCGGCCCAATACGCTGACCAGGACGACAATTTCTCTTCCATGCAGCGTTCCATGGAAACATAATGTTTTCAAGGCAGCCTGGCTGACGAGATGTGGATCGACCTGATCCCCGTACTAGTGAGCGCAACGCAGATGAAGCCAAGCATTGCACAACTGTCTGGAGGCCCGCAGTTTACCTTTATCAGCATGCTTGGGATGTGAGACAAGCTACTACAACCCGCCACTCAACGTCCTTTTCAATGCGCTTAAAAGAGTAAACTTACTCATTGTAGTTATTAAACAACAGCAACCATTAGCTATGGTCATCTAGCATACATCATGCGACGAAAACACCTGTTAACGAAGCTCTGCAGTCTGGATATTACACTATATGTCTCAGAACAATACAGAATGGCAGACTTTTCATTTGTATTGGTTTGAAGTTTTCATAGATTCTACCCTTCTCTTTTCGGGTAACTCAATAATCCAGCCATATAACATGAAGATCGATGTACCAAAATATATAAAGGAAATGAGATTTCTGAATGTGTATTTGTTGTGTAGAATCTTTCGGAGCTTCATTGACTGGTATTTGTGGTAGACCACCAGATATTCGTTGGCTGGTGTATGTGGTAGACCACCAGAGCTTCGTTGGCTTGTGTATGTGGTAGACCACCAGAGCTTCGTTGGCTGGTGTATGTGGTAGACTACAAGAGCTTCGGTGCAAACTCAACATTGCATTTCTCCGAATGTATTAAACTCGGCATTGCACTGTACTGAGGGTTTCCCAACTCAGCTTTGCACAGAACGGAGCATGCTCAACTAGGCATTGCACTGCAAGAAGCATACCTCAAGCCCATTATCAAAACTGAAACAGGGCGGAACTGGCGGACGTGGCGCTCTTTCAAGGCCAGTCGTGTTGGTGGAGGTGGTATCCTGTCAGGGCTTCGGTGTCAGCTCGGCAGTGTAGTACGCCGGCTGTCAAAACACTGAGCATTGCACAGATCTGAGTAAAACAACTCAAATTTTGACTGTATTAATTCCGTCTAATTGAGCATTGCACAGATCTGAGTAAAACAACTCAAATTTTGACTGAATTGATTCCGTCTAATTCAGCATTGCACAGATCTGATTATTAACAGCTCAAAATAGCCTTAAATTAATATTATAAAGGTCTTTGAATACCTGTACGACAAGGCGTGCAGCGCAGTTCTTGTGAACAGGAAAAGCGAGGTTGTGGTTTCGCACATCAGTTTGTGTGAGACAGGGTTGTACACTCCCTCCAACTCTTTTCAATAGATTCCTTGAGGGAATTATGAGTGTGGCGCTTGGAGGTCACGTTGGTACTGTCAAGTTATGGGGCCGAACAATTGCCAACCTTCGTTTTGTAGATGATATCGACGGTTAGGCGGGTTCAGAAACAGAACTCCAGGAATGGGTCAGAAGGCTCGATGAAACAGCTCTTGGGTATGGTATGGAGATAAACGCTGGAAAGACAAAATAAAAAAATCGAAATTCAGATTAATGCGTACTCTGGTCCTGACAATATTCATCTATATTTGTGAGACATGGATAGTTACAGCTGACCTTCATCGAAGGATACAGGCCTTGGAGATGAGATGTTTCCGAAGACTTTTAAACGTCACGTACAAAGATCGAGTTACAAATGAGGAAATACGAGATAGAATTTCAACTGCAAGGTTGAATTGTAAGGTGCAAGGCAGATGACGAAGAGGCCGTCCCACAAAGAGGTGGGAGGACAACATAAAAGAATGGACCAATCTCCGACCAGAAGAGGCACAGGCAGCGGCCGCAGACAGAGAGGGGTGGCGGGGGATTGTGTGGATGTCTTCATGTGTGCCCCAACGACCTCATCGGTTACGGGATGACCTGACCTGACCTGACCAACATAGCACTGTCATGAGTGCGCCCAACTCGGCAATGCACTTCAGCAAATATAAGCTTAAGGTTTTCCTTACACGCGCTGTAAGACGGGAAAATATGACAGCAACTTTGTCAATGCGATTGCCTATTTCGGAGTCTATCCAGAGCTTATTGTTGATGACGCACCCCAGATAAGTGAACTGGTCCACAGCGGACAATTCGTAGTTGTCGGTGGCAATGGTTGAAGTGACGCGTACGTCTTGTTCCAGTCAATATTGTAACGTTGATACAATGATGGCTTATTAGTCAAGCAGGCATATTGATCCATGTTATAACGTTGATACAATGATGGCTTATTAGTCAAGCAGGCATATTGATCCATGTTGTAACATTGATAGAATCGTTGCCACTAAGTCAGTAGTCTTTTGAATCATTAATATACCATCCATTTCTGGATTGTCTATTTGTCTGTATGCAAGACTGTTTGTTTGCTTGTTCATCCATCTATTTTGTCTATATATATATATATATATGTATGCATGTAAGTCCACCAATATAATGTGCGAAATTAACATCGTTTGTCGGTATCTGGCCAACCCGTTTCGCTCGTTAGATCAGTGTAGTCTTAGCAAAAGGCTGGCAAAATGTTCTCTTTTCACAAGATCTTTCCTTTAAAGAAAAACATTCCAATTGATCGCTGGACAGAGAGGCGACAGGATAGGCAGATAAACGTTTGAAAGGATAGACTCTGTCCGTTTTCCATACATTTATTTTATGTTTTTGTGTCTGTTGTTTAATGATCTGAAATGTATGTGGTGTGTGTGTGTGTGTGTGTGTGTGCGTGTGTACGTGTGTGTGTATGTCTGTCTGTGTGTTTCTGACATTGTCTGTGTTCCGGTCTGTGTCTGTGTAATGTAATGTCATGGTCTGTTCTGTTATGATCTGGTAGGGTCTGGTCTGGTCTGTTCTGGTCCGGTGTGGTCTGGTCCGGCATGCTAGGGTCCGATTCGGCCTCGTGCGATTTAAAAACAAATGTTATATTACGTTACATTACACCACACTGCAACACGTTACGAAACGATACGTCACGCTATGCTACGTCACGCTACGCTACGTCACGCAACGCTACGTCACGCAACGCTACAACACGTCACACAACGCCACACTTCGCCACTCTACTTTATCTTCTAAACATTGTTATATAATATTATGTATGTATTGTCTGAAATGTGTGTGTGTGTGTGCCTGTCTGTCTGCATATCTGTCTGTCCGCATGTCTGTGTGCGTGCGTGTCTGTACGTCTATATATATATATATGTCTGTCCGTCGCACCGTATATATGTATGTCTACCTACATTCGAACCTAACTAAATTAATTCAACTAGACAACAAAAGTCATATTAAACACAACCGACATCAAAGTACTTCAGACAGACCTATAGGCGCTCATCTAGCTTTCAGCATATACTTACAGGTATGAATACTGATGGCTCTTATAGGTCGCTGGTTCTACACACTCCTGACCTGTTCGGACAGGTGCCACTCTCTAATCGACTTGCATTTTAATTCAAATTCCAGCAATCTGCACAACTCAAATACTACAATGAGTTCATCATCATCAAGTGCCTTGCCGAATGACGCTGGTTACCATGCACTTGCATTTCCCTTTATCACGTGTGTCAGTTATGAGTGCCGCGGTTGGCACACCATGCCATGCCTTCAAACTGTCCAATATTTTCTCTCTTTGCCTCCCTCTGTCCTTCTTACCAGCTGCATGTAGAAAGCAAGGGCCTGATAATTATTCAGAACATGTACTGGGGGCAGACTGCGGCTATACGAATACATAACACCGTACGAAACCAGGCAGGTAAAAAAAGGGAGTGAAGCAAAGGTGTGTGTGCTGTACCCAGATCTGTTCTCTTTACAGCGAATTTATATTGCGATCGCCAGAGGCGTAGTCAGGAAGGAATATCAGTTGGTGGACAGAACATAAACTGCTTGCGTTACGCTGATGGTAATTTGTTAATAGCGCAGAATGAGGCAGATTTACAAGAGCTAATCCCATCGCAGTTCTTCAAAGCAAAAATAAAGGCTTCAGCTTAAATCAATTGAAATCAGAAGTAATGGTGATATGTAAGAAACATACATCTCCAAATTGCTATATAAAGGCGACCAAGACGGAACTAAAACAAGAACACTTATTTCAATACTTGGGCACCCACATTAGTTATGATGGAAGATGCATAATGAAATAAAGAACAGAATAGCCAAGGCAAAATATGAGGGAAATCTTATGCAATAAATGCCTATCACTGGATTTGAGAAATTCAGTTCTTGGATGATACGTGGAAACAGTTGTAGTATTTTTTGCAGGGGTTCATGGACAATCAGCAAGCAGATTTCAGGTTTCATTGGAGACAACGGAAATGTGGTTTTCCAGAAGAATGTTGAAAGAACCTCTGATCGCCTTCATTAGCACGCTCAGGATGTAAGAGAAGCTACAGCAACCCGCCACTTAACGTCTTTTTCAAGGCGCGCACAAGAGTAAACCTACTGATCGTGAGTATTCAACAACAACAACAACAACAAATGCCCCTACAACCACTCAGGTGACTTTGTCTATATTAGTATCACATTATTTCTGAAAGTTATTCATAATTACTCGACTTTTATGCTCACAATTTCTCTTTGATTTTCTCCATTGATGTGGTTTGGCTTGTCATTTCCTGTTGGTTCAAAAGTAGCTCTGCAGGACGTCCGAACATATTTGCCTAGAGAACAGACACTTCCGGTTGTGCTGGTTGTGTGAGTGGAAACATCTGTGCTCTATTTGGGGATCAGGAGGGATGAGATAATAACAGTGTTTGACCTGTGCGTGTTTGCGAGAGCAGCGATACTTTAGACGGAAGCCTCCTATAATTGGAAAGTAATGTTTTAGATAAAAGATAGACCTGTAGCAGGCACTGTTTTCGGAGATGAAGTGTTAGAGACTTCATTGTACTCTTTATAATCGCTGTATGAAGTGAGGTGGCCAGTTGACTTTCTCTCTGCGTTTACTTTCCTAACAAAATGTCATGTACCAATTTACTGTACAAAATAGACTTCATAAATGATTTCATTCCCCCCCCCCCCCCCCGTTTGATTTCCTGCCGTAGGCAGTAGTGATATCTCAGGTATTGTGTTTTACTTTTATTAATCTTAAGACCAGCAGCTCTGCTGATTTGTTTAGCTTATTCAAAGAACGTTGGACGCCGTCAATGGTATAGCTGATGAGCACAATATCGTCTGTAAATCTAAAATGTTTGAGCCTGTCGTCATCTGTATTTACGTCTCTATCGACCCACTATAGCTGTTGGAAGACCTCTTCGATGGCTGCTGTAAATCTTTAGAGAGATGGTGTCGCCGTGCAGAACTCTTTTTGCTATTGGAATATATATGGAATGAAGATATTGAGCAGTGCATGAGCTGTAGCGGTCAGCGACCAAAAGTTCACTGGTAGCGTCAGGGCCAGCAAACCAGAGCTACCATGGCCCTTCTACACCTCCATACGGTGATCCTGGATAACAGGCTGCAACAGATCAGACTTGCTAACGAGACAGGATCGAAGAGGTAAGGTAAATTCGGTACTCAAAAATGTCTGCTGAAGTCTAATGTGTTGGAACGAAAGGTGCAAATATCACAGTCAAGCTGTAAACTAGAACTCAACGCATTCCGTTTTCGGGACAACATTCAGGTATTTGCAAAGTCTTTTTCAGGGCTTGCTAGCTGGAGACTGAGAACGATCTAAGAAGAAGCAATGTATACTGGACGGCGGTAGTGCAGCCTTCTTTTACCATTTACCACTGCATGTCTTTCGATACTGTCAAAGGATTTTTCTAAATCAATATATGCACGGCATAAGGGCATGCGCAGTTCGCGTGCTCTCTCTTGATTGATCGTGTGGAGGTGGTCAGTGGAAGAGAACCATTTTCAGAATCTCGCTTGCTAATGAGATGGATGTTTGTCGAGCTGTTTGCCGATTCTGTTGCTGCACGAACCGTGTATATTATCTGGAGTAAACAAATTGGGCGATAACTTTCCAAAATTTTCGCATCTCATTATTTGTGGATCAAAATAGTTTTTGAGGATTTCCACTGGTCAGGAATTCGTTCCGTTCGAAGCATTTATTAAATAGTTTTTCCTGCTGAACTGCGAGAATATCACCCCCAACTTTAAAGACGTCTATGGTAACCCTATCAATTCCTGGGGCCATCCCTGGTTTTGTTTGCGTGAGGGCGTGAAGGACATAAATGCCACCTACAGTATTGATCGCGAAATCTCTAGTCGGATAACAGCGACTTTGTAAGTGCATTAAGTCGGTGGTACTTGAACAGACGAGAGACAACTTCAGCAAGAGCACACATCTTAAATTATGTGGTCATTCTAATCATG
The DNA here is from genome assembly GCA_036924085.1 of Ariolimax columbianus. NCBI lineage: Eukaryota > Metazoa > Mollusca > Gastropoda > Stylommatophora > Arionidae > Ariolimax > Ariolimax columbianus. The sequence continues at coordinate 41,274,123 of JAVGWX010000006.1, forward strand.
ATTTATGTGAAGTGGGGCAATTGTGCAGAGCTGATGTTGGAACGCTCCGATTTACCCAAAAACATATCGAACGCCGTGTACTAAATATATCGATAATGGATCAGTTCCAAAATTAGGAAATTCGACATCAAACTATTTCGTAGAAGTAGCATTATTGCGCAAATAAAGATGGGCTAGTCATGTGAAAAGTATTCTTGACAACAGATGGACACAGGAAACGACGTTCTGGTGAACTTAGGGTTATGTACGGTTGTTGGTCGCCCACCTGTGAGGTGGCGGGGTCGTTTAACAATAGATTTAGGTCTGCTTTTGTACTATACAGCAAAGCATCGGCATACAAACACAATGTTGCGTGCTCACTCGCATAAGACATACCTGCCGAATTGACCCCGAGGATATCGTGATAATGAGATAATGTAATGTTTAAATATCTTTTATCTGTAATCTATAATCTGTAATCTACAATCTGAAATTTATAATCTTTAATCTATCATCTGTAATCTATAATCTGTAATCTATCATCTATAATCTAAAATCTATAATATGTAATCTATCATCTGTAATCTATAATCTGTAATCTATCATCTATAATCTATAATCTGTAATCTATAATCTGTAATATATAAGTATTAACAACGGAACATACTCCAATAACTTCCGTGCCGAAGCAGAGGCACCGAAGGCCGCACCTAAGCTTGTAATCCAAAATAAAGATATCCACCAAGAATACATAATATTCCTGACTGATGCCGCGTCAGTATTAGTAGCTCTAAAACAACACAAACATGAAGATCTCGAGTAATGTATGTTCTCCCTGACACAGCTCTCAGCAGAACACCCACGGTTGGTGATTCAGTGGATCCCATCCCACTGCAATATTGAAAGCAATAAAGCTGCAGACAAACAGCAAAGTGTGGAGGAGCATCCCCACAAACAGACCTGAGTACCACATATAATGAGGCCAAGAACATAATTAAAGCTAACTTCAGGATAAAATGGGCTGATCAACACCCCGACTTCCGAAAAGAAGACAGCTACTTTAACTTAACTAGAGAAGAGCAAGTCATCATCTTCAGACAGAGAACTGTGCAAAATAGACTCAAGGGTCATCTTTACAACAAAATGAGGAATTGGACAGATGACAAGTGTCCATGTGGGGAGCATATCATGACCGTGGAACACATCCTGCATAGCTGCACGCTCATGCAGGAAAAAAGAAGCATACTGGCTTCGCGAGACAGATATGAGACAAAAGCTGTTTGGAGATAAAACAGCCTTACAAGCAATTGTGTCCTGTGTAAGAGAAGCCGGGACCTTGATCTGAGGATGAACGAAGAAGAAGAAGAAGTAATCTATAATCTGTAATCGTGCTTTTCAATCAGGCAAAGGAAGTGTCTGATGACAGGTAGCCAAATGTTGTTTAAACTCAATGCCGTCTTTTGCCTTGGACCACCATGTTGGACCAAAGGTTTTACTCAGACCACTCTTCATCTCATTGGTGGACGTCCGAGCGCGCGCTTATAATTGTAGGGACACCAGGATGTCACCTTTCGCGACCACATGTTGTCCAGCATGCACACACCTTCCCCTGGCCATCTGTATAATTAACACACAACGCAGAATCTCCGACGTCATTGAATGCCGTCGTAGTATTCACATTTTCGGGCCATACTGGTATATGGTATATGGCCATAATTGATAAACCAGTTCTCCTCTATGCTCAACTCTTGCCGAATGTCTACATTTGTGTTTTTCTCTGTCCAGGGTATTCTGAGAATCTTTCTGTAACATTTTGACTCGAAGGAGTCAATTCTTTGTCTAAAAGTTTTAATAATCGTCCATGATTCGCAGCCATGTTATGCCACAGGAAAAACACAGGCTCTAAAGACTTTTACGTTTGTCGTTTTGTTGGTGCTCTACTATAATTTCTTCGGGCTGTTCAGTCAATGCATTGCCATGGCTATTGTTCTTCTTATTTCGTTCGAGCAGTCGCAATTCTTATCAATACATACATATATATATATTTACGTAATCAATTTACCATCCAGTCACGGCCTAGACTACCAAGCTGTCAATAGGTACATGACTGCTAGAGTTAGGAAAGGAAAGTCAGTGAAGAAGGATAATGATTTCACCATATCGTAAAAGCTTAGATCTTACACACACTCTCTATCTCCGATACTGGAACCAGCGATGGAAGTACATATACCTTGCTTTGTGGACTAAGATAGTGTTGTCAATTACTTTTATGTTTATAAATAAAGCAAATAAACAATGCAAAATCTTGCATAGTACTTTGACGCAGGTATACTGGGCAAATTTATTTACAATCATCGAGATTTATAAGGAAACATCTACGCTAGATGTCGTCTATCATAAGAGGGCATTTGCAGGAGATGTCCTGTGTCATTGGGGGACATCTACAGTTGATATCCTTTTTCCGAAGTAAAAGTATAGTAATTGAAGCTGTTGCGTACGAAAGGACAATAGTCGATACAAACATATACATGTTTGACTCAATGACCACACGAGGACAAAACAAAAATGTAAGCCGCTTTACGGCAATAATGCCTTTGCCAAGGAAACAGAACAAACAAAAACAACTAATAAATCACACAAAAACCAAGACAGTTAAAAAAACAAAAAAAAAAACAAACAAACAACATAAGAGGCATATAGGTAATAATTCGGTGACTGTTATTTCTTACTGTGGTTACGTGAGGACTTTTTCAGTTGCAGTAATTGTACGTGTGATCCAGTGGTGAAGGGCGATCTTCTCAGAACTGTTTTCAATCTTAGAGAACACAAAACCCATGTCGATTTTACCGTACCGTTGTTTGTTGTTACTTATGATATCTATGAAACACATATTCTAAAGACAAATGCTACAAATTTATCAACAATATATATCTCATAATTCAAAATAATAATTGTTTTAACAAAAGTAATTATTACAATGGATATCATTTACCTCAATGGAGGTCGGGGAAACACAACGAATAACAAATCTCCAACAACACAATTACATTCTCTCTCTAACGATACGGATGGAGATGACATTTTGCTTGAGTAAATACAATTTTGGAAATGGAACTAAAAATTCCCGGAATTAAAATGAAAAGATAATAAAGTTACCTTCCGGCAGTAATTACTGATTAAAGTGCATACATGCCCTAATGAATTTAGCGTATGAGCTCTCTTCTTTTGAAAAAATCTAAAGTCTTTTCTTTGTTATACGTGTAGTCTGTAAGCGTCCAATGTGTCGGTTACAAAATGCGATACCTTGCTCGCTGGGAGTTGTTTTAAAAAAATTTTGGCACACACTTTTGAATTAATACTACTAGCACTATTTTAATGTGTGTTTCCACTTTAAAAAATTGACAAGTTACACAATTTATGCGCTTGTAAGATGTATGATAACATAATCATTTTATACTGCATTTTGTGAGAACGAACTTGGAAACAAAATCAATGCTTATATTAAGTTATATGGACGCTTCGCCATTGGTTTGATTATATTGAACAAATATTGGTTAATCTACACTTGTCATAATTGGCATACCCTGGCTCACATATTCCTGGCCACTTACTGCTAAATGCGCAAACTCAAACCATATTGCGTCGTGTCTTGTGTTTTTGTGGTTTTTGTTAGTTGTTTTCATTTGTTCTTTATTCCTGTTGTCGCAACGTAGGTTTAATTTTGATTTTTAAAAAAAGGAAAAAAAAAAGAAACTTTAAGCGACTTCATTGCCTCGTGTTTTTTCCCCATTTTAACACAAAGGACGAGGCAAACGGCTTGCCCACTTCGCCACAAAGACCGCCACATTGTGACTAATTTTGATCTTATCTTAGTGTAGTCACTAAGACATTACATCTACAAGTTTTTCTCTCCTGTTTGACAACGGGCTGTTCACGGCAGCTGTCTTGTTTCATAGGAGATAGAGTGGAGAAAAGAAGAAATCGGTTGCCTACTTGTGAGTAGCAGCAAAGATGGTGCCGTAACCAGCTGCGGGTCTGCATTGCTCTGCTCTTTTAGTTCATTATGGATGTCGCCAGACAACGGATTTGCTTAAATTCACATTAGTCAACGATTTACATCTGTGTTATTGTTTTCCATTTGAACTGGTTAATTCGTTCGTTTTTGTGTGTTTTCCTCCGTCCGATTTTCCTGAAATGGACATCGGCTATATGACTAGCAATACACTTAAACCTGTGTCATATTTCACGGTTTAGTTCACATGGCTGAACTTCACGAGATTTCTCTTTGTCGGTTTTGTTGTGTGAAATTTAGACTATGATGAACTAGAACACGGCCCGAGAGAGATGCCCAACACAATACGATACACGCTGGCTGATGTCCCTACGACCTCTTGCGGTTATGGGAAAGTACGACACACAACGTTAGATGTCATTCTCACTCCCCCCCCCCCCCTCCCTCTCCACTGCATTGCGGGATACCTGTTTACGGAAAGGCTTCGGGAGTAAACCCTGAGGAAAAATATGGATCCTGTGACATCTCCAGTCGGTTCGATAAATATCGTAACACAGCGGCAGCTCAGGACCAGGGAGTGAGGTTGACAAACAGCGCAGTTCTCCCTCACTTTATAAAAAATTATCGCGTAAGTCAACCATTTCAGCGGACACAGCAAGAGAAAAGACAGACCACACGGCTGAACAATGAGAATGGTTTACATCACGTGTGATGGTCGAAGATCTCACTAGTGAGTTAATTATATTTGTTTTTCAATCAACAGCGAAGAGGGGAGATGTGACTTAACGGGTATAATTATAAAATGACCCGCACAGACCCGTACAGAAGATCTGCCCGTCAGTCAAACAATATGAAAGAATTAAAGCACTTCTATCTTCCTGCACCTCTACTCTACTCCACAGCCTGCAACTTAAATCCTCCGACTATTTCTCCCCCCCCCCCCTCCTGTACATGTCTCCATAATAAGGTATATTTTTATCTTGAAGACAACAATCAAATTCTTACACTGAAGATTCAATCAAAAACTTCCTTGGATGTGGTAGCCGTTTCTCATGCTCCCTCTCACGGATCGAACCCTGATTCCCCGTTACCCGTTACAAACATTGTAGGCATGTCACGTACTATCGACATTTGATAGGGCAGACATTTGAAAGATGCGTCGCCGGCACATGAGACCATGCGATCAGCACAAAGTTATCCAGAGTCACCAGTGGGGACGCCGCAACCCCGCGAGGGGAAACGACGATTGGTTTTGAACTAATAAAAGCACTCTTTCCGTGAGGGTCGGAGCTTGGTAAGCATTTTTTATCTCTAGAATTACCACAGTTATCCAAGTAGGATCGTGTCATCTAAGGAACCTCGACTGATTTAATGAGCCATTCGCGGTTTCACCGTGGGACAGTGTGAACTTAGACATGCATGGCTTAATCTTTGAGACTAGCATATGACTACTGGCAGGATCAACCAGATATCTGTCGGAGACGGACGAACCACACACACCGGTCGGCGATGGATGGATGGATGGTTGTGTAAAAAGCCTCACTAGGACGGCCGCAGCGACCGACTGACGGACGGACGGACGGTTGTTCCGTCCCTCACTCCGTCTCCCTAGGACCGCCTGGCAGGGGCCCGTACACACACCAACCGACCGACCGACCGGGCTCGCTCGGGGAGGGATGGCAGCGCTCTGTGCAGAACGGATCCCAACGACCCCGGCGATGATTTTCACTCGGACTGGAGACGATTTTTGCCTGTCGTCCAGCCCTTCTCCGACCGGTTGGTCGGGCGAGGACATGGCCTTTAGGCACGATTTTTGCTTTCAATTTGTCGATCCAAAGCTCATTGCGAGAGAAGGACCACAAGCGAGACGAACTGTCGAGAATGGCTATACGCGCTAGCCTTCGACGAACCACACGGACTGACAGAGCTTCTCGATACGGACTACAGCAACGCACCGTTACCAGCTGTACGACTCGACCAAAAATTGGTCCTGCTGCAGTGCCGGGGAGAGGCGGGCGAACTTGTTGGACAAGCCCACGCTCTCACTCCGCCTGGCCGGACTGAGATCGCTGTACGAACATTGGATGCGAGTCAATCGTGAACGATGGGTTCACAACAAAAAAGCGGTAAACATTTGGATATTCCATGAATGCCGGGTTTACTAATTATTAAGGATCCATTGGAAGCATAATGGCCGACTGCAAATAACTGTTCAAATGCCACATCTTTACTACGTGTTACTACAGTCTACTGTATATACATGCCTTCTGACTTACTGAGGAATCACTTTGTAACGTCACATTGCACGGCTGACTAAATAACGAAACTTGCATGTGTCAATCATCAATGCATCTATAATAGCGTGTTCGGTAAACAAAATTGAATATGCAGTTGGTTTCAGGGAAGAATTCTGTGAAAGGATCACTCTCAACAGTGATTTGTTGTGTTACTTTGCGTGAATTTGTTTTATTTATTTGTGTTGAGCATGGATTGATTTTAAACCTTGGCACAATAGGCGTTTCGTTATTTAGTCCGCGGTAGAATGTGACGTTCCAAGGGGTTTTATTTCACATTTGTCACTTGTCAGTCAACAGATATTTATATCAGGTTTTCCCATTAAGATACTTCTAGAAAATAATGTTAATTGCTTGTCTCCTTTTTCAAAAAACCAGGTTTTGGCTTGGGATTAGCAGAACGTCTTTCTCTAAAGGGATTCACTATATTTGCCACCTGCTTGAGTCTTGAAAGTGATGGCGCCAAGTCTCTGAAGAACCTGGGCTCTGATAAGATGAAAGTCATACAGCTGAACATCACTGATGATAGCAGTGTTGCTAGATGTCAGAGATTGGTCAGAGAGGAATGTGCAAATACGGGTGAGTGATCACCAACCTGGATGTATATATCTGCCCTACTTCTTTAGTCTTGAGGTTTCCAAGGCAAGAATATAAACACTATGGTTCCATGGCCTTCTTTAGAATATCTATTATATCTAGAAATAGTGTATCTATAGATGGCCATGATCATGCTGACAGCATATTGTAAGAAACTACTACCACTGTAGTTTAGCCATTCAAGGGTAGAATACTCTACCGTTCATGGCTGTGCATACCGCCATTCAGAATGCTAAAAGCATGCATCATTTGGTGCAGAGTGTAGGCTGTAGTGATTGAAATTACGTTTCACTCCAAATAGTATACATCAGTCTTAGTCTTAGTTGACATGTACTTCTACAGGGGCAAATGCCGCTGTGCATATTCCAGCTCTAGTGTGAGCTGGATGGAGCCGGGAGGAGGATTTCCTGCATAATGGGCTAAGCTCGAGCAGCTTATTATTCTGAGGTATTTGGACAAGTGCCGCTGATGTTGGTTTACCAAGTCTATTTTAATAGGATCAAACACTAGAACAAAGTAGACCCACAATCTGTTAGGCGCCATCTACGCTGCTTTTAACAAACCACCTAACCATGACCAGTGTTATGCCATGTCATGTAATGGTGTACTGGATGAAAATTCAAATAAATTAGGTCTGAGGATGCAGTTCAGTTCAAGTTTCATCTCCGCATCGAAGGTTGACTGCAATTAATCTTCAGTAAACTCTATCTCTTGCTAATTAATCTTCAGTAAACTCTATCTCTTGCTGTAATGCTACAATCTGACAGGCTTTTTTTCACTCCATCTCCTGATGTTATCCACCAACTTATAACGTTGCATACCTCTTGAACTAATGACTTCCCCCTATCATCCAGCATAGTCTTCAACAAGAATATGTCTTTAAAAGTCGTGTCTCCATCTGTATTGGTTGTTAACATATTTATAAATATGCAAAAATATATATTTGTAAACACCGGTTGGTTTGAAGTTACACATTTCTTTTCCTGTGGTGTACATCTTTTATTACCTAGGTGACAAATAATATACAATGAGCCCAGTGGAACTATTTAAACCTACAGCCGTAAGACGTAGGGAGAGACAATTGCGCCTTAAAACCAGTTTTCTTCTGGCAGACAGAGCTTGTTAGCTTTAGATTGTAGTCTGTCTAGGAGAATATATTCTTCTTTTACCTTTGTTCTCATCTTCCACTTCCAAGCTCTGAACAGGGCTTTGCAAGTAGCAGGATGTAGTCCGGAGAACGAAATGCGTTGTATCGCTAGTTTCCAGGTTGACTGCGATATTTGCACCTTCAGTCTGACACATCGGTAGCAAGGAGAAGTTATACTATGATTTTAAACCCCTGCTGCCTTTCTGGAATACCCAGCCACGGGAAAGCCTTTGTGGGTAAACCCCAAGGAAGAATCCAAAGTCCGAGTCCCAAAGGCAGTCTTGTTTCGAACAACACTAATGTGGAGCTCAGACAATCTGACTGGCACTAAAGTATATCAATTATTGTTGATCCGTTGGATCTGCTAGCTATAGGGAGAAGTAGGACATGCTGCATGGGCAACAACTTGCTCCATATATTTGTGTCCAAGCTTGACACCTAAATGGCGCTCCAACACAAAGTCAGTAATGACTGAAGGAGGTTATTCAATGAATATAATCATCTATCAGTTTAATGGCTCTTGCGTATAACACGTGTGTTTTGCAGGTCTCTGGGGTCTTGTTAACAATGCTGGATTAAATACGATGGGAGATGTTGAATTGACCACGGTGGAACAGTACTTGGCAGTGGGAAATATCAATCTGTATGGGATGGTAAGAATGTGCAAGGCATTCCTACCCTTGATTAGACAAGCAAAAGGTAAGTGTGACTCAGTAGATTTCAATCAATCAATCAATCAATTAATCAATCAATAGAAACATCAATGCAGCTTATGGAGCACAGTTCTTCAACAAATACACGCAAAGTCATCTTGCTCTGAGCTATTCTTTCCAGCTTGTCTCTATCTCCTATGTTTTCATTATGTTTATCACAAGCTCTCTTCTCATTGAGAGTTTAGGTCTATTCTTCTCGTGCCTAGTGGATTCCAGAACAGAGACTGTCTTGTAATACTTTCATCTCGTTTTCTTAATGTGTGTCATACCAAGCACCAACACCTTTTCCCCACGTCACTCTCCATATAGCGACCAAGATGGCGGTGATTTTTTGTGTGTACTCTGCAAACAACAGTTGAAACATACATGTTTTGTTTGTCCTGTTATAAACTGGATTTAATCTATCTATCTATCTATCTATCTATCTATCTATCTATCTATCTATCTATCTATCTATCTATCTATCTATCTATCTATCTATCTATCTATCTATCTATCTATCTATCTATCTATCTATCTATCTATCTATCTATCTATCTATCTATCTATCTATCTACCTACCTACCTACCTACCTACCTACCTACCTACCTACCTACCTACCTACCTACCTACCTACCTACCTACCTACCTACCTATCTATCTATCTATCTATCTATCTATCTATCTATCTATCTATCTATCTATCTATCTATCTATCTATCTATCTACCTACCTACCTACCTACCTACCTACCTACCTATCTATCTATCTATATATCTATCTATCTTCAGTCCACTTATTTCGTTAGACGTTGTAGGTAGGTGGACCTTTTTTGATATATTTTGGCAGGCGAATATCTGCTGGTGACTTGCCAAGTCAATCCCAGCATCTGTTAGCCACTGGAGTATACAATCGCCTATTTTTGGGACTGGTGGTGATGGAAGCGTAAATTAGAGCAAGGTAGACTCGCAGCCTGTCAGGCGCCATCTATGACGCTCCGTTAACCACATAACCAGGATCTGATGTTATAGCCACACAGTCCCATTTTTGCTTCATATTCTCTGTGGGGTGAGATTCTCTAGAATAATTTGAGTAGATTTTTAACTTTGAATTTTGCCCGAGCAGCGGTCGTTAAGCCTACTATTTTAGATTTCCAGCTGCTAAGGTATTTTTAACGTACGCGCCACTCCACACTGGTGTCTGATCTCAGTATACATATTTTAGGGGAAATATTTACCGGATGATCCACATGAAAAAAATCCCGGTCACTACCGAGATTTGAACCCGAGACCTCCATCGCTTGAGTTGAACATCTTACCTCGAGACCTCTGGGTTTCCAACTTTATTTAATTCAACCTTCAAATAGAAAGTCCGGACACCTGCTACTGGTCTGTAGGATTACTGGAAGTGTGTTATTTCCAGCTGCTGTATAATTCGTCATATCGCATTGTAGGACTCACGTGTGTAGAAAACGATCTGCTTGTTGTCAATGATAGGAGTATGGATTAGCTAAAGGTGTCTTCTTTCGGTGTTTCTGTACCGACACTGAACCTTCTTAGAATGCACATCAGTTTGAATTGGTGTCAAAGTGGGTCTCCTGGCCAGCGTTAGTGTCTTCACTGTTAACTTGCCATGTGTTGTTCACCATCGAACACTTAACCTCTGCTGCCTTGCGCGGTTATAGCCACTTGTGAAAAAAGCTTTAGGAATTAACGCAGAGAACAAATAAGAAACCGGAGTCCCTTAGGTATTTAGGCATTTTACTCAATGCCAATCTGACAAGTCCTGCGACACCTCAGGTGCCAAATAGTATCGACCTGTCGTTCACCTGGACACACCGGCTGCCGGGAAGGGGAACGATCTGTTGACTGAGTAACAGTGGTCATATATTATATGCCCAGGCAAGTGCAAAAGAGATCAGGTCAGAAATCAATGCATAGCAAAGAAGTTAAGATTGGCTGCTGAAATCTATGCCCCATGACCACGGGTAAAACAGAAATCCCTTTGGCGATAAACGATGTTTGCAAAACCTCAATCATAAACGAGGTTCTCAAAAGGCACCAAGTCAAAATGGTCACCCTCCAGAGAAATGGACAGTGGCTATTGGAGCTGCGCGCCTATTATCTCCATTTACGGTGAAAGCAAGGGTTTCAAATAGGCATTAGCGGTTGAGGCTTTCTCTTGACGTTTCAAGTGTCTTAGACTTTCCTTGTCCAGCTCAGAAAATGTTCCTGCTCTGTTCATAAAGGCTTAGTGCCAGTTAACGTGTTCTGGTTTTGAATGATCTTCAGTTATGTTATTGTTCTTCCTCCGTCAATCACTGGCATAGCATTTGTTCTCTATCTGTTTCAAGACAAATTGTCAATCAATGATGATACAATGGCAATGTACTCACTGAGGTGGACACACAAAGACAAATACTGCATGTGACACAAAAACGTCGGTTGAATTGGCTGGGTCACAAAATGAGACATGAAAGTCTTCTACAGAAGATACTTGAGGGCAAAATTCAAGGGAAGAGAGGACCGGGGCGACCATGACTCACTTTTGCATCTCAGGCGTGCAGGAACAATAAAGTACGAACTTATGCTGAAATGAAGAGAACTGCAGAGGATAGAGTCAAATGGAGAGACATACTAAGGCAACCTTACAACCAGTCTCTGGACTGATCAACCAAATGATTATGAAGAGCAGGGAGATACTTCTTTGCCTCACTGATATTTTATATGTTTACAAATGATATTTAAATGCTATTCTAGCACAGAATAAAAGTAAAATGTTTCATTGAACAAAATTGTCACTACGGTTTACAAACAAAATACATATAGCAGGTTAGAGTGTAATGGGTTAATTAGATAGATAAAGAAAGGGACTTAGGGGTTATAAAAGATCATACATGTAAAGGTGAGGGAGCAAGTTCAGGTAGCAGTAAAAAAGACAAATGCAATGTTAGGGATGATAAAAAGAAAAATTAAACATAGGAGCAAGGAGGTGATAGTCAAACTGTATAAAGCATTAGTTAGACCTAGATTGGAGTACTGTGTACAGGTGTGGAGTCCTTATCAGAGAGGGGATATACACATGCTGGAGAGAATACAAAAAAGAGCGACAAAGCTGATAGTGGCATTGAGTTTCTTAGAATTGTAAATTGGCGATTTTAATTTTGTATGTTTATCATGCTGAAATATGTTTTTAGTCAGATAGTGGTGGTTGCTTGGGGATTCCGTGGCGAAGTGGTTAAGCTGTCGGCCTCATGATCAGGTGGTGTGGGTTCGACTCCAGACTCGGCGTCTTTTTCATAGGTGCTTGATGCGGAGTCCCCTGCATCTTGTAGTCACCCCCTAGCCGTCTTGTCCTTGACTTACTACTGGGGTCGGGCGGCACGAGACGAGAGAGTGAGGATAAAAAGTATCGCAGTTAATTCTTACTAAAAATAGCGATAAGAAAATAAATTACACCATCATCATCTACGATGGATGATGGCCTTTGCCCTTGCCTTGGTGATTGCTTGGAATGCATTGCCACAGGAAATAGTAAAGGTAGGGCAAATTAATGTATCCAAGAATAGATTGGATGTGCATAGGTTTTTTTTAATCCAATGAATCTGGAAGCTGGTCGTTTACAGACTTCTTAACCGGTATAAAAATGTTAAGGTAATGCTCAGGATCTCTTACCATTGTGCTTTAGATTACGTTTTGCACATGCTCCTGACCATTTCTCATTTTTTGCCATAAATATGAGTTTGACCTTAGCACATGATTTGTTGTAGATTAATTTTTGCTTATTGTGATCATGCCATCTCGAGGGCTGCTCTTGCTTCATTACTTTCAGATAGCGCAGCTTGCATTTCTTTGATAAAGAATGGTTTATAGGGCTTCCTTCTGTCCCTTAGGATGCTTTGTGATGCTGCATTGAGAATAGCTCTTGTCACCCCATTACACTCAGCATTTCTACATTGCTGTTGTTGATATAACCAAGTAGGCAGTCAGATTTCTAGAATAGTCTCCAGTCAGCCTTACCAAAGTTCCAGTGAGTTTTCTGTTTGTAGTATGTTTTACGGGGAGTAGTTATGGGGGTGAGAATTGGTCTGTGATCACGTCCAATATAATCAAGAACTTGTAGATTGGAAGAATAACAGATAGTCAGATGGATTGACTAAGTGGGCCCTATGTGAGAGTTTTGGTATGGACCCTGGATCTTGTCAAACTGACAAGTTGGTTGCTTGAGAGAGCTCTTCCAAAAATGATTCTGTCCTTTTGAAAGTCTGGGTAATCCCAACAAGGCAAGTGCCTGTTGAAGTCACCAGCAAGAATAGTTTTCTGGTGCTGTGTGTCATGTAGTTCTGGTAGGTTGCATGTTGGTCTGAGGTGGACTGAATATATTATAAATTATGTATTTTCCTCTAGTGTGTTAGATGGTCACTTTTTGTACATCTGTGGAATGGGCTGTTAGCTGTTTGACATGCCCCTCAATGGCATTACATATGTACGTAACAATGCCATGGCAACCACTGCACTTACAGGCATAACTGGTGTATCCTGACAAATGTAGTTCACTGCCTTTGTGCAATTTCTTGACGGACAGCGACATGCATATTGTGGGTATCAAGTAATTTGGCACGTTCAAGTTTCTTATTTCAAATGCCGTAGATGTTTAGTTGAAGAGTGTTAGAGAAGCTTTGCATGTATGGTATCCTTGGGTATGCTGGTTCTTCCTCCAAATTTGGTTGTTCTAGTGTACTTGAGAATATGATGTATGTGGAGTTTTCCAGTAGTCCTTTTTTTTTGTACTGAGCATCCTGGTCTCCCACTGCCTGCTGCGGACCTTGATAACCGAAGCTGCGTTCGAGCTCATTTTTTATTTTGTTTTGTTGTACTGGCATCCTGCTGCTGGTATGTCCGGTAATTTTCTACCCACTAAGGTCTGAAGCCAGAAAGAGAATATCACATCAGTTTGGGACATAAGTTATGGACTATGCTCTGCTTTGAGATACTGCAGCCAAGATAGGGTTCAATGTAATCATTCCCCACCCCCAATTGCCTGCTGGTTATGCCAAACTCCTCTGAGGCTCTAGGTATAAAACCAAGAATTTTCATGTCCTGAGCTACTGTGCCATTAAAATGGGTTTCAGACACAATGCAGTGTAATTTATAATTTAACTCCCACTTTAACCAATATGTTTAATCTGACCATGACGTTACTCTTCACTACCATTTTGACAAATATGTTTCACGTGACCCTGATGTTACTCTTCACTCCTAACTTGACCAATATGTTTCACATGACCCTGATGTTACTCTTCACTCCTAACTTGACCAATATGTTTCACATGACCCTGATGTTACTCTTCACTCCAAACTTGATCAATATATTTCACATGACCCTAGCATCACTCTTCACTCCCAACACGACTGTTATGGCCTAGTAGGTTACACACTTCCTATTCATTACTCCCCAATAAAACCCACAAGCACACTTCTGTAAGTACCAAAATCTCTCTTAGGCAGGGTTGTGAATGTGACAAGTGTAAAGGGGCTGTATGCTATTCCAAGCTGTGCTGCGTACACCATTGCTAAGTTTGGAGGTGAAGCTTTCTCTGAGACCTTGCGACAGGAAATGAGTCAATTTGGAGTCAAAGTCAGCATCATTGAGCCATGCAATTTTGGGGGAGCAACAGGATGTTTGAATGAGGCAGCTGTAAGTACTTCATACTTGCTAACCTCTTGTGATTACAATATGTATGATAGATCAATAAACACTTATAACAACCTTACACCAACAACCACACTTAACTTAACGTTTTTATACTGGTTTAGAAGACTCATCAAAGTCTGTAGACAACCAGTCACATTTGCATTACCCTGTTTTAAAAGCTATGCACATCCAAACTATTCTTAAATGCATTAACTGTCTTTTCCTCCACTACCTCCTGGGGTAATGCATTCCAAGCATTCACCACTCTCTGACTAAAAAAATATTTCCTAATAGTCAATCTGGATCTTTCTTTAGTTAATTTGTATCTGTGCCTTCTTGTTCTCGTTGGTGGTTGTATTTTGAAAAACTTGTTATAGTCTAATTTAACCTTTCCTGTGACTATCTTATAAACCTGTATTAAGTCACCTCGAATTCTTCTTTTTTCTAGACACTGTAGGCCGGTATTTCTTAGTATTTCCTCGTAATTGTAATTCTGGAATCCCACTATCAGTTTTGTCATTTTTCTTTGTATTCTTTCCAGCAAGTTTATGTCTCTTCTACAATAAGGACTCTACACCGTTACACAGTACTCTAATCTAGGTCTAACTAATGCTTTATACAGTTTGACGATCAATTTTTAAAAACCATTTCCTCTGTAATACAGAATGATTTTAATCCCACTATATCCATTTCACCTTTTAAAATATCTATAGGCTATTTTATCTTGGAGCAGTCTTCTTTTGTGTTGACTGTGCCAAAGTATTGATTTAGTAGATTAGCTGTTTCCCTATTTTTCTTATTATTTTACCTGTGCTATCTATGAGAGGGCCTACCTTGTCTTTCGTTCTTGTTTATTTCTAGCATTAGAAAAGAAAACATTAACCGATAACCTTACACCAACGATGTTACACCAACGACCTTACACCAACAACCATACACCAATGAGCTTACACCAACAACCTTACGCAAATGACCTTACACCAACAACTTTACACCAATGACCTTACATCAACAACATTACACCCCTTACACCAACAACCTTAGAACAATGATCTTACACTCCTTACACAAACAACCTTACACCAACAACCATACACCAACAACCATACATCAACAACCATACATCAACAACCTTACACCAACAACCATACATCAATAACCTTACACCCCTTACACCAACAACCTTACATCAACAACCTTACACCAACAACCATAGACCAACAACCTTACACCAACAACCATACATCAACAACCTTACAGCAACAACCATACATCAACAACCTTACACCAACAACCATACATCAACAACCTTACACCAACAACCATACATCAACAACCTTACACCAACAACCATACATCAACAACCATAGACCAACAACCATACATCAACAACCTTACACCAACAACCTTACACCAACAACCTTACACCAACAACCATAGACCAACAACCTTACACCAACAACTTTACACCAACAACCTTACACTCCTTACACAAACAACCTTACACCATCAACAACCATACATCAACAACCTTACACCAACAACCTTACACCAACAACCGTACATCAACAACCTTACACCAACAACTATACACCAACAACCTTACACCAACAAGCTTATACCAACAACCTTACACCAACAACCTTACACCATGAAATGACATTACCAGATGCTGGCTATGACTCAGACCAGAAACTGCTAGTCACAGACATCAAAATTGAACAGGCTGCTGAAAAGCATTAGGCTATGACATCAATCTTATACCCCAAGAGTACACCATAGAAGTAAAAAACAAATTTGAGTTACTTATAGCAGTGGAGGACGAAATGACAGAGGAATTTGCCACATAAGCCAGACATAAGCCAGACATAAGCCAGACATAAGCCAGACATAAGCCACACATAAGCCAGACATAAGCCACACATAAGCCACACATAAGCCAGAGACATTTCAATGTCATCGACAGGAATCTAAATACCTAAAAAACAGCATAAAAATAGTGAGTTAAATTACAAAAAAGACCTTGCAATTCCTAGATGAAAGAAAAAAGTTAAAACAATATGGGATAGAGCGCAATACTGCCATATACAGGAATTGCACTAGAGAAATCAGAAGAGAAATGAGAAAGGACAAGAGGCAACATGTATTGAACTTATACAACAAGATAGAAAAGTTGCAAAGACATGGGAATGGAGAAGAAGTGTTCAAAGAAATCAGAACACTCACTGGTGAGTTCAAACCATCACTGCATGTAATTCACAATGACGATGGAAACACTGACAAAGAGCAAGGATATACTCCAGAGATGGAAACCATATTGCAGAGATATAACTTAACTTAAGTTAACTAAACATAACGTCTTTATACTGGTTTAGAAGACCCTGCAGAGTCTGTATACAACCAGTTTCATTTACATTACCTTGGTCTAAAATCCAACAAAATGACTAAAAGATCTGGAAGACTTGTAACTTTCAAGTGGCATTCTACGAATGTGAAACATTGTCAACCACACAAACCCTACAGAAGAAAATTGAATCTTTCAAGCAAAGATACTTCATGAGGGTGCCCTTAATACTATGGATAAAAAAAATAAATCAACAAAATTCTACAGGAGCAAATTCTATACATCAAAACTAGCTTGTAAACAACATTATGTTTAGGAAATTAACATACTTTGGCCAATAAAATGTCACAAAAGTCTAGAAAGAACCGTATTGGAGGATATGGTACCTGGCAAAAGAGACTGAGGCAGACTGAGGAGAAGATGGACATTACAGAGGCTCTTAGATTGACAGTAGCAGAGGTGTGAGAGCTGGTCAGGGATTGAGTGTCTTATAGATCAACTGTCATGGGAGTGATGTTCTGCAAAAGATATATGGGAAATATATAGAGATGGTAGAGGTGGTTCAATAATCGAATGTGGTGTGTTCTTAGATGAAACACGGTAGCTTGTAATTTTGACTCCTCTATGCAAAAAAACAAGTTTCAGACCACTGATAATTAAAATTATTTTAAAAAAACAACTAAATTTCTCATCCATAAACAAAAATTTCAACACAAAATTTGTTAATATACTGACCATCTCTTTACATTAAGAATTGGGGGGCCAAAGATGCAACACAATGAATGAGCTGACAGCAGCCAACAACGTATAGCTGACTGGTTGCATCAAGGCCAGCAAACCAAGACTGACCAAGACCCAATTCCACCTCCAAGTGGCGGCCCTGGAAATAGGCTGCACTATGCAGTCTGGATAAGAGGATATAAATTGCTGTAGAAAGGCAAACATGCCACCTGAACCCGGATGTTTGGGCCAAAGGGCACAGATATTTTAGTCTGGCTGCAAATTACAACATATCGTAACTGGCAGGCAGAGTTTAATGTAGAAAAATGTACAGTCATCCTCATGAGGAGATCCAATAAGAAGTTTATTTTCAGGATGAGAGAACAATATTAGGAAAATAGAAAAGGAAAGGGACATACCTAGCTGTTAAAATACATCATACATGTTAGGTGTTTAAGCAAGTCCAGGTGGCAGTGAAAAAGGCTAAAGCGATGCTGGGTATGATAAAAAAACAACTTTACACATAAGTGCAAGAAGTGATAGTCAAACTGTATAAAGCATTGATGAGACCAAAGTTACGTACTGTGTTCAAGTGTGGCGTCCTTATCTTAGAGGGGTTATAAACATGCCAGAAAGGATACAAAGAAGAGCTGCCAATCTGTTTCTGTGATCCCAGAATTGCAGTTATGAGGTTAAGACTCAGAAAAACTGGTACAGAACAGAGGTGACTTAATACAAGTTTGTAAATTAATCAATGGAAAGGATAAATTAGACTATACCAAGTTTTTTTCAAAATACAACTGGCTACAAGAACAAGAGGGCACAGCTTCAAATTGTAGACAGGTTAAGATTAGATATTAGGAAATATTTTTTTAATCAGAGAGTAGCGAATGCTTGAGATACATTGCCATAGGATGTAGTGGAGGCAAAGTCAGTTAATGCATTCAAAAATAGATTGAATGCTAACAGTTATATTTAGTATCAGAAGAGTGCAATAAGCTGGTTGTATACAGAATCTGTAAAGCCTTCTAAATCAGTAAAATGAAGTTTAGTTAAGTATAGTGTTTCCGTTTCAGGACGAACACAGAAAATAAATAAGAATTATGAACTGTAAATTTATCTTACTTTGTTGTTTCATTGATGTCATGTCACATTTCAACACATAATTAAGTAACAGATTACATTATCCTCTGCTTTAGTCTGGTAGATGTGCCATATCAGAGAGTAAGTTGTAATTTGTAATATTGGATTTCAGACTTACAGTTATGAAGAAAGACTCAGATAAACCAACCTACAGTGTCTAGAAAAGAGAAGAACTCGAGGTGACTAATACAGGTTTATAAGATAATCAAAGAAAAGATAAATTAGACTAACAAATTAAAAAAAAACAACCACCTGTAAGAACAAGAGGGCACATCTACAAATATATTAAAGAAAGATCCAGATTAGATATTGAAAAAAATTATTTTTTAGTCAGAGAGTGGTGAATGCTTGGAATACATTGCCACAAGAAATAGTGGAGGTAGGGTCAATTAATACATTCAAGAATAGATTGGATGCTCATAGTTTTTAATTCAAGGAAATATAAAAAAAACAGTTTGTATACAGACTCTGCAGAGTCTTCAAAACCAGTATAAAGACATTAAGTTAAGTTATGTAAGTTGCCATGTCTGCTCTATTTAAATGAACACATTGATTATAGATTGGAAAAAATGTCAAAGTTCAGTACTACTTGACTAGTCAGTGGTTCTTGTGCTAGAAATACTTTAGACCATTGAAAAACTATAAAAAGTTAAAATTCAGTTCTAGAAAAGAATACTAACTTTTTGGCCAATTAAGGCCTTTTATATAAAAAGACTTTTTATAAAAAGTTGGAAAAATGCAAACATCACAAAAAAGTCTAGCTAAGAAAGCTAAATGTGCAACACATTTTGAAACCAGAAAAAGTAATACAACTTTGCCAGAAATGCTGCAAAACAATTTGTATAAATAAGGACTGTTTAAGTGGATCACTCCCCTTTTATGCCTATCTCAACTTCATATCGAGACACAGGTTTGAATATCTGTAAGGCCTACTTTTTATTTATTGGGGCCAGAATCATCTCTTTGGGATTGGATTTCTGATGTTTACACTGTCATACTAATTCTGGTGATGAAATTGACCGTTGTTTGGAGCTTCTCTTTAGCTGGTATAATTTTGCGTCTAGTATTGAGTCATTGGATCAGGGTATCTTACCTAACTTACCATACAGGGAACAATCCTGTAATACATGCACAGCAGTTTGTTCATTTTCTGCATATGTATAACACGTTTATTCAGAGAGAAGAAGAATGGTGATTTGTCCCTGCCAGTCAAGGGTGGTTGGTTCTGTTCTCTTCAGCCTGGATAGCTCTCTTTTATCAGAGAATGTAATTTCAATATTTTTGTGTTCACAATCTTCTCCTTTTTGCAAGTCTTCATATTCTCCGGTACACCACAATGGAATGGTAGCCACTGAAGTATGATCAGGTGGATTAACAACATAGCCAGCCCACTGTGGATTAACAACATAGCCAGCCCACTGTGGATTAACAACATAGCCAGCCCACTGTGGATTAACAACATAGCCAGCCCACTGTGGATTAACAACATAGCCAGCCCACTGTGCAGTGATTACTAAGGCTAGTGTTTTATATTGCTTAGTTATGTAACCTTCTTTCCTCCATCCTAATCCACCATTTCTTGCATTTAGAAGAACCACAGTAATTAAAGTTATTAAACAACTTGGTTAAAGAGCATCTGATCAGCGTTGGTTAAAGAATTTTCATCCCATAGCATTTATACAAATATAACAAGATCAATTTTCCCAGTCAAAGCATGTTCTAGTTCACCTTGTTGTAAATAGGCACATATTTGTTAGAGTTAGAAAAACAAGACAGTCATGATGAAAGTCAACAGGAACCTCCACATCATATAAACTGGGACCTCATGTCATGAAGTGTTTAATACTTCATTCCCAGTGGCCATTTGATTTATTTTAGTATATTGCAGATTCAAAGATTGAAGTCTGACTTTGAGGAGATGTGGAAGCAAGCAAGTGAGGAAGTCAAAGATTTTTATGGGCATGCACATATAGTGGTAAGACATTACTGATAACGTAATCTAAGCTACTGCAAATTAAACCGGTGATTTGTATCCATGGGGTCATGACTTCATTTGAGGCCTTGAGAGACTTTTAAAAGGGTGCTGTATATGTACATCATCATCATCATGTAGCATGTTCTTTGTAGAGTGTTGCTCTCATCACAGCCAGCCGGTATGAATCTCGGTCTGCAGTCAATCTTCCTACCTGCTCCATGTTCATAGTATCCTTGATATCTTGTATCCACCTTCACCTTGGTAAACCCTGCGCTACCTTCCAGGTACCATGCCCTCCATGGCCGTTCTTTCCAGTCCATCAAGACATTTGATGTTGCCAAAAAATATATTTCCAAAACATAACATTGTTTATGAGCCAGTTTTCTTCAACATTCAGGTATTCTAGGATGGTTTTATTTGTCACTTTCTTTATCTAAGGAATTTTTAGGATTCTTTTGTAACATTTTGTTGTGAATGCTCCAATTTTCTTCCTTGCTACTTGTGTCATAGTCCACATCCCACATAACGCCAAAATATGTATATAAGCATAATAAACTATCATTATTTATCTGTTATTTTCTGTGTAGCCAAGAGATTATATGTCCTAGGGGCTATGGACTTGGCTTACATAGACAACATCATCATCATCTAGTTGACCAGTCTTAAGGGTGTCTTGAGCATATCTCTTCCTTGAAACCTATCCTCTGCAGCTCTCTTTAATTTAACATTAGACTCTTACTTTAATGTCTCTGCATGATTGAGATGTGAAGGTGAGTCTTGGTCAAACGCTTCCTCGTTTACCCCGAATCTTGCCCTCTAGTATCTTCTGCAGACGACTTTCATTTTGTATCCCAGCCAACTCAATCTTTGTTTTGGTATCATTTTAAATAGCTGTTTTTGTGCGCCTACCTCAGTGTGGACATTGTCATTGGCTTGTCTTCCTGTCCAACTCACTCTTTCCATTTTACGATAGCGTCGCATTTAAAACGCTTCCAAACTTTTTTCATCCTTCTTCACCAGATTCCATGTTTCAGCTCTATACAGTGCTAGAGGTCTTATATGAGAAGTGATTATTCTTTTCCTCAGTCCTTTACTGAATTTTCCTTAGTCCTATACTGACTTTTCTTCAGTTCTATACTTACTTTTTTCCTCAGTCTTATACTGACTTTTCCTGTCCTATACTGACATTTCCTCAGTCCTATACTGACTTTTCCTCAGTCCTATACTGACTTTTTCTGTCATATACTGACTTCCTCAGTCCTATACTGACTTTTCCTGTCCTATACTGACTTTTCCTCAGTCCTATACTGACTTTTTCTCAGTCCTATACTGACTTTTTGTCAGTCCTATACTGAATTTTTGTCAGTCCTATACTGACTTTTCCTGTCATATACTGACTTTTCCTCAGTCCTATACTGTCTTTTCCTGTCCTATACTGACTTTTCCTCAGTCCTATGCTGACTTTTCCTCAGTCCTATACTGACTTATCCTCAGTCATATACTGACTTTTCCTCAGTCCTATACTGACTTTTCCTCAGTCTTATACTGATATTCTTTGAGGTTAGAAATTTACGTTTTTTTCTTAAGGCCTTTTCTGTCAATGCAATTATTTTTCTCATTATAGACATCTTCTGTGATAGTTTGCACCACATATGTAAACTTCTGTGATGGTTTGCCCTAAATATGTAAACGTCTGTGATGGTTTACACCAAATATGAAAAATTCTGTGATGGTTTGCACCAAATATGTAAACTTCTGTGATGGTTTGCCCCAAATATGTAAACCTCTGTACTTGTTTGAATATTTTTTCATTGATGATTTGATTTATTTGCCTATGTTGCTTATCAGTTACCACAGCCTTTGCCAACATACAAATCATGTTTGGTTTGATGTCAAACCAGCATATCGTGGTTTTTTTTAATGATGTGACTGTTTCTCTCAGTCAACCTAGCTCTGAAAAGGTTTCTGATGAAGTCATTGTCAAATTTCTAGGACCCTGCTGGAGCTACAGAAATGTTTTCTTCTCTAATTTTTCCCAAAACCTTTGGGAAAGCTTAGCCTATCCTGTCTATTCTAACGTGTCGATTCTGCATATTTGGTGTATTGCTTCCAGAGATTTCTGCACCATTCATCAGGAATTTGGCCTGCAATGAGATGGTGTAGTGGTAGTAATAGTTGTTGTTACATATTGTGAACAAAGATAGTAACAGCATAAAATATGTGTGGGTAGATGTGACTGCATATAAGTCTGCATGTGGCTGGATTTATTCTGGATTTGCCCACCGTAGCAGACGAGCTCAGTGTCAATGATAAGAATTAAAATGTAAGGTGTTGGCCAGAATAGCACAGACAGTAGCGGCACTTGTACGGCTTAACAAAATCTGGTAATATAAACAGTTAGCCATTTGTACGAAGATCAGATTAATGTGTACATTAGTCCTATCAATATTCTTCTATGTATGTGAGACATGGACAATTACAGCTGACCTGCGGCGGTGGATACAGACCTTGGAGATGAGATGTTTCCAAAGACTTGTAAATGTCACGTATAAAGATCGAGTTACAAATGAGTAAATACCAGAAAGAACTGCAACAGCTATAGGGCCTTTTAAAGAACTCGTGACAACTGTCAAAAGAGGGAAACTCGCTTGGTTCAGGCACATATTGAGATCAAATGGTCTTGCAAAGATGATCCTGCATGGAAAGGTGCAAGGCAGATGTGAAGAGGTTGTCTCAAAAAGAGGTGGGGGGAGGGGCAACATAAAAGAATGGACCAATCTCTGACCAGAGTGATGATGTGGAGTTGTGGGGATGTCTTCATGTGTGCCGCAATGACCTCACTGGTTGCGTGATGACCTTTCCTGACCTGAGCAGACAAGAGGGCATGTGTGGACAACATTGGTAACGGTGGTGTCCTGAGTAGCAATCTTTTGTGCATCTCTCTTTGCCTTCGCTACACCTAAGATTTTCTGTTAAGCATGATGTGTGATGCAGTGAGTTGGACAACCTTCTACTTTCAGTCAATCAATCAATGAAAATCTTTCAACCACATGTGGAGCAAGAAGTAATCACTATGAGCTTTCATCAGTTGCCAGCCACTTCAACCCTATCCACAACCAGTCAGTGCTCTCTCTTATTTGCTTCCACTTTCCATTTCTAGGGTTGTAAAGGTCTACCTCTCTTTCTTTGTTCTCACAGGGTTCCAGTGCAGACACTGTCTTGGCTTGGCTTGGCTTAATTTGTTCTCAATCTCTCGCTACCAAACCCTGACACGGGCCTACGTAGCAGAATGTAGTCCAGAGAACGGAATGCATTGTGTCGTAGTTTACAGCTTGACTGCAATATTTGCACCTTTCGGTCCAACACATCCGACTTCAGCAAGGATTTTTTGAGTACCGGGTTAGCATTCCCACTTCGATCTCTTCTCCTTAGCCAGTCAGCTCTGTTGCAGCCTGTTATCCAGGATTACCATGTGGAGGTGTAGAAGGGTCTTGGCAGCTGTAGTTCGCTGGCCCTGACGCTAGCAGTCAGCTATGAGTTGCTGACCACTGCAGCTCATGCGCTGCTCAGAATCTTGATCCCTGACACTATCTAGTAAAGCTTACCAGTATCCTTTCTCAAGGTGTGACCCATCCATTGCCATCGTCTCTTCTTCACTGCTTGCCCTACAGACAGTTTAATCTGCGCCATCATACCCCTTAAAACCTAAAAATTATGCACAGGCAGCTGTTCATGAACACGTGCACCCTGCTACTCTTTTGTTGTCCACCAAACCTTTAAGCCATAGAGCAAAACCAATTTTGAAATTTAAGTTGAAAGTCCTAATCTTCATTGTAGGCTTGATTTCTTGAGATCTCAAAGTTTATCCAACATAATAAAGGTTCCATGCTTTTTGGATTTCTATTCATCTTGTACTTTTGAGGGATTAATCTTCGCTACATTATCAGTCACAAGTATCTTTACCACTTTACCAGTCACAACTATCTCATCCCATCTTTACCACTTTACCAGCTACAACTATCTCATCCCATCTTTACCACTTTACCAGCTACAACTATCTCATCCCATCTTTACCGCTTTACCAGCTACAACTATTTCATCCCATCTTTACCAGCTACAACTATCTCATCCCATCTTTACCACTTTACCAGCTACAACTATCTCATCCCATCTTTACCGTTTAACCAGCTACAACTATTTCATCCCATCTTTACCACTTTACCAGCTACAACTATCTCATCCAATCTTTACCACTTTATCATGAACAGCCACCTCATCCCATCTTTACCACTTTATCATGAACAGCCACCTCATCCCATCTTTACCACTTCCTCAGCCACAACTACATCATCCCATCTTTACCACTTCCTCAGCCACAACTACATTATCACATCTTCACCACTTCCTCAGCCACAACTACATCCTCCCATCTTTACCACTTCCTCAGAAACAACTTGATGGATGCAAAAAAGCAGCCAACACAACAGCTCCAACAATTAATCCTGTGTTGGATGCTTTTGAAGATGCACTGTGTAACCTGTGTCCTAGAATTCGCTACTTAATCCCTGGGTCCAACTCATTTTTTGACTGTTATCATGTGAGTACCTGTCTTGTTCATTCAGATTATATCATGTTCATTTGGATCATATCTTGTTGTTGCTGTTGTTGTTGTTTCGATTGCCCACAATGAGTACGTCTACTCTTTTGTGTGCTCTGGAAAAGGACATTGAGTGATAGGTTGTAGATGCTTTCCTCACATCACGAGCATGCTGATGAAGGTCTTCAGCGTTCTTCAGGCAGTTGTGCTATGCTTGGCTTCATCTGCATGTCACGCATTACTACGGGGACCATATTCATCCCTCACCTTGTTAGCCAGGATGTCTGGGAGGGCTACGAGAAAGCCAAGATGACGGTCTTGGCCAGTATATTTTGCATGACCCTAATATGTCTGATCAGTATATTTTTCCTGACCAGACGTTAGTCTTCCTCCGCATAATATCTTGTTCCTTCTGATCATGTCTTGTTTATTCAGATCATGTCTTGTTTATTCAAATTATATTTTGTTCATTCAGATCATGTCTTGTTCATTCAGATCAGGTCTTATTCATTTGGATCATATCTTGTTCTTTTGGATCATGTCTTTCTTCTTCATTCTGATTTTCTCTTGCTCATTTGGATCATGTCTCATTTATTCGGATAATGTTTTGCTCCTTCTGATCATGTCTTGTTTATGAGATACTTTAAAAAGTCTTCTTCTTTTTCTGCATTCGTACTGAAAATGATTTTGAGACGTGGTGTCATAGTTTACCATGATGATGCCTTTTGACTCAACACTTCTCATTTTAGCAAGACATTTTTAGAATCGGGTTTGCCTTTCCTTTTTAGTCACTAATTTCTTACCCAGGCTGCATGATTGCAGTTCGTTTCCAGGGCCCCTACTAGGAGGCAGAATAGAGTCTTGATCAGTAATGGCTCACTGACCCTGATGCAAGCAGCTAGCTATGAGTCTCTGGCTCCTGTCAGCTTATCTCCTGTGTATCTTCAACCCCATTTTTCAAATAAGGTAAGACTATCCTACAAGAATATAAGATAAAAACTCCTGTTCTCGCCACCTGTCAATTGACCCAGCTGTAAATGGGTATTTGGCTTACTGTTAGATAGGAGAGACAAGGAAGAAATTAGCCACCCCATCTCATAAACAAGCTGTGTCCTAGTACAATGAATTCTCTAACACTTCATCCCCAATAGCAGTGTTTACCTTTAGAGCTACCTTTGCAACTCATGAGCCTATGAGTAGCAGATTGGTGGAAGCCAAGACTTACTGACCTTAAGTCTCATTCTTATCTCAAGCCTGGAAATTGCTGCATTGTGTAGCCATTGTGATGGGGATCAAACCTGCGATCCCCAAATTGATAAGCCTACTAAGAAGTATTGTGTTGCACTACAGGTTGGAGGGACCATGTTCCTTTCAGTGGTTATTGCTTCTAGAACTTCCTTTCAAGCTCAGAATGCTACTCTACACACATCAGGATTAAGGTCTGTGAAAATGACTTGAATTGGAGGATCATCATTGTCACCATCATTGTCATTGCTGTTGTTGTTACTGTTCTTAAATGAGTTAGCTTTTCTTGATGACTTACTTTGGGGGCAGGTTACAGTGGCTCTATTGGCATCCTAAGGCATATTGAGAAGGTGAACAAGGGTCCTCCTGGTTGTAGTGCAATGTGAGGCTGCTCAGTAAACTCTCACAACAATGAAAGTTACAGTGCTGATCCCCACTTCATTAGAAAGACCATCATAAAACAGCCTCTTTCCAGGGAGTACTGCTTGAAAGTGAGGTGGGGTCTTGATCAATATGTTTCACCTGACCCTGACTAACATAGTCTGATCAGTATGATTTGCCTGACCAAACTTTCGTCTCTTCACCCCAGATTGGAATGTCTTCTACCCTAGGAGGGTTAGACTATACTGCCTTTTACTGCATGCTATCTGTGTGTCACTGACCATATCTTCATATCTTTTACACACAAAAACCTCCAGGAAATCACACAGACAATGAAATAACAAATATTATTTAACTTACAAATGCGAGCTGCACATTAATGATCTCCAAATAGCCTTACACAATAATCTTTTTTTCTGGGTAACCCACAGCAAGAAAGTGAGAAGCTTATGCTGAAAAAAGTGCTAGAGTCAAGCATTTTGGTAACAAAGAGGTCATGGGCCGAATAGAAAAGACCTGGCAAATTATCTGAAAATTTGTATAGTATTTGTTGGTCTTTTTGGGAAAACAGAGTTTTTGATTGGTTGATATACTAGTGGTGTTCAATGTCAAACTGTGACTTTTTTGGGAAACATTTTTTTTTTCAAGTAGTTAAAATGACATTTAATTTCAATATAATCTCCTGCAAACTTTATGTACTTATTCCAGTCTTTAAATAATGCTTATCGTTTAAAAAATTCAGCATAGAAAGATTTGTCAGTATGTCTGAACCAATCCAAGACAACCTGTTTCACTTCGTCATCAGTGCTGAAAAGCTGACCTCCCAGGAATTCTTTTAGGAGTCCAAACAGGTAGGGGATCAAGATGCTGAACAGCACATCAGCTGCAGTGGTCAGCGACCCATAGCTGACTGCTAGCGTCAGGGTAAGCGATTCATAGCTGCCAAGACCCTTCTACACCTCCACGCGGTGATCCTGGATAACAGGCTGCAGCAGGGCAGACTGGCTAAGGAGAAGGGATCGAAGAGGGAATGCTAACCCGGTACTCAAAAAATGCTTGCCGAAGTCGGATGTGTTGGACCGAAAGGTGCAAATATCGCAGTCAAGCTGTAAACTACGACACAACGCATTCCGTTCTCTGGACTACATTCTGCTACGTAAGCCCTTTCGGGGTTTGGTAGCGGGAGATTGAGAACGAACGAAGAAGAAGAAGAAGACAAACAGGTAGAAATCACATGGAGTGAGGTCTGGACTGTAAAGTGGATGTGGTAATACCTCCCAGCACATAGTGCGGTGAGCCGTTTGAGGGTGAACATAATCTTACATGAGCAGAACACCCTTTGTGATTAAACCCAACGTGCACTAGCCTGAAAATGCAAATGTTCATGAATAATAATGTTCACCATACCCAGAGAAAGACTTGCCTCTTGTGCAATTTCGTGACAGGCTGTGGGTCAATTTTCCAGGATAAGTCGTTCTACAATCTAGATTTTCACAGGAATAACTGTGTTGTGTTTTGAGCCACAGCATTTGTATTTATCTGTCACATAACTGGCCCATGGCAAATGGGCCACCTAGCAGTAATAGGACACAAGTGCCCTTAACTAATGATAGTAGTTAATGCATTCAGGTAGAACGTCCCTCGTAAGATGAAGGAATCGGGCTGAAGATTTAGCAGCAGCTTGTTTGTTTACACCAGGATCAGTGACCCAAAACTGACCAAAGATTGATTTAGCCTCTAAGCGGTGGCCTTCGAAACAAACCACAGTCTGATTAAGAGATTAAGGATTGAAGAGGGAAGGCAAGCCAGGGCCGAAAAATGCCTTGCTGAAATCAGATATGCCGAGCTGAAAAGTGCAAATATCGCAGCTTCCCTGTATACTTTGACACAATGTCACACACATCCTTATCAAGATGAACACCAAAGAAGAAAAAGATGAGTGAATTAACAACATTTTTAAGAAATAAAATGTAAGTAGAGAAACAGTGAAACAAATCAGAAATATTGTGTCACAGATTTTTATTTAAACAGCATCCTCAATATTCATTAACAAATTAAAATGCACGGTCCAGAGCTGGAGAAATAAAAAGAAGCTAGTTAATTTACAAAGTCAGTATATGTGTGATGGAAATAGAAAATCAAATTTAAACAAAATGACATAAACAAAAACAAAATGATATTAACAAAGAGAACGAAAAACAAAGAATATATATTTAAAAAATAACAAATATTTAAGAATGAAAAAAGGTTTGAGTCAATTGTTTTGTTGGACTAGCTAGTACAGTAACACTAGTGGGAGAAACAGTGACATAAGTGTAATGTTAGAATACTCTTTGCTAGCTTAAACATCAATTTGAAGATTTCGAAGTACAGCACATATACCAAACAAAGAATGCATGAGTTCTGTACTTTCAGTGTGGTGCAAAATACTAGAGAGCGACTGAGGAAAAAATGTCCAAACTTGTATCATTCCACATAAACTGTCTAAGAAAATACATTACATTTTCTCATTGAATTTGAAATTGTCTTATTTTCATTGAATACCATTACAATCAAAGTTTCTCATTGAATAACATTACAATCAATTTTTTTCATTGAGTACCATTAGTAACCTAAAACTGCATACTCAGAGCAATGAAGAAGATTATGCACACTATCCCTATCACAACCTGTCAGTGCTAGAATTGGATTAGCCATGTTCTCATGAGTGATCCTGATACCATCTCTAGAACAATCAAGTTTTGGACCCCAGTGAAAAGGTGAAAGAGAACTGCAGAAGTTGAAATGTAAATCACAACCAGAGTTGAGGCACTATATGAAGAACAACGCAATATGGGGGAATTATATAGAGAATGTTTGTTGTTAATCTGAAAGATGTCATGTGTGCAATGGTCGGTGACTCCTTTGACAAGGACCTATGAATTTTAATTTTGCTTTCTGTTTTATGACAATGGCTTCTATAAAACAAATTATGCGAGAGACAGTCATTAAGTAAGAGGAATTTTATTATAAAGTGCATGGAAGAATATGTGCAATGGGAAATCTTACTCCAGTACGTCATTGTCCTCAATAAGGCACTTGCCGCTTTTAACCTGGAGTCAAAACCTTTTGTTAAGTGCATAACTGACAATTTTTTAATTCAACATGTAGAAGCAGCCACCAGAGGCAAAAACATACTCGACCTAGTTTTTACTACAGAGGAATATATGATTGAAAACGTTACCGTTGGGGAACTGTTTGGCTCAAGTGGGATCTTATTGCAGGGAAAGAAGTAAACATAAACGCGCGAACATATGACTACTCTAAGGCAGATATTAAGAGGATGAAAAAGGCAGCGAACCACATAATCTGGAAAGAAATTGTCGTAGGAACAGATGTTGAACAGGAGTGGGAAAGTTTTAAAACAGTTCTAGAAACGCTAAAAGAGGAATGTGTTCTATGTAGGGAGGTAAACCCCAAGCGTAAAAAGTGGATAACTAGATTTGTAGTGAAATGTAGAAGAGCAAAAAATAAAGCATGGAAAAAATATATAGAGGCAGGTAAATCAAAAGAAACATATGTAAAATATTTGGACAAGCAGAACATATCTCAGAAAGCGAATAAAACTGCAAAAATAGACTTTGAAAAAAAACTTGCTCAGAGGATCAAGACTGACAGTAAAAGCTTCTTCTCTTATGTTAGAAATAAACAAAGAACGAAAGACAAAGTAGGCCCTCTCATAGACAGTACAGGGAAAATAATAAGTGAGAATAATGAGGCAGCTAATCTGCTCAATCAGTACTTTGGCACAGTCTACACAAAAGAGGACTGCTCCAAGATCCCAGAGCCTATAGATATTTTTCAAAGAGACATGGATACAGCGGGATTAAGATCAATCTGTATTAAAGTGGAAATGGTTTTTAAAAAATTGGAGGGGTTGAAAGTGAATAAATGTCCAGGTCAAGATGGTATTCATCCAAAATTGCTGTATGAAATTAGAGACCAACTAGCAAAACCATTGGCTATATTATGTTCTCAATCACTTACAAATGGGATTGTTCCACGGGATTGGAAAGATGCAGGAGTGATCCCCTTATTCAAAAAAGGCAAAAAATCAGATCCAGCAAATTATAGACCGGTGAGTTTAATGAGCATAGTCTGTAAATTGTTAGAGTCAATAATCAAATAAAACATTGTAATGTATTTAGACAAATTTAATCTAATTAGAAATAGTCAGCATGGGTTTACTAGAGGGAGATCATGCTTAACAAATCTATTAGAATTCATGGAGGAGGTTACTAAATTCATAGATAAAGGGGAGCCGGTGGATGTTATTTATCTAGACTTTGCAAAGGCCTTTGATAGAGTACCTCATCAAAGATTATTTCGAAAGTTAAAATCACATGGAATAGGTGGGGAAGTTGCCAAATGGATTAAAAATTGGTTAACGGGAAGAAGGCAGAGGGTGGGCATAAATAAGGAGTACTCTTGAGTGGTGTGAAGTGAAAAGTGGAGTGCCACAGGGCTCGGTTTTGGGACTAATTTTGTTCTTGATATATATAAATGATTTGGACATTGAAATGGGATCCATGATTGCAAAATTTGCTGATGACACAAAACTATGCAGTAGTGTGTCATCTAAAGCGGAAGTGGATATATTGATGTCGGATTTAGATAAAATTCGAGAATGGTCTGTAAGCTGGCAAATGGAGTTTAATGTAGATAAATGTACAGTCATCCACATGGGTAGATCCAATATGGAACATAATTACAGAAGGGGAGAAAACAATATTAGAAAGATAGATAAGGAAAGGGACCTAGGGGTTATAATAGATCATACAGGAAAGGTGAGTGAGCAAGTTAAGGTAGCAGTGAAAAAGGCAAATGCAATGTTAGGTATGATAAAAAGAAATATTAAACATAGGAGCAAGGAAGTGATCGTCAAACTGTATAAAGCTTTAGTTAGACCTAGATTGGAGTACTGTGTACAGGCGTGGAGTCCTTATCATAGAGGGGATATAAACATGCTAGAAAGAATACAAAAAAGAGCGACAAAGATGATAGTGGGATTCCAGAATTGAAGTTACTCAGAAAAACCGGCCTACAGTGTCTCAAAGAGAGAAGAATTCGTGGTGACTTAATACAGGTTTACAAGATGATCAGAGGAATGGATAAATTAGACTATAACAAGTTTTTTAAAATACAGCCACCTACAATAACACGAAGGCATAGCTACAAGCTGACTAAAGAGAGGTGCAGATTAGATATTAGCAAATATTTTTTTAGTCAGAGAGTGGTGTCTGCTTGGAATGCATTGCCAGGGGAGTTAGTGGAGGCAGGGACAGTTAATGCATTTAAGAATAAACTGGATGCGCATAGCTTTTAGAGCAAGGTGATGTAAATGTAACTGGTTGTATACAGACTCTGCAGGGTCTTCTAAACCAGAATAAAGACGTTAAGTTAAGTTAAGTGGATCATAAAGTTCCTGCCTTGCCTTGGTGTTACCAGTTCTTTGACCACCTTGTATGCTCCTTTAGCATCATTTCTATTTAATCTCTCTTCGATGTTTGTACATTGCTCACATATCCACGCTTCTTTTGCCTCTCTTATCTTTTGTTGTATTACTCTCTTGACCTCTTTATATTTGCCGACCTCATCAGGTGGATAATTTTGGTTTTTCAGTGACCTTCTATCACAAAGGTTTAGAATTTCTTTGGTCACCCATGGCTTCTTTTTTGATTTGGAGACATCCTAGGATCTCTGGTACAGTATCTGTGAGAGTAGAGTTAAGTGACTGTTACTGTATCAGTATCCAGTCACTCTCTGAGAGCCAACAGTGGAGCGAAGACTTTTAAACGTCACGTACAAAGATCGAGTTACAAATGAGGAAATATGAGATAGAATTACAACAGCAATAGAGCCTTTTGAAGATCTGTCGGCAACTGTCAAAAGAAGAAAACTCGCTTAGTACGGTCACATATTGAGATCAAATGGTCTTGCAAATAAGATACTCCACAAAAAGGTGCAAGGCAGACGACAAAGAGGCTGGCTCAAAAAGAGGTGGGGGGACAACATAAAAGAATGGACCAATCTCCAACTAGAAGAGGCACAGGCAGCGACCGCTGACAGAGAAGGGTGGCGTGGGGTTGTGAGGATGTCTTCATGTATGCCCCAACGACCTCATCGGTTACAAGATGACCTGATCTGACCTGACCTGAAATCTTATTTTGGGATACAAACTGGCTCTTTAGCAATACCCGATGAAGGAGTCAGCCACCCTGCTGTCGACTAGAACTGTGGAAGAATAACATTATAACGTTGTGTTATTAGCTTTTTGTTGTCATAGGATGCAAAACCTTCTGAAATCTACAGTAAAAAAAAAGGCTCAATAGACATTAGTTGGGGTCAGGGAAGAGTGTATGAATGGGAAGAAATATTTCAAAACGGAAGACAAAACGTCACTGATGAACCGAAGAGTCGGAGTCCAGCAAGCGTGGCAACTGACACAGCGAAGCAGCAGATCGTTCAGTTAGTCTCTGGTAACAGGCAAGTAAGTTACTGTTAATGAAATAGTTGTAGGTTTCAAAATGAGCCACAGTGCTGTGCACAGAATTGTTCAAGACAACCTCGGTTATAGGAAAGTGTGTAGCAGATGGCTCAGAGGCTTACAGGTAACAACGAGGTAATAGAGGAAGTGTAAATTGGCTGAAGGTCACACAAAATAAACTTTTACCTAGAGGGCATCCTCAAACTAGTGAATAGGTAGTCTATGTAAACAAATAAGACACACAAAATTGCTGGTTTGTATTCTTGTAAAAATAATTTTTCATAAAATTGTCGTTACATAATGACTGTATTTTCACTTGCATTTAAAAATGGCTGGAAAATTGCTCATGGAACTGACTCCATTGCATCCTATATGTACTCAGTCACTTTCATTACTTAAATTATTGACAGCATAGCATGGATATGTGGTTCCCGTAGTGGCTATACATTTTTTCCTGACTTTGTCAAGTCTTCATTTGCAACTGTGTAAACTGAGAAAAGCAGTTATTTCATAAAGAAAAAAACATACAACATGCCCATTATGTCAATGTGAGCACAATGTGGTTTGAACCTCATACATTGGGATTGTAATGCAAGATCAAACTTCTAGACCACATTCTCTTCCACTTGGAATGAATGATGATGGTGACATCATCTCACGGTTTTGTCTTGCGCTGTATTTGGATTTTAGTGAGGAAGAAACTGCGCTGGTCCAGCAACCTCACTCTCTGATCCTCAGCTAGCTTTGACTAGTGGCAAGACATAAGTCAAGATGACTGGAGATAGGACAGGATACAGGGTTTACTCCCAAAACCTCTCCCATAAACAGATATCCCGCAAGGTAGCGAGGATGTGACATCCAGTAGATTGTAAATGTAGGATGACAGGACTAAATCTCTATGTTCGTAACAAATGGTAAAGTAACAAATAATGTTCCAGATATTCATAAAGTGTTGTCACAGAGTAAAAGTCAGAGCCACTCACATAGTGACATACACACTATGACAATCGGGCTTGCCTGAAATCCACAGGAGTCAGCAGAGGTAATCCAGGCAAATTTGTGATGATGTGCGCGAACCAAAGATACATATCCCAAACATCTCATCAATGAAAATGACAACTGAATATCTTGTCGATTGTTACTGGTAATCAATTTGCGCGACCTTGACTATGAAATGTCACAAATTATGAGGATGACAACTATCACAGACAAGGTAAACATTGTTACAGTAGACAATCGTCAAATCCATACAATTGCTATGTTTATATCAAATGTCACAGAATAATAATCCGGCTTGCCTCTAGATGATAAAATATACAACAACTAATAACATCACACTTTCATCCATCCTACACGCCAGTAACACGTGTATTTAAAGATTGAATCATATCAAGAAAAATAAAATAAATTGATTTACAACCGTCTGTTATGGAGTACACAAAAAGGCACCACCTTCTTGCACGCTATGGAATGAATAACAAACACTTGAGAGACTAAATTATTGTCATTTAAAGATTGTGCATCGTCCAAATGTCATTGTTACACACTTATCATTGCACAGCATCCAAATTTCACCTTTATGCTCATAGTTGCGAACATGTAATGGTTACCTCTCCTTTTCAAAATATTTTCTGATTTCCATTCTTTTATATATTTCTTAGTTTACTTTCATAAAGACATTTCATATTTCTGTCTCATTAATAAAATTAAGAATTCATTCCTTAGAAAGAACTGCAACAAAACTAATAAAAAATTACCATTCTGATAAAGGGATTGACAATATTGTTAGCTGATGTGCGAATCCAATCTATTCTTAAATGCATTAATTGTCCCTGCCT
Organism: Ariolimax columbianus; assembly: GCA_036924085.1. Classification (NCBI taxonomy): domain Eukaryota; kingdom Metazoa; phylum Mollusca; class Gastropoda; order Stylommatophora; family Arionidae; genus Ariolimax; species Ariolimax columbianus. Next base: position 41,309,308 of record JAVGWX010000006.1, read on the forward strand.
CAACTACTTCCTGTGGCAATGCATTCCAAGCATTCACCACGGTCTGACTAAAAAAATATTTCCTAATATCTAATCTTGATCTTTCTTTAGTTAATTTGTAGCCATGCCCTCTTGTTCTTGTAGGTTGTTGTATTTTGAAAAACTTTTTATAGTCTAATTTATCCATTCCTCTGATCATCCTATGAACCTGTATTAAGTCACCTCGAATTCTTCTCTTTTCTAGACACTGTAGGTCAGTTTTTCTTAGTCTTTCCTCGTAACTGTAATTCTGGAATCCCACTATCAGCATTGTTGCTCTTTTTTGTATTCTTTCTAGCATGTTTATATCCCCTCTACAATAAGGACTCCACACCTGTACACAGGTGTTCTATTTCTATTTGACCATATAGAAAACCTCAATTTAGTGTATCCCTGATTATCATTAATATGTGTTAGTACAAATTTAATATACAATTCATTTTGTTAAAAAACATAAATTACAAAAGTAATTCTGAAATATTCAGACAACAACCAATGTTTGTCTAAGCCATCACATTGTCAACTGAACTTAACGTTTTTATTCATTTTTAGAAGACTGAAAACAACCAGTTTCATTAAATTTCCTTTCTATGAAAGCTGTATACATCCAATCTATTCTTAAATGCATTAATTGTCCCTACCTTTACTCCTTCCAGTGACAATGCATTCCAAGCATTCACGACTCTCTGACTAAAAAAATAGTTCCTAATATCTAATCTAGACCTTTTTTTTAGTTAATTTGTAGCTATGCCCTTTTTCTTGTAGGTGTTTGTATTTTGAAAAACTTATTAAAGTGTAATTAAATGTATGTTTTTCATTTAATCTTTCAGGTGCTGGCCTTCCTTCTTCCCTACATGCCACAAACATTATTTGACAAGATTCGAGCTTACTTTGAGCCTTACACCATTTATAAATAAATGTAGAATGTTTAGACTATTTTATTGCAAAGTTTTATGCCGTAAAGTATTTTGATGATTTTTATTTCTGCATTGTACTGAATGTTTATGTTAGGCTTATCAGCCACAGACCAATTAATCTCCATACTGATGTCTACATATTATGTATATAACTTTTACCCAAGAAATGACCTGAGAAACTGAGATTCAGTGCCAAAAAGCAAACACTATTGTATACCAGCTGTCACCAATATTGTAACACCCTAACATCTCCACACATAAATACCGATCAACAGTATATTTATGCCAATGCTCTGTTATCAGTGCCAATGTAAACTTAAACAACTCTAGAGAGAAAGATCACGACATGTGAGAGGAGATGCCTCTGGAAAACCATAAATGTAAACTCACAGAGATAGGATGCAGAATGAACAAGTGCAAAATATTAATGAAGCAAGACCCCACACCAAATATATTGATATGGAGACAATCAAGTGGTTTGGCCACCTAATGGAATGCAACCTGACAAACTACTCCAGTGTGCTTATAACTCATGGCAATCAGGTTTTTGCAACAGAGGCAGACCGCATGGAAGATAGAAGGCTGCCACAGGATATCCTCTAAGGACAGTTGGCCCTTGGAGCTACAAGAATCGGCTGTCCCACATTGTGATTCAAGGGTGTATGCAGAAGGGACAGGAATTCATGCAACATCCCATCTGAGGGCTGGGAAACGATTTCTCATAATCAAGCTGTTTGTAGACAGTCAATTGGAAGGGGCATGATGGCTGCAGATGCTCACAGAGGTCTTTTGACTGCAGAGATCAGAGAACAAAGAAAGACTGAGGAGATCAGGAGATATTCTGAGAAGTCAACCTCCTTAGCAAGGTTGTATGATTTATGAAGGGACTGCCACTCGCGATACAGCCTTGAGAGTCCTAGCAGAATGTCGAAATACAGAAGACAGAGCTAGACAAAACACACAGGGCGGCAGATGCATGGTCTACAGAGACTGAAACACAAATGGTGATGCAGCTGTCATATTCATTGATCCCCAGTAATGGGACCTTGAGATCCACTTGTGGATGTGAGTTTTATGTAATGTGCAATATTTTAGTTATTCATGTTTCACATAATTAAATTGGGTTACCCGTATACACATGATTTATAGAATTTGGCTTGAGAATGCTATATGAATGCAGATCTATTTCATTTAATTGAAGAGAAGAATTGGCTGAGCATTTGGGATACTGACGGGATTCAATATAAACAAAGCCTGCATTCTGGCTGGTGATTTCAGCGGAGTAACTGCCTTTAGTTCTGAACACTATAAACTGCCTCAGTTCTCATCTCTATAAACTGCCTCAGTTCTCATCTCTATAAACTGCCTCAGTTCTCATCTCTATAAACTGCCTCAGTTCTCATCTCTATAAACTGCCTCAGTTCTCATCTCTATAAACTGCCTCAGTTCTCATCTCTGTCAACTGCCTCAGTTCTCATCTCTGTCAGCTGCCTCAATTCTGATCTCTATAAACTGCCTCAGCTCTCATCTCTATAAACTGCCTCAGTTCTCATCTCTGTCAGCTGCCTCAGTTCTCATCTCTGTCAGTTGCCTCAGTTCTCATCTCTGTCAGCTGCCTCAGTTCTCATCTCTGTCAGCTGCCTCAGTTCTCATCTCTGTCAGCTGCCTCAGTTCTCATCTCTGTCAGCTGCCTCAGTTCTCATCTCTGTCAGCTGCCTCAGTTCTCATCTCTGTCAGCTGCCTCAGTTCTCATCTCTGTCAGCTGCCTCAATTCTGATCTCTATAAACTGGCTCAGTTCTCTATAAACTACTTTTAGTTATCAGCTCTGTAATTGGCAGTTGAAAATTGATAAGAGCAGGCTGTTATTTTTCTTCTTCTTTATTTTGTTGGTTCAACACGTCTCCATTCCTCAAGGCGGCGTGCGTTGCACTACGGTTTTCATTTTGCGCCTGTTGGCCCAGTGCATCCAACCTCGGCATGCATTTTATATAATGTATATATCTCCTGTATTTTCTAAGTGTTTCCTTTCCTGGAGTAAACGATGGTGCTGTGATGCGGAACGAACCCAGCACCTTTGGATTGTGAGCCGTTTCACTTAACCACTAGCTCACGCCATCCCCTAGGCTGTTAGTAACTGTCCACTGTCTGGTCTAAAAGTAATGAAATTCCTACTCAGATGCAGGAAGCAAAAATTGCAGTAACAAATATAAAATTTGAAAATTACTACGGATAGTCTTTGGCTACCTGATACCAGACATACGCCTGTCTGTTTAAATACAGAAAATTCCATGTATAATAATTAGGGTGTCTAATTACCACAGATAATATTTCAAGTATTACTTCACTCCTGCTATTTCGAATAAGGAAAGTTTTTAATCATATAGTTACAAGTATTTAGGAAAGAAAATAATGAGGTTTTTTTGGTTCCATAGGTAAATGAGTTTGGGACTCATTTATTCGTTTATCATTAATGGTGTGATTTTTCTAGGGCTGTGATCTTCAATGTTTGTTGGGGTCCATGCACTTTTTACTAGAACAATATTATAGCATTTGCCTTCTGAATCAATATCAACTTCACATTCATAGTCTGATTCTTCAGAGCTCTTGTAGTCTACATTACATGTTTGATGAAATTCCGACACAGCTCATAAACCTGTCATACCTTTTAAAATTATTTCTTCTATTCTGAGGGATATGGTAATTTCTTGGACATAACAATTGCATTACTTTACAAGGGATGCATAATCCTTTTGCGAGTGGTTGAGTTAAAAATTTATCACATCTTCATCTACTTATGGCAACCTTAATTTCTTTGGCCCTGTAAAGCTCTTTGATGTTACTTTGCACAAAAATATGGAATTATGGACATTTCTCCGACAAACATTTGTTACACTAATGTCACGTTAAAAATACCTTAGCAGTTGGAAATCTTTAAAAAAAAGTTGGAAAAGTAGGCCTAACGACCGCTGCTCTGCAAAAATTTGAGTTAAAAATCTACTCAAATTATTCTAGGGATATTTTCTCCAAAGAGAATATGTTGCAAAAAGGAGACTGTGTGATTATAACGTCAGGTTTTGGTTATGTGGTTAGCGGAGTGGCATAGATGGCGCCTGACAGGCTGTGGGTCTACCTTGCTCTAATTTACTCTTCCACCGCCACTAGTCTCAAAAATAGGCGATCATATGTTCCAGGGGCTAACAGATGCTGGGATTGATCTGGCAAGTCATCAGTGGATTTTCACCTGCCAAAAATAATACAAAACAAAGCAGGTCACACCTCCTCATGATGTCTAATGACATAAGTGGACTGAAGGTAGACACATAAAATGTCAATTTATAGCCCTGTGGGTCTATTTCCATGTTCTTCTCCCTTCACAATAATCTTTCTATTTGATGTTGTTTCTCAGTGCAATTTTTGTTATGTTGCTTCTCAAAGCAATCTTTTTATCTTGCTCCTTAGGGCAATCTTTTTGATGCTTCTTCTCAGAGCAATCTTTTTATCTTGCTCCTTAGGGCAATCTTTTTGATGCTTCTTCTCAGTGCAATTTTATAAATGTTGCTTCTCAGTGCAATTATTTTATATTGTTTCTTATTGCTATATTTTTAAATCTTGTTTCCTAATGCATCTTTTTGATGTTGCTGTGTAGTGCAATTTTAGTTATGTTGTTTCTTAGAGTAATTTTGTTATGTTGTTTCTTAGTGCATTATTTTTTATCCTGCTCCTTAGGGCACTCTTTTTGATGATGCTTTATAGTTCAATCTTCTTGACATCCTTTTGAAAGGTAAAACAGGATTAAATTAACAAATTTAAATGACGGAACAATATTATAACAAAATTATTAAGGGAAGTTCTGCTACAAAATGTGTGCATGTATTTAGCATGACTGTGATGTCTGAAGTTTCATCCATCTGACAGCCTTTACTTTAGTGCAATTATAAGACACGTTTCATCAAATGACATGATTCAATTTTAGAGATGAATTAAATTGGGGAAAAATTGCATTGAAGAATCAAAGAAACACAGTTGCAATCAAAGAAGTCTTCTATATTTAAAAAAACCTAATTTAAGAGCTTCTGAGCAGCAACAAAGTATATGCTCATTTATTTGACTCAGTGGTTTATTATTCTGATCTTCTAACCAGAAGGAAATGGTTTTGAACCACTAATTCCTGTGAGGAATGAAATCTAACCTGCACACTGTGCTGTTATGGTTGGGCTAGTGGCCTATATATTGCAGTCCTATAAATCTTCCCAGTGGACCTCACACTAGGGAAAACATCAAAAGTTTTATTTTTATTTAACAAAATAAAGCAAGACTAAGACCAAGAAAGAGATGGACTGATTATGTCAATGAAACACTACAGAGACATGAATTTAATATAGCAAGAGCTGCACAGATGGCATAAGAAAGAACATTGCAGCTCCACAATCATATAACAATATCAATGGATAGATCAGTATTAATGATAATTAGCAATGTCATCCTACCTCTACACCTCACGGTAGAAGAGGAGCGACTACGTTAGTAAGTAATGTCATCCTTATGTTACAAACTTAGTAGCTTTTGAGATGTTTTCTGCGTTTAATGTCTCAGATCAACAATTTAAAAAAAGGTAAAGGTAGTCCCATAGCAGACACTGCCATTGGGGATGAAGTGTTTAAGACTTGATTGTATGAAGTCCCAACTTTTTATGAGATGGGGATGATAGAATATCTTACTCGCTGACCTGTCTTGCCAAATTAAGATACCCATTTACAACTGTAGACTCGAAGAACATGTCAGAATTACACAATAAAGAGTGTATTTTTTTTGTGTGCAGAAAAGTACAAATGTTGAATAAGAACTTCTGGTACTTCTTGGAACATTTAGCTGTAACCATTCGTTACAATTAGCTGTAATTTATTCATTCAATCACCTTTATGCTCCGATGTAAAACATAAACCCCGACTGCTGGGGACCCCCTTTAATGTAAGCCTGTTTTTAATCATTCATTTATTTGCTGCAATCTGAAAGCATAGGTTTTGTCTGCAGTTGGCAGGAAGCCTATATACAAACTATTGCAGTGACTGATTTATAATTGCAATGTTTTTTACATGATGAGGTTGTGAATCCCAAATCACAAGCCCTCTTTAGTTGCCTTTAGCAATTTTATTTCACATATTGCTCCCACCAATTCCAATTATGTGCCATCTTGAGCCTCATCCATAAAACTCCAGCTGCCTTGATGACCCTTTCTAATGTTTTTCCACCAGATTGTCTTTTGACTTCCTCACTCTCCCCAGTGGACTACTGCTATTCCTGACAATAATTTTAAAAACAACTAGTTTCCAAGAATTCTCCCACTTAGATGTTCAGTTAAAAAAGACCAATTACATATTGCTCAATAATTTCATTTAGTTGATAAAAACATTTATAGGTAATGACTCAGTGACCACACCAGAACAACAGCAAAATGACACCTGACAAAAGCCTTGTGCCCATAATGTAGAAGACATTATGTTGTTAACTGAACATCTTTATACTGGTTTACAAGACTCTACAGAGTCTGTACAAAACCAGTTTAATTTACATTTCATTGCTCTAAACGCTATGCGAATCCAATTTATTCTTAAATGCATTAATTGTCCTTGCCTCCATTACTTCCTGTGGCAATGCATTCCAAACATTCACCACTCTCTGCCTAAAAATATATTTCCTAATATCTAATCTGGACAGTTCTTTAGTTAATTTGTAGCCATGCCCTCTTGTTCTTGTAGGTGGTTGTATTTTGAAAAACTAGTTATAGTCTAATTTATCCATTCCTTTGATTATCTTATAAACCTGTATTGTCACCTCGAATTCTTCTCTTTTCTAGACACTATAAGCTGGTTTTGAGTCTTTCCTCATAACTGTAATTCTAGAATCCCACTATCAGTTTTGTCACTCTTTTTTTGTATTCTTTCCAGCATGTTTATATCCTCTCTATGATAAGGACTCCACACCTGTACACAGTACTCCAATCTAGGTCTAACTAATGCTTTATACAGTTTGACTATCACTTCCTTGCGCCCATGTTTAATATTTCTTTTTATCATACCTAACATTGCATTTGCCTTTTTAATTATTACCTGAACTTGCTCACTCACCTTACCTGTATGATCTATTATAACCCCTAGGTCCCTTTTCTTATCTATTGTCGCTCATCTTTGTATAGATTTTGTCCTTGTGTGATCACTGAGCCATTACCTATACATATTACTATTTCTATCGACCTTTGACATTCAGTACCACAGCAGCTTTGAATTATTTACAATGACATGTTCATGATTCAAAATGTTTTTAGCAATGGAATTCATACATTTTCTTAATAAACAAAAGTTAATATTTGTGTGATGAATAAACATAAATAAAGAGAAGGAACAATGTTAAATGTAGGGTTCTTGTTTCCAAATTAACGTTAAATATTATTACATGAGGCCCTTTGGTTTCGAGTTAAGGTGTTCGCCTCGGGTGCTGGAGGCCACGTGTTCAAATCACGGTGGAGACTGAAATTTTGTCACGTGGATCATGTTGTTGTTGTTGTTGTTATTATCCCAAAGCTGATGAACAAGCCTGCTCTTGGCAGCTCAACGCCGTTCTAATATATATATATATATATATACAGGTCTTCTTCAATTGTGTCACTGCTCCGTACAGTGTGATGGTAATTGTCGGCAGTGCTTGTAAGAATCTTTTTCTTATGTCCGCAAGATAGTGGGGACAAACTCAGTTAGTGCCTGCATTGTAGTCCAAAAAATCAAGTGGTTTGGTCATATAGTCAGAATGCATTATGACCAACCTACAGCAACAGTATTTCATATGAAGGTTTTCGGGATCAAGATGCTGAGCAGCGCATGAGCTGCAGTGGTCAGCGACCCATAGCTGACTGCTAGCGTCAGGGCAAGATGCTTCTACACCTCCACACGGTGATCCTGGATAACATGCTGGAACAGAACAGACTGGCTAAGGAGAAGTGATCGAAGAGAGAAGGCTAACGTGGTACTCAAACATGCCTGCCGAAGTCGGATGTGTCGGACTAAACGGTGCAAATTTTGCAGTCTAGCTGTAAACTACGACACAACATCCTGCTACTTGCAATTCCCGTTTTAGGGCTTGGTAGCAGGGTAGATTGTGAACGAACGAAGAAGAAGAAGAAGATGAGGGGGAAGAAAAAGAAGAAGAAGAAGAAAACGAATTAATGGACAGATTTTCTGCAAGTGTATTGCTTGCTTGTGCACGTATAATTATGCGCTGATCGGTTAGATCGCTCGTCTAAACAGCAAATTGAAGGGTTCATGCCCCCCACACCCCCTCCCCCCGTCATTGCACAATCCAGTCTACCCATATGTAAATAGTTACCTGACGTATATCGAGGGAAGGCAATACAGCAAGGAATGAAACATAAACTAACATAACAACAAACTGAGGTCTGTTACAAAAACAGCACTGGCTTCTATGGTAACTGCTTGGATGGATTTACCTTTTCGCTCAATATCAAACACAGTGTAACCACTAAAGCTAGTGCCTTTACAGGAATCCTGTATCCTGGTGTTGGCAGTGGTCGTGTCATAGCAAGGTTTTACATGATGAGTTTTCTAATTTTATAACATGATTGCAAAATTACATTGGTCGTGCTATTTAGATTCACTCTGATAACACTCGGGAGAGAGTGCTACTGGTTCTTGGTTGCACTATTGATCATCATCATCAGGTGCCCGGTCAGTTGGCGTTGGTAACCATGGACCTCCATCCACTACTATCACGTGTGTCGTTTACCAACTTTGTTATTGATTGTCGCCAATGCCATTCTCCCAGGCTGTCCAGCATCTTTTATCTCGGCCTTCCTCTGTTTCTCTTTTCTGCTATCTTTCATCGTCACAAGGTGCTCTAAACCGCCTCTTCTCGTAACATGCCCGAAAAAGTCGACTGCTTTGTTCTGATCTTTGCAATGAGTTGTCTTTGCGTTTGTCACTCTTCGAAAACTGAATCATTAGTCTTATTTGCAGTCGATGGGATCCGCAAAATTCTTCTGTAAAACCACTATTTCGCTGCCGCCAAAGATTTATGCGCTTGCTTGCTGTTTGTCCATGATTCACTGCCATATGTCAGTACTTGTTCCAGGTAGCATCCAACGACTATCTTTCTCAGTTCCAGTGACAAGGTTTTGTTGCACAATATTCCTTTCATGGTCCGCAAGACCATTTTGCTTTGTCCATTCTGCATTTTTTTTCGTAACTGCATTTTCCATCTGAGGTTATGTATTTGCCGAGGAATTTAAACGTGTTAACTTGTGTTAGTTCGGTCCCCTTCGCTCTGGCGCAGCATTTGGGAGAGTTCGGTTTCGTAATCACCTACCGTCACCTCCGATTTCTTTTTTATTTAAACCGAGGCCTTTATATTCACTTTGCTGAACTACCGATTTTTTTCCATTTCCTGCAAGTCAGTTTTACTTTTGGCTATCAATACAATATCATCAGCATATCGTAGATTGTTTTTTTTCTGTCCGCCATTTGAAATTTCTGACATTGTTTATATGCCTCTCATGATAAACTCGCTGTTCAGAGAGAACTGATCAGGTGATAAAACACAACCATGGCTAACTCCTCATTTTATTTATTCATATTCTCGCACTTGATTGCCAATTCTTATAGCCGCATTATAGATACCATAAATATAAAGATGAGGTACAAGCTATGCCTATGCTGAAATGGCTTTACAAGCTCCCTTTATGGTACATCGGGTATGGGTAGAAGTGACATTTTGAATATATATCAATGACCGCGGGGATGAAGACTAACGCCTGGGCAGGCACAACATACTGATCAGACGTGTTAGGTTAGGCAAAATATACTCGGCCAGGACCCCCCACCTCGACTTCCGCGTAATTCTCCATGGGAACTGTCAGTTCTTCTTGACAGTCTTGCTAACGAGGTGGAGAATCACAGGGATTCACTGGGATTCACTAGAAGCATCACGCAGATGAAGCCAAGTATAGCAGAACCGAATGGACTGCACCGGTTCATCTTCATCAGCATGCTCGGGATGTGAGGAAAGCTAGCGAAAACATCGACTAAAGGTCATTTTCAGGGCGCATAAAAGAGTAAACTTAATCATTGTGGGCTTTCACAACAACAACAACAACAACAACAACATCCACAATAACAACAACATCAATGACAGCCTATTGAAAGATGACACTAAAATAGATAAATGACTGCAAAACTTTGAGATCGTTCGAATAGCGTGCGAAATGGGGCATATGTGAAGAATGGGCAGGAGTGTGTACAATCGATGAGCTACAATAACTACAAGTATACAAACACTTGGGGAGAGGAAAATAAGGTCAGGTCAGGCAAAACATACTGACTAAACCATATGAGTCAGTGTCAAGTGTGCATACTGGCCAAGACCCCACCTAACGTCCATGCATTTCTTCCTGGAAACATTGTTTAATAACAGTCTGACTAATGATGTGTGCATACTGGCCAAGATCCCAACTAACATCCATGCATTTCTTCCTGGAAACATTGTTTAATAACAGTCTGACTAATGATGTGTGCATACTGGCCAAGATCCCACCTAACGTATATGCACTTCTTCCTGGAAACATTGTTTAATAGCAGTGACTAATGATGTGTGCATACTGGCCAAGATCCCACCTAACGTCCATGCACTTCTTCCTGGAAACATTGTTTAATAGCAGTCTGACTAATGATGTGTGGATCGAAGAAATAGTTAGCGACGCGCAGATAGAGTCAAGAATAGCAGAGAATCCTGGATGGCCACAGCCCACTGCACGTTTGGGATGTGAGGAAAGCCATTTAATGCCTTGTTCAGGGAACACACAAAAGAAAACTTGCTCATTGTGGGTATTCAACAAGCAACATCACTATCAACGCCGAGAGAGACTGAGTACCTGTAGGTATTAGGAGGAAGACTAACGCCTGGTCAGGCACACCATACTGATCAGACATGTTAGTCAGGGTCAGGCAAAATATACTGGCCAAGACCCTCACCTCGGCTTCCTCGTAGCCCTTAGTTGAAATGGGCTGTTTTCATGTCAGCCTGGCTAACGGGGTGAGTGATCGAAGCGATCCTCTTAATAATATTGAATGACACGCAGATGAAGCCAAGCATAGCACAACCGTATGGAGGTCCGTGGTCCACCTTCATCAGCACGCTCGGGATGTGAGGAAAGCTACCACAACCCGCTACTTAACGTCCTTTTTACGGCGAACAAAAGAGTAATCCTACCCATTGTTAGCATTCAACATCAACAACCTATAAATACACGCAGTGTGCAGTGATGTTATTTCTTAGTAACAGAACAGAAGACTCGGGTTTTGGAACTACTTTATCGCTTTTTAAATAGTTAAATAATTGCTCTAAATTCATCACACAACAATATTATCATTTTAACATTTTAGCATCAGAAAACAAAAACATTTTCAGCTTCACACATAAGTCAAGTTTTCATGCACCAGAACAGTGTTTGATCTTTTCTTGCCATCCCTCGACGCTTTGTCCACAATGATATCCACTTGTTTTGCTGGCCCCATCTGTGGTTCTGTGTTATCACTGTGACCTAGGAGACTAGACATTTCAGGATATTCCTCATTGTCTGCGTTGTCCTCTTCCCAGTGGGTAGCAACGTAGACATTTGGCTGGCAGTGGTTTACGCTGCACACGTTGCTGTATTGTGGTTTAGCGACACAGTGTGTGTTAGGATGGAAGTCACTTAATTTGTCTTCGTTGCCTGTATGTGAGAATAGGGATAATATGAGCATGTTAGATTTTGGTAGCAGTTAACTTAGCTTAACGTAATATCTTTATACTGGTTCAGAAAACTCTGCAGAATCTGTACACAACCAGTTTCTTTTACTTCCCTTGATCTAAAAATAACTATGCACATTCAATTTATTCTTACATGTATCAATTGACCCTGCCTCCATTATTTCCTGTGGCAATACTTGCATTTAGGGAAGGCAAGGTGGTGAATAGAGGGTTAGGTGGGGAAGGTGAGTCGAGCAAGGGTAGGTTAGGTGAGGAAGTAATGGTAAGGTGAAGAGATAAGGTAAAGTACGAAGGGTAAGATAAGGTGAGGAGAGGAAAATACAGTGAAGAGAAAAATAAATTGAGGAGGGGAAGATAAATTGAGGAGGGAAGATAAAGTGAGACCGGGAATATAAGGAGAGGAAGGGGAAGATAAGGTGAGGAGGGGAATGTAAGGAGAGGAATGTAAGGTGAGTAGAGGAATAGAAAGTGAGGCGGGGAAGATATTTTGAGGAGGGAAAATAAGGCGAGCAAGAGAAGATAAGGTGAGAAAAGTAGAGTGAAGATGGAGAGATACGATTTGGAAGGTATAGTGTGGAAGATAAGATGAGAAAGGAAATGTGATGACGGGAAGGTGAGAAAGGAAATGCGAGGAAGGGAAAATCCTGTGAGGCAGGAAAGACATAATGAAAAAGGTAAAAATCTGAGAAACGAAAAAATACTGTAAGAAACAAAAGGTACAGCGATGAAAGAAAAATACGGTAAGGAACAAAAAGGAAAAGCGATGAAAGAAAAATACGGTAAGGAATAAAAGGTACAGCGATGAAAGAAAAATACGGTAAGGAACAAAAGGTTCGGCGATGAAAGAAAAATACGGTAAGGAACAAAAGGTACAGCGATGAAAGAAAAATACGGTAAGGAACAAAAGGTACAGCGATGAAAGAAAAATACGGTAAGGAACAAAAGGTACAGCGATGAAAGAAAAATACGGTAAGGAACAAAAAGGAAAAGCGATGAAAGAAAAATACGGTAAGGAATGACAGTTAGGGTAAGTGGAGAAAGAGAATGGAAGGTAAAGAAAGGAAGGGAAAGTGAACTGAGGAAGAGGGGGAAAGGTTTTGTGAGGAAGGGAAGACGAGGAAGAAAAGTTAAGATGGGGAATGTAAGTTGATGAAAGGAGGAAACGGTGAAGGAGTCAAGGTATGGCGATGAAGGGAAGGTAAGGTGAGGAAGGTATTGTGAGAAAGGGAAATTAAGGTAAGGTGAGGTGAATCAGGGATGGTAATCCAGCCGAAGACGGATGTGTCGGATCGAAAGGTGCAAATATTGCACATTCCGTCCTCCGGACAACATCCTGCTACCTGCAAAGCCCTATTCAGGCTTTGGTAGTGGGAGATTGAGAACGAACGAAGAAGATGAGGAAGAAGGGAGGTTAATGTGAGAAGGTAAGGTGAGGAAAGGAAGGTGAAGAATGGTGCATTAGATGAAGAAATGAATGGCAGGTGAGAAAGAGAAACTAAGGTGCAGAAGGGAATGAAAGGCGAGGAAGTTGAAGACGGAAAGTTATTGAATCGAAGGTGAGGTGAATAAGTGAAGAGATAGATGAGAAATATAAGTTAGGCAAAGAAAGGACTGGTACAACTACGTTAATCCCTTAATCCTCGATAACAGCAGAGACTGCAACTACTTTTACCTTTTAATGTGCTAGATTGTAACCCGAGTGGACCCCGAGAAGCAAAGAACAGTACCCCTGTAACCTTCCTAGCATGTTGTTACTTGTATGTTATGTTAAGCATAAGGATAAGCAATACTTGTAATGTTCCCACACTTACGAATCACAACACTAATCCTGATTGCGAATCATTTGGCGATGAGTTCAAGTCTATGAACAGGTTCTGCGATTTTCAACATCATGACGCAAATGAACTCATTCACTCCAGGGGATCAAGATGCTAAGCAGCGCATGAGCTGCAGTGGTCAGCGACCCATAGCTGACTGCTAGCGTCAGGGCCAGCGAACAAGAGCTGCCTAGACCCTCCTACACCTCTACGCGGTGATCCTGGATAACAGGCTGCAGCAGGGTAAACTGGCTAAGGAGAAGGGATCGAAGACGGAATGTTAACACGGTACTAAAAAAATGCTTGCTGAAGTCGGATGTGCTGGACCGAAAGGTGCAAATATCGCAGTCAAGCTGTAAACTACGACACAACGCATTACGTTCTCTGGAGTACGTTCTGCTTATTAAGCCCTTTCATGGTTTGGTAGCGGGAGATTGAGAACGAACGAAGCCAAGTCATACACTCCAGAATACGTTTGGCTTCTGAACACATTTATGATTGCAATGCGTGAACTGTCACTAGGAAGCTCGGTTATATACATAAATATACCGACTGTTCTACGTTTATGTCGACCTGTACTTCTACAGGGGCAGATGCCTCTGTGCAGGTCCCAGCTCTGATATGAGCTGAATGTAGCCGGGAGAAGGATTTCCTGCTTAGCGGGCTAGGCTCGAACAGCTTAATACTCCGCTGCGTTGGGACACTTACAGAGGGTAGCTAACCGATGTGAGAGCCCATCTTAATATACTCAAACACTAGAGCAAAGTAGACCCGCAGCCTGTTTGGCGCCATGTATGCTGCTCTAAACAAACTACCTACCCATGGCCGGTGTTATGCAATGTCAGAAAGTTAGTCGCTTCCTACGACATGCTCTATGCGAGGCAGTGGTGCTATTCTTATCGTTGTTATAACCAAAGACACCGGCAGACCAGTCGGTAAATATCGGCTTCAGTCAGTAAACAAATGTTGTTGTCTCACATTAATGTTGACGTGAAGAAAAAAACCCACACATTATTTATAAACGGAACTAACATCGAATACGATCGGTATGGAACAGCAAGAGCTTGCCGTCCATCAGGTGGTGATCTGAACCAATTGTTTCAAAACCAGGGGGCGGCGTGGGCTAATGCTTAAGTGACACGGCTCATAATCAAAGGTGCTGGGTTCGATCCCCATCACAGCACCGACCGTTACTCCGGGGAAGCAAACCTTTAGAAAATGCAGGAGGAAGCAGACCCTTACATAAAATGAATGCTGAAGTCGGATGCATTGGGCCGACAGAAGCAAAATACAAACCACAGTGCAACGCACTAATCATTGGGGAATAGATAAATAAGGCTAACGCAAATAAAAACAAAAAAAACCAAAACAATCCGAGGAGGCGCAGACAATTCCGCCAGCACAGTATCAGACGGTTGATTTTTATCCACGAGGCATCCACTGTCTTTCTTGTATCAATGCCCGTGGAAGTCACAGACGTTGCTGACCTTCAACCAACAATTTCTCATGATGTTCAAATTTACTGAGGAACAACGTGAGCTAAATTTCGGAAAGAAGGGTGTGTCCAATTAACAAGCACTTTCTCAAAGACACGTTCGCTCATCTTCATGAAACTGTCACACTCTGATGTCCAGATTTCTGTGCAACAATCTGATAAAATATAATTTGTATCTCATTTTTTTAATTTTTATACGCTGAGATTTTGTAAGGGACCCTTAAAGTATTTTGAGTAGTATAAAAATAATTCTCTCCAGATTTGTTTGTCTGACGAACTCGGTGTTGGTAACCAGGTAATACTAGTGGATTCCCAGGATGCGCCACTGACTGCGCATATGGACATCTTAAAAATTTGTCTGATCGCTTTGCAGAATCGTCCAAGTTTATGAGCCATACACTCAAAAGTCATGATTTATAAATGCACAGTTTGATTTCCAGGGATATCCTCTGTTGGGACCAGACTCTGTGAAATCAGCTCGTTGACGAGACCACCATATCCAGCCATCGAATAATGTCAGGACTGCTACTTACGTCAGAAGTCTGTTTGATGTTCAGGTTGATGAAGTCCTCGGTAGGTTCCGCATGGTTGCTGCTTACGGAGAATTGCGTCGCAGACGGACCATCCTCAAATAAATCGGTGCTGAAGTCGACAGGGAAATCCCCATAGCGGAGAACTGACTGAGGAGCCTCGCATTGCACAATAACAAGACGTTCTCCGGTCCACCTTCTATAGTTTATCTCGGGATGTAAAAAGAGCCACTGTACCCACCACCTACGAAACGTCGTCAGAAGTTCAATTAAGTTAGTACGAATAGTTTTCACAATAACAACAGCTGAACTTTGAGATTTATTTCTTAGTTACTTTCCGTGCCCACAGCACCGTGTCATACAGAAGAGGTTTAATGTTCTGCCACACTGACTCCCTTGTCACTGCCCTCTAGCACGTCATCAATCGTACATGTGTGAAGTAGATTTGGGAAGGTCATGATGTGGTCTTGGTCCGGACCTCGTCACATGTATATATATTGCCGTCGATGAATCCCCATCTCATTATGTTCTTTCTGCATCGAGTGACCCCAGAGTCCTTTTAGTTAGTTAGTTTTCATTCCACTTGTGCCGTTGAGCACCGTGGAGAGCTTAAGTCGTCTATTCTGGGCCAAGTGCGTTGCGTCGATCAATGTGAGCCCGTGTCTCTACACACTCACTCTAAAGTCATATACCCACCTGCCTCACGACAGCCCCCTTGTTATGTAGCCAGATATACCAGCGTTTAAGCCATCAGTGGAAGTTGATGAGGGTGCATTCTAACGAGATGACCAAACCAACTTATTTTCTTATTTTCACTCCTCGAAATTCTGCTCCCACGTGCCATGGACAGAGGCCATATTTGGTACTGGTAGCACAGAGTCGGCATAAATATAATGTTTGCTTTGTTGCAAAACTAATGCTCGGGTTCCTAAGCAGTGGTGACAGCTGATAAGTCACCGCAGATGCTTTCTGACACTTAGTCTCAATTTCCCTGTCGTTTCTACCGTATGCCAAAACAATACTACCCAAACACTTGAACTCTTTTTAATGTTCGACATATGGGAAATTGTATGTGGGCTGCTGGCACTGGCTCCGCATGCAGCTGTGTCCATGGGGTCTGTCGTTTGTCGCGCCATTTCTCGATCCAAGGCTCTCCATGACCTCACTGGAGAGGCTGTGTTGTTTATAGGAAACTGCGTCTAAATGTAAGTCTCGTTTGGCGTTTTGAATCGTTTGTATCTTTCAACTTGTGCAGCAATGGCCCTTGTGCTTCGGAGAAGGTGGGCGGGTAGGAATTGGGGGAGGGGGGGGGCGGTCTATATCGAGTATGGGGTATAATATTTCAACAGGTTTTGGCTTCAGGCACCCAATCACGATCTGGACTGTCTCATTGACGGTCATATCGACATAATCCGAGTGTGTGGACTTTTCCCAGAGTCGTGCCGTGTATTCCGTACCAAAACAAAACATAGGGCAAGTGTCGATGTTCGGAGGAAGGATGGATTGGTTCTTCAATGTTGCACTGGTAAGTCTATGAATAATGTTATTGTATGATTTACTGAATTTATATACATGGGCCCTTACAACAGCAATAAAGAACAAACTGTGAGTGACCCATGAGTTTCTTGAGAAATGTTTTAATCTTTGCAACCAACGCATGCATAACCTTCACAATTCCGACCTACGGCAATTACAATTGGCGAACAATGCAGTTGTTCACACAAACAAGGCAAAACAGTGGTGGATAAATCACACACTCAGAAGAAATGTTGACCGTTGGAACACGCCGACAGCAGTCTGGTACGCTTGAGGCGGATAAAGACCGCAGTGTAGATCTTCAACGCGTTGGTGAGACTTCCTTGCACTCTACTACAACATTAAGCAGTAGTAGCAGTAGCAGCAACAACAGCAGGAACAAAAAAAAACAACAACCACTACAATAATAACAGTAGGAACAGAAACAAAAACAACCACAACAACATCAACATCAACAACAACACCAACGAGAACAACAACAACATCCACGATACGTTAAAAGGAAGACGGATTGCCAACTGGACCTCCAAGACCGAGACAGAAATCGCTGAAGAATAGGTCATCAAGTAAGTCATATAATTTACACGTAATAATGGCAGCAGACATTAATATTTTACGGTGAACATTTCAAACTTACCGGAACTAGTCCCGTGCAAGAGATAACTGTCACTTGACAAGTCAAGATACTCCTGAAAGATGATAATAATTAGAAGCGTGTTAAGTTTTCTAGATAAAATCTGCAAGGTGCGACAAGTTCGCGGAGTTTCTCTATCTTGTGGAAGACTCTGTGCTAGCCGTGTTTAGAACTGTGATACAACTCGTTTAGCTTAATGACAACTAAAATGCGCGTGAAAGCAATTGAGAAAAAAGCAAGAAGCAACTTTAATACTCCAGAAACTACTTCATGCAGCGTTAGAATTCTTGACGTAAATTAATGTTGTTATACTGTTTAGCAGACTGCAGAGTCAGTATGCAACTAGTTTCTTTTGCATTCACTTAATTTAAAAATAACTACGAGGCGTGTTCAAATGAAACGATACCTAACTGCACCAAGTGAACATACGTACGATGCGCATGATGAAGTCCCTTCTGATGTAAACAGCACATGCCAACTGTCATCATCATGTAGCATGGCCTTTGTAGAACGTCGCTCCCATCACAGTCTGTCTGAAAGAAACTCGTTCTCTTGCCAAAACTCCAGCCTCCGCCACAGTCATACCCAGGCATTCCTTGATATCTTGGTGCCATCGTCTTTTTGGTCTACCCCTTCCTCTTTTGCCTGGCACCATACCTTCCATCACCGTTCTCTCAAGACCGTTGTGTCTCTTGATGTGACCAAAGTATTTGCATTTTCTAGCCAAAATGGAATTGATAAACCAGTTCTCATCTACTCTTGCCGAATGTCTACATTTGTTTTTTTCTCTGTCCATGGAATTCTGAGGATCTTTCTGTAACATTTTGACTCGAAGGATTAGATTCTTTGTCTAGAAGTTTTGGTAATCGTCCATGATTCACAGCCATAAGCTGCCACAGGAAAATCACAGGCTCTCAAGACTTTTCCTTTTATCATTTCTTCAGGCTGTTCAGCCTCTGCATTGCCATAGCTAGTCTTCTTCTGATTTCTTTCGAGCAATCGCCATTTTTGTCAATTCTGGAGCCCAGATATTCAAAATGTGTGACCTTATCTATTTCCTCACCACCCACTGTAAATTTATGCTGATATTGTGTTTTGTCGGTGGTCATTATCTTTGTTTTATTTATGTTTATGAACAGGTTTTGATCTTTACTATGTCCATTACCGGGTGAAAGTAGCTGCTCTAGCCCTTCTGCACTTCTTGAACCGTCAAGTTTGCAAAATGTCATTATCTTCTGCTTCCTAGTTTTCTCAGCAGACCGTTTAAAACATGGCGGGTGTGATATGGAATCCGTCCAGAGCTAATCAGTGAGCGGTTATTCGGTTTCTAACAATTGAAGAATGTCGACCAGTTGACATTTATCGCAGAATGCAGGCAGTGTCTGGTCACACAAGTGGGGCAAACCTAAGCTCCGCCGACGGAGCACGCGAATTGCTGCATCCATTTTTAGCGATGGCATCTTCTGAGGCAACAATATACACCTGACCTGGTCTCGGAAGATCTTTCTTTAACTCACGTCCTTCTTTAAACATCGTTGTCCAGTTCTTCACTGTTGTCTTCGACACACTTTTGTCACCATACACTGCCTGTATACTGCGACGAATGTCAACTGGTCTACATCCTTCAGCTGTTAGAAACCGAATCACCGTTCACTGATAAACTCTGGACGGATTCCCTATCACACCCGCCAAGTTTGCAACTGTCTGTTGAAGAAACTATGAGCCAGAGGATAATTTAATTTTGCAAGTTTGACGGTTGGTATGTGCTAATTACATCAGTATCTTGAAAAAAAAACACGGGTGGTGGGGGTGGTGGTGGTGAATGATATTTTGATATGGGTATTGCAAGTAAGCAAGTACATGCACTATAACTAACATACGAACTCACTGTATTTTGCTGAAGCAGATTGTCTAATATGTCCCTCAGTGCCGAGAAAGGAGGACGATTCTCTGGCTCCGCCTTCCAGCACTTCTGCATGATAGCATACCTAAAAGAGAGTCAATGTAGAAGATTATTTAATAACAGGAGCTGCCATCGGAGATAAAGTGTTGTAGATGTCATTATACTTGGTGTCAGCTTTTCTCAGATGGGTTGACCTTTTATCTTCCTCGCTGTCTTGTCGTCCTTTACGCAGTTAGGTACCCATTTATAACTGGATAAACTGTAGATTTTCCAGATTTGATCCCAGGGCACATTACTGGGACGGAAAAAATAGACTCACTGGGCCTTCATGCATATTGTAGGAGGCAACTAACTAGAGATGTGCATACGGCTATCAATACTCGTCAGGTAAAACTAATGACAAACAACGCTACGGGCTTCAACAGCAAGATAAAAGCTAACGGTCAAGAACTCGAAGTAATTGACCGTTTTAAATATCTTTGGTCGATTGTCAGTGATGAAGGATCAAAATGTGAAGTATTGGCCAGAATAGCACAGACAATAGCGGCGCTTGCACGGCTTAAAAAAATCTGGCAAGATAAACGGTTAGCACTACGCACGAAAACAGATTAATGCGTACACTGGTCCTGTCAATATTTATCTATGCGTGTGAGACATGGACAGTTACAGCTGACCCTCAACGCAGGATACAGGCCTTGGAGATGAGATGTTTCCGAAAACTTTTAAACGTCACGTACAACGATTGAGTTACAAACGAGGAAATCCTAAATAGAATTACAACGGCAATATCGAAGATCTCTTGGCAACTGTCAAAAGAAGGAAACTCACTTGGTACGGTCACATATCGAGATCAAATGGTCTTGCAAACACAATCCTCCACGGGAAGGTGCATGGCAGACGACGAAGAGGCCGGCCCAAAAAGAGATCGGAGGACAACATAAAAGAATGGACCAGTCTCCGACCAGAAGAGTCACAGGCAGCGGGATCTGACAGAGAGGGATGGCGTGGAGTTGTGAGGATGTCTTCATGTGTGCCCTAACGACCTCACCGGTTACGGGATGACCTGACCTGACCTGAGTAGACAAGTAAGTAGGCAAGCAGGCAGGCAGGTATGTAGGTAGGCAGACATGAATGTAGGTAGGTAGGCAGGTGTGAAGGTAGGTAGGCCATGTGTCAGCTTCTGAAGTGCGGCTCGGCGTGTTTCAGATCTTATAGTGCGGCTCGGTCGTGTACAACTTCTGAAGGGCCGCTCGGTCGTATACAGCTTCTGTAGGGCCGCTCGGTCGTGTACAGCTTCTGTAGGGCCGCTCGGTCGTGTACAGCTTATATAGGGCAGCTCGGCCGCGTTTCAGCTTCTGTAGGACAGCTCGGCCGTGTTTCAGTTTCTGTAGGGCAACTCGGCCGTATGTCAACTTCTATAGGTTGCATTGGCCGTGTTTCAACTTTCGTAGGTTGCATCGGCCGTGTTTCAACTTTCATAGGTTGCATCGGCCGTTTTTCAACTTTCATAGGTTGGATCGGCCGTGTTTCAACTTTCATAGGTTGGATCGGCCGTGTTTAAACTTTCGTAGGTTGGATCGGCCGTGTTTCAACTTTCGTAGGTTGGATCGGCCGTGTTTCTACTTTAATAGGTTGGATCGAGCGTGTTTCAACTTTCATAGGTTGGATCGGCCGTGTTTCAACTTTCATAGGTTGGATCGGCCGTGTTTCTTCTTCTTCTTCTTCTTCTGCGTACGCAGTCAGACAGTAACCATTATTTTTTCGAAAAAAGCGGCGGTCATCCTGAGGCTGTCGACACTGCCATAGAGCTTGTCTTGCAGTTCCACTGGTAATGGCCACATCTGCTCTCTCTGATCCTCGTATGTCGGGCAGTTCTGCAGCAGATGTTCAGCGGTCATTTTACCAGTACCGCACGGGCATTCGTCGGTACACCCTATCTTCAATTTGTTGAATAGGTGGTACCTCAGTCTGTTGTGGCCAGTGCGAAGTCTGAAGACAACGACCTGCTCTCTTCGGTTCAACTGGTAATAGGCATCGTTTTTGGTGTAACCAGTATGTTCGGTTTCCCATTTGGTCATGTATCTGGCTTTGATAAGCCGTTTTGACTCTTCGTACGTCATACTGGTATCTGTTTGTGGTAGTCTTGCACCTTCTTTTGCCAGTCTGTCTGCTTCCTCGTTGCCTTGGATGTTGCAGTGTGACGGAACCCACTGTACCACTACCCTTTTTGGTGCGGACTGCTGGCACAGTTTGCAGAGTGCTGCTCTTAAGTCATTAAGCTCAGTGTTTTTCTGGCTTTTTAGCGCTGTGACTACGGCGAGAGCATCTGTCAGCAGGACTATACGGCTCTCATTTTCACTGTGTGTCACCATTTCTTCCACTGCCGCCCTCAGTGCCTCTGCCTCCGCTCTGAAATTGCTTGTGTACTTACCAGTAGCGAATGACAGTGTTATTTTTCTGCCATTTGGTAGGTCCAGGAATGCTCCTGCCCCTCCGTTCTGTGTAGTTTTTGTTACAGAACCGTCGGTGTATGCATGGGTCCAGTCCATGCTTGGGTAGCTTTTCGTTATGAAGCTTAGGGTAGTATCTCTCCTTTCTTTTTCAGTCTGGCAGTTTTTGTGTGCAATACCTGGTATATTTTCTACCACCTCTGAAAATATATCCTGCCTCTAGGTAGGTTTTCGTACAGTAGTGATGGGTTTTGGTGTTGTTAGTGCGTTTATGGGATCTTCGTGCATCTTTGCTTTGGCCGTGTTTCAACTTTCATAGGTTGGATCGGCCGTGTTTCTTCTTCTTCTTCTTCTTTTTCTTCGTTCGTTCTCAATCTCCCGCTACCAAACCCTGAAAGGGTAAGTAGCTGAATGTAGTCCAGAGAACGAAATGCGTTGTGTCGTAGTTTACAGCGCGGCTGCGATATTTGCACCCTTCGGTCCAACACATCCGACTTCAGCAAGCATTTTTTGAGTACGGGGTTAGCATTCCCTCTTCGATCCCTTCTCCTTAGCCAGTCTGCCTTACTGCAGCCTGTTATCCAGGATCACCACGTGGAGGTGTAGAAGGGTCTTGGCAGCTATGGTTCGCTGGCCCTGACGCTAAGCAGTCAGCTATGAGTCACTGACCATTGCAGCTCATGCGATGCTCAGAATCTTAATCCTGGCCGTGTTTCAACTTTCATAGGTTGGATCGGCCGTGTTTCAACTTTCATAGGTTGGATCGGCCGTGTTAAAACTTTCATAGTTTGCATCGGCCGTGTTTCAACTTTTATAGGTTGGATCGGCCGTGTTTCAACTTTCATAGGTTGGATCGGCCGTGTTTCAACTTTCATAGGTTGGATCGGCCGTGTTCCCACTTTCATAGGTTGGATCGGCCGTGTTTAAACTTTCATAGGTTGGATCGGCCGTGTTTAAACTTCTGTAGGGCGAAACGTACCTATTCAATGACTGGTGTGTGGGACTGCAGATTCGTTACCATACTCTTGCAGCGTGAGTTGTAGATGTCATAATGTGTGAGCAGGAAGTCACTGCAACCTGACAATTATCTCAAGTATGTTGTTGTTCGAAGCTGATTGTTCACGCTTTGCACGGTTTCTCTGGTACGTGATTATAGCAGATCTTCTTAAATCCGGAGGCGAGCTGATGAAGGCGGACCTAGATAATCCTGGCTGCAGTGCAATGCTTCTCAGTACGCTTACAATCTTTCTACTTTGTTGAAAAGACTGATGTAATACAGCTTGATTCCAGGACAAGAAGCGAAATCGTTGTTAGTATGTTTCACCTGACCCAGACATATGTCGTGGCTCCGCCCTCAAGAATATAAAGTCTGAAAAAGGTAAGCCTAGATTCTGGAGTTTGACAGTCATATATGGGTAGCATTTACGAACTCAAAAGTATCCTTATACATGATAATGCCGGTTTTACACACGGACAAACAGTCGGATACAGGCTAATCTCAGAACTGTAGAAGACTCACCAATTCTTGGCTTTGAACACTCCTACGTTAAAAAAGAACAAAATGTCAAGTGTTTTGCAAAATTCTGGCTTTGAAAGGTATCTCTTGAAACAATACCTAATGTTTTGATAAAATGAACAAAACAGTTTAATAGTAATTTTCCTGGGGATCAGAAAAAAAAATAGCAGAAAAATATGGACACAGGTAGGAAAACAAACAAATACTCACAACTCCTCTGGACAATCATCCGGTCTGTCCATCCTGTAACCAGTACTGAGTAGGGGAAATAATCGCTCTGGAGGAATTCCAGGATATGGTGACGCCCCTTTGGTAAAAAGCAGATGAATGTAATTAGTCGGAAAATATTGGTATCTACATGGACTTTAATTTAACAACAATTACAAAGCTACAACACACCCGAACGTGTATGTACACACCTGCATGATTAGTTTAGCAAATACGAAGACACGAATTAAGTGTACCTTCTAGAATAATTATTTAATTTGTGACAGGCTATACATCGGATCAGGAAGAAGTGACAATGGGATCCACAATGAAGTAGCGAAATACAAACACAACGTTATCTGGGTACACTCTGATATACGCAAGGGGTATGTGCCACTTACAAATGATCATTATTCAAAGCGTCGTATATTGAAGCTAATTATTTAGCATTTCTTCACTGCGAATGTTAAGCCATAATACTTGCTGTTGCTATCCCATAGATCAATCCTGCTTTTGGCAGCCCAATATCATTCTTATATAGATACGAGTCTTCTTCAGCTGTTCCGCTGTGTGCCATAAAGAGAATTAGCAATTGTCGACATAACTTGTAATAATCATACATTGTGTATGGTAGATGATGTCCGAGAGCAGGTTCCTCCCGAAGTTCGATCTCCGAGGCCTGCATTAATTCGTGCCATCCCACGATACGGTGACTTCCAGGGCAAGTCAGATTTGATACGAGAGTAGAACAGATGTGGAACTATTGGCAAGAGCCAAATGATAAAATCAATTTTTTTAGTCTCTTTTGACAATAAGGACACCTGCAATATCAGGGACAATCAATAGTAAATGGACAGATGATAATAAAGTGGCGTGGTAATAAAGTGGCATGGTAATAAAGTGGCATGGTAATAAAGTGGCGTGGTAATAAAGTGGCGTGGTAATAAAGTGGCATGATCATAAAGTGGCATGATCATAAAGTGGCATGATCATAAAGTGGCATGATCATAAAGTGGCGTGGTAATAAAGTGGCGTGGTAATAAAGTGGCATGATCATAAAGTGGCATGGTAATAAAGTGGTATGATCATAACGTGGCATGATCATAAAGTGGCATGATCATAAAGTGGCGTGGTAATAAAGTGGCATGATCATAACGTGGCATGGTAATAAAGTGGCATGATCATAAAATGGCATGGTAATAAAGTGGCGAGTTGCAGTAGCTTTCCTCATATCCAGAGAGTGCTGGTCAAGGTAGACCGGGATCCTCCAGGCTGTTATCCTATGATTGGCTTCATCTGTGTAACATTCACTACTGTGAGGATCACGTCGATCCCTACTTCGTTAGACAGACTGCCACGAAATAGCTTGTTTCTAGGGATACTGCAAAAAAGTGAGGTGGGGTCTAGGTCAGCATATTTCACCTGATCTTGACAAATATTAACAGATCAGTATGTTTTGTGTCACGAGACGTAAGTCTCCTCACCAAACACAGCTGTAAATGGGTACCTGATGAAGTCATGGGACAATTTCTGAACCGCAGCTGGAGTAACGAAGTTCGTAGTCTGACGCAGGCGGGTACAGAAATGAAAGGCAATGAGCCCAAATGTGGGCGCCCTGATGCAATGATGTCGGTTTTACGAGTTTTTTTTCCATTTTTGTTCTATATCGAGGCATTTGAGAAAGTCAATAATATAGTTAATAGAAAAACTGATTGACTGCAGTATGGATAAAAAGCTGTATAAACAATTTTTACCTAAATATTGGACGTGACACATCATAAAGATTATGATGGCGATGATACCATAAAACAAAGACATTAATTTGTAGAACAATTCACACAAAATAATGCAATGTTTGTATTGAATTTTCACATGAAAATAGCAAAAATACGTTATACAGAGATTTCGACTCAAATACGTTTAAAAGCATGCAAACACGAATAAAACTAATTAGGAATGCATGGTATACAAATTAATAGGGAATAGAAAAACACAGATTTTCAACAAGTGGTCCCTGAACGATGAAACTGAAAATGTTATGTATAAAGAGAAGGCTAAAATACAAGCAGAACTACAATACAAGCAGGACTACAATACAGGCAGGACTACAATACAGATAGGACTACAATACAGACAGGACTACAATACAAACAGGACTACAATACAGGTAGGACTACAATACAGGCAGGACTACAATACAAGCAGGACTACAATACAGGTAAGACTACAATACAGACAGGAGAACAATACAAACAGGACTACAATACAAGCAGGACTACAATACAGGCAGGACTACAATACAAGCAGGACTACAATATAGGTAGGACTACAATACAGGCAGGAATACAATACAGGAAGGACTACAATACAAGCAGGACTACAATACAGGCAGGACTACAATACAGGCAGGACTACAATACAGGCAGGACTACAATACAGGCAGGACTACAATACAGACAGGACTACAATATAGACAGGACTACAATACATGCAAGACTGCAATACAAGCAGGAGTACAATACAAGCAGAACTACAATACAAGCAGGACTACAGTACAGGCAGGACTACAATACAGATAGGACTACAATACAGGCAGGACTACAATACAAACAGGACTACAATACAGGTAGGACTACAATACAGGCAGGACTACAATACAAGCAGTACTACAATACAGGTAAGACTACAATACAGACAGGAGAACAATACAAACAGGACTACAATACAAGCATGACTACAATACTGGCAGGACTACAATACAAGCAGAACTACAATATAGGTAGGACTACAATACAGGCAGGAATACAATACAGGCAGGAATACAATACAGGAAGGACTTCAATACAAGCAGGACTACAATACAATCAGGACTACAATACAAGCAGGACTACAATACAGGTAGGACTACAATACAGGCAGGAATACAATACAGGAAGGACTACAATACAAGCAGGACTACAATACAGGCAGGACTACAATACAGACAGGACTACAATACAGGCAGGACTACAATACAGGCAGCACTACAATACAGACAGGACTACAATACAGACAGGACTACAATACATGCAAGACTGCAATACAAGCAGGAGTACAATACAAGCAGGACTACAATACAAGCAGGACTACAATACAGACAAGGCTAAAATATAAGCAACACTACAATACAAACAAGGCTAAAGTACATGCAGGACTAAAAACAGTCAAGACTAAAATTCAAGCAAGACTTCAATACTGGTAGGACTACATTACAGGTAGGACTACAATGCAGACAGGACACAAATAGGACTACAACACAGGTAGAACTACAATACAGGCAGGACATACACATGACTACAATAAGGCAAGGACACAAGTAGGACTACAATACAGACAGGACAGAAGTAGGACTACAATACAGACAGGACACAAGCAGGACTAAAATACAGGCATGACTCAAGGATGACTACAATACAGGTAAAACACAAGCAGCACTACAATTCAGGTAGGACTACAATACAGGCAGGACACACATGACTACAATAAGGGAAGATCACAAGCAGGACTACAATACAGGTAAGACTAAAATACATGCAGGACACAAGCAGGACTTCATTACAGGCAGGACTACAATACAGGCAGGACTACAATACAGGCAGGGCACAAGCAGGACTACAATACAGGCAGGACTACAATACAGACAGGGCATAAGCATGACTACAATACAAGCAGAACTGCAATACAGGCAGGACTACAATACAGGCAGGACTACAATACAGGCAGAACTACAATACATACATGACTATAATACAGGTAGGACCACAATACAGACAGGACTACAATACAGGCAGGACTGCAATACAGATATGACTACAATACAGGTAGGACCACAATACAGACAAGGCTAAAATACAGGCAGGACTACAATACATACATGACTATAATACAGGTAGGACCACAATACAGACAGGACTACAATACAGGCAGGACTGCAATACAGATATGACTACAATACAGGTAGGACCACAATACAGACAAGGCTAAAATACAGACAAGGCTAAAATACAAGCAGGACTATAATACAAGCAAGACTACAATACAGGTAGCACTACATTACTGAAAGGACTACAATATAGACAAGTCTAAGATACAAGTAGCACTATAATACAGGCAGGACTATAATACAGTCAAGACACACGCATGACTACAATACAGGCATTACTAAAATACAAGGAGGAATACACTACAGACAGGAATACAATAACGGCAGGAATACAATACAGGCAGGAATACACTAATAGCAAGAACACAATACAGGCAGGAATACAATAAAGGTGTGAATCGCTATTGTTTGGTGGTTTGGTTTGTTGTGTTTGTTTGTTGGGTTTGCTTATTGGTTTGTAGTTTGGTTTATTTGTTGGTTTGTCTGTTCGTTTATTTGTTGGTTTCGTTTATTCGGTTTGTTTGTTGATTTTGTTTGTTGGCTTTGTTAGTTGATTTTGGTGGCTGTTTTTATTTTGGTTTTCTTTGTTTTGTTTTCTTCATTAGTTTTGTTTGCTGGTTTTCTTTTGATTAGTTTTGTTGGTTAGTTTTGTTGTTTAGTTTTGTTGTTTGGTTTTATTGGTTGGTTTTGTTGGTTGGTTTTATTTGTTGGTTTTGCTGGTTGGTTTTGTTGGTTGGTTTTCTTTGTTGGTTTTGTTGGTTGGGTTTGTTTGTTGGTTTTATTGGTTGTTTTGTTTTGTTGGTTTTGTTTGTTGGTAATGATTGTTGCTATTGTTGGCTGCCGATGTTCGTACTAAATGAAGTAGTTGGCCCCAAGAACACTTCTCTTTAGTCACCCATATGCTGTATAATGCACATATTCTCAACCGGCTCACCACTACGGGAATCACATTGTCGATCCCCACCACGATCTCCAGGCTGCTGCAAAACAGTCTGTTTCCAAGTCCCCGACGTGAACGTGAGGGGGAGGTCAAGGTCAGCAGGTTGCACGTGCCCCTGACCTCAGCCTAGACATCCAGGCATTAGTGGGTTGAAGCGTTTGTGCATGCCGCTTGTCCCCTGTTTGCTTCTAACAAAAGAAGCAAAAGAAGTCCATCATTGACTTGAATCATGCACGAAAGCACTCCGTGTCCTCGTAATGATGTCTCTAGCAATTAACATTTTATGATCCTGTTACTGGCTTCAAGCATACTTCTCGTAGGTGTCTGCTTGGAATGTAAAAGTGAACAAAGTAATCCACGTTTATTACTATGTGCAAACCTGACTGTCAATTTGCTTTTATTTCAGACATTACTGTTACATTGAATGCCGATAAACATACATAATTACCTAGAGTGACGATTTCCCACAGAACGATTCCGTATGACCAGCTTAGCAGCGTTAGAGAAAGTTTAGAGTTTACAAAAATATAACAAATGCCAGTACTTTCATTTCATCTGTTCATTTATATTGCTGTTCACCGTGGAAAGGTGCTATATGTGGGCCCATGGTGCAGGGTACCAACCAATTTACATACCTGGGTAGCCGATGAGTACATGAGACGGGAGCAGCGGCCCAACAGCGGATCGTGCTCGCCGCCTTCACAATGAAAGAACTACGCCGTGTGTGGAGTAACAACATGCTCTTCCTTCAATCCAAACTAGGTATCTATCTACAAGTCATTTGCGATTGTTCTACTCATGTGCGGCTATGAAAAATGGACCCTGCTTAAATGTGACATAACAAGACCCGAGGCCTTCCATATGCGAAATCATTGAAACGTATTCTTGAAATCCGCTGGAACGACTTTGTCGAAATCGCAGAGGTCACATCAGAAACAAAACTACCTCCCATTTGGGAAAATTTGGAGTTCTCTATTCGACCTGGCTCAGAATATCCCGGTACATCAGATTCTCCACAAATATGTCCTGTGTGAACGACCACCCACCGACTGGAAGTGCAGGGGATACCGCATCTGTACATCATGGCTTCGACAATTACCTGATCTCCCTCAGCATTAGATGAGGTTTAACAATGTACCGCCGCAATTGGACATGCCAATGGTTGACAAACAAAACGCGCCTCTGATAACTAAGCACAATTTATTATTATTGTTTTCAATTCACAGATTAGTTGTCATTTTGTTAATATCTATTCATTTATGAATTTTCCAGGTCTTCATGATTTGGAGCCCTGCTGTTGTCAGAAACAGAATACCAAATGATATTCTGAATGGGGAATTATAATTGGAGACAAGTGCTCCCGGCATCTAATTCGGTACAAGGATTTATGCAAGCGGGATGGGAATGATGCTAGCATCGAAATGGAACCATGGGAACATGACGCCATGTATCGTGTTGCATGGAGTGGCAAAATTAATCATGGAATTCAGACAAAGGAGATACTGATTGTGGATAGGCTAACGACTCAGCGTTTGAGAAGACATACCACATCATGCAACTCCGCTTTCCTTGCACACACTGTTGAAGACGCTTCTCCGCTTGGATTGGTCTTACGTGTCATATTCGTTATCATCATGGACTTTAGCTACATCCTTTTTTTCAAAGCACAGCTTACTATCGCCTGGGAAAACGCAACGAGCTAATATGTGTTTATGATTTTCTGAGCCATTTTCGATAAGAACTGATGTACGACAGAGATGTATTTTATTATCTTTTATATTTATGATAGCTATTGAATAAATTATGAAGATCATGACTTCCATCAAAGAAAACGAAAGTCAGTGGAAATTGACTAAACAACTTGTTGACCTGGACTTTATCGACGTCTTGGCTCTTCTGTCTCACCACTGCAATCGCACACAAAATAACAAGAGTTCTTCAGGAGTGGTTTCAGAAGTGGTTTCAGGTGTGGTTTCAGAAGTGGTTTCAGGAGTGGTTTCAGAAGTGGTTTCAGGTGTGGTTTCAGAAGTGGTTTCAGGAGTGGGTTCAGAAGTGGTTTCAGGTGTGGTTTCAGAAGTGGTTTCAGGAGTGGTTTCAGAAGTGGTTTCAGGTGTGGTTTCAGAAGTGGTTTCAGGAGTGGTTTCAGAAGTGGTTTCAGGTGTGGTTTCAGGAGTGGTTTCAGAAGTGGTTTCAGGTGTGGTTTCAAGAGTTGGGACTGAGAATACAAATGGGAAATCAAAGATAATGATAGAACATGCTACTAACGGCGATCAGATGTGCTGCTGTAAGGTGTGAAATCATTCATGCATGTTGGTAGCAGTACAGATAAAGTAGAAGGTAAGCATATATAAGTCAAATTAAACACACAAAAAAGTGAGATAGTATATGATTGTACTGACGACTTTGTGGACGTCTTAAGAAATTACGTTCAGCATAACAATCACAATCTTCAGCTTCAATGTAAAGTCCGTCCTATTGTGTGGCTCTGTAACTCGGAAAACTTTATTTAAATTAGCTTCTTTATACTGGTTTAGAAGACTATGCATAATCTATATACAACCAGATTCAATTATATTCACTTGATCAAAATATAACTATGCGCATCCAAACTATTCTTGAAAGGATTAGCTGAATGCATTAATTGACCCTGCCTCCACTATTTCATGTAGCAATGCATTCCAAACATCTACTACTCTGTTACAAAGAAAATATTTTCTGATATCTAACCTAGACCTTTCTTCAATTAATTTGTGACTGTGCTATTTTGTTTTTGTAGCAGGCTGAATTTTGAAGAAAAAAACTTGTAATAGTATATTTTATTCTTTCCGCCCATTATCTTATAAACCTGTATTAATCTCTGCCCATCCACCCACACCCATATATATATATATCATTGATTGGCGTCTTAGTCTCTATAGACCATGCGCATGTCGACCCGAGAGCTTTGTCCAGCTCTATCTCCTACATTTCTACATTTCACTGCTATGACTAAAAAGGCCGATCTGCGAGTGACAGTTCCTCCCATAGATCATACAACCATGCTGAGGAGACTGGCATGCAGGGATGACCCCCGATCTCTTCAGTCTTGACCTCTACGAGCATCGGCAGCCACAATGCTTCTTTCAACTGACTGTCTCTAAACAGGTAGGCCCTAAGCAATCATTTCCCAGCATTCGGATGGGATTTCGCATGACTTCATATCTCTCTTGCATTCGTTCTTGAATCGTAGTGTTACGAAGTGAAATTTATGTAGAGCAGATTGCACTGCAATGCGGGTGTACCGATAGGATGCCAATCTTATTCTGCAACTGGTGAATGGTTTAGACGAATAAGTATGTCCAGGCCTAAAGGCAGTGGTTTCCAAATGCTTTCGGTCTATGGTACCCTGAGTGTACCAGTCATAAAGTAAGTCTACCTAACTGTTGAAGTGCGTAGTTGATGACAGTATTGTAATGTTTCGCGGAACCGCTGTAAACCAGCCATGCACACCAGGATGCCGCGTCACACAGTTTGGGAACCACGGTTTTGGTGGTGATGGTTTTGGTTAGTTCATACATTTTTATTAAGGTAGCTGATGTAGCGGAGGCCGAGGCTATTAAAACAGCAGTTGAGATTTTGTACCAACAGCTTGACTTGGGCGAATTATTGCCGATATATTTGGTAATTTTTAGTGACTCCAAGTCGGTTCTGGAGGCGCTGAAGAACACCCCATACAAAGAGAAGGAGATATTCTTAATGGGGAGGGCGATCAACAACATCATCACTGCCTGCAGGATAAATGTCACTTTGCAATGGATCCCTGGACATAGCAGATGGCCGACAGATTGGCAAAAACAGGAGCCTCGAAACAACAATTGGATAGCCCCCTGCAGTAACCACTCAGTAAAACGAATTATTAAGAATAATACTCGGGAAATATGGATGAACAGGTGGGTGACGGGAACAACAGGTCGCAGCATATTTAGCGAAATGTCACAACTAAAAAGGGACGATGAAATAAACAAACTAGGGGACGGCGAGAGCTAGTGGTTAAGTTACACGTCTCAAAACCCGAAGATGCTGGGTTCGATCCCTATCACAGGATCGGCCGTTACCCCGGGGAAGCAAACCCTTAGAAAATGCAGGAGAACGCAGACCCTTATATAAAATGCATGCCGAAGTCAGATGCACTGAGCCGACAGGCGCAAAATAAAAACCGCAGTGCGACGCACACAGCCTTGGGGAATAAAGAAATAAGGCGAACGAAAACAAACAAACAAAAAAATCAAACAAAAATTTATTAACTACACAGAAGAGATCAAAGTCTCATCTATCAGTTCCGAACAGGACATGCTAGAGTCAATAGCCACTTGAACCCCATCAATCTCCAGCACATGCCCTTGTGCAGACATTGCTCTCATCCCGATGAAACAGTTCGACATCTACTCATTGGGGACATTAGAAAAAGATTCTTACAGGCACTGCCGACAATTACTAATACACTGTACGGAGCAGTGACACAACTAAAGAAGACCTGTGTATATATATATATATATTATAATGGCATTGGGCTGCAAAGAGCAGGCTTGCTCAGTAGATATGGGATAACAACAAGAACAACAACAACAACATTATCGTGTAGCTGCAGTTAAATTTGCAAATGCTTAATTTAGTGGATACATACATGTCACTTTTAGTGGTATAGATCTGGGCGTACAGTGACTCGGGGGCCATCCACTTGACTGGTATTCGACCCTGGAAACAAAAGAGGAAACAAATTGAAACTATGAGGTTGGCAAATAAACAAAACAGCGACAGCAATGGCAAAGAAAAGTGTATTGGAAGCACTCAGACAACATTTACAATAGATAATAGAAAAGGCAGTCATTAATACGGATTCGAACTAATGACATTCAAGTGACGGCTGTACCGTTAGTACAAATAAAGTACATGAGTTGGAACATTTGGCCAAGCTGGTGTCTAGCTATCTGAATTCCATGACCGATGACATTTTTAATAAGACAGTCGGTTGCAGTCTAAAAATACCAAAAACAACCAGATTGAGTTCAGCAATGGATTCTCGCCAACTGTGGGATTCTTGAAAACGAGAATACAGATGAGCTCGGAAAGCCGGAAGTGGCAGTACGCAGATTGGACATCTATAGAGCTATAAAGATGCAAAGGCACTCATCAAACTGTCCATTAGGACGGAATTGAGAGACCAGAGCTAAGACTACAAGCCAGAAAATCTTGGCGTAGATGAGCAGACAAAGAGTAGACAAAGATCTTCAAACTAAAACAGGACCTCAAAGCCCACCTCCACAGAATGGGTCTTACACAATTCCGCACGTGCGATTTCGGAGCACCCAAACAAACACGAGAACATATCCTGCAGGACTGTCCCACTTATACAGAAAAAAGAGAGGCAGTCTGGTTCGATGGTCCGTCCATGCTCGATCAAAATCTGTGGGGGACCAGCGAGGACTTGGAGCGCACAGTCTCCTTGGTAAACCTCACAGGGGCTAGGTGCACAGCATCAGTTGATCGAAGAATAAGTGGAACTGTAAAGATCATAGTCAATAGCATCATTTGAATATTATTTAACAAAATAGTCTTATTTCTTTAAAAAAAATTATATCTACAACTTCCATCCAGTTGTTTCTCTATATTCACCTAAAGTTTTGTAATTTAAGACCAATGTCATTTGCTATATATATATATATAATATATATACATATATATATATATATATATATATATATATATATATATATATATATATAAATGCATACAGAAATTCAGCGCTCTTCAGTCATGGTAGTCCGAAAATATAGATAGGACATACATCCTTAAGTAATGTGGTTGTCAGTCGCCTCTGAGGCCCTTCCCGGGTTAGAGGGCACGAAGGTGAATCTTCATTACTTTCATAGTTGATCCGCCCATGTGCCTGGCTGTGGGATATTTCCAGCTGTTAATAAAGTCGGTATATATCGGATGTCCCCACGCAGTGTGCAAGCTGTGTTTTTACTTCACTCCGATGTGGAGAGGAGACTAGCGTCTTGTCAGGCAAAATATGCTGATAGGATATATTAGTCAGGGTTAGGCAGAATATACTGGCCAAGACCAGCACCCCATTATCACGCAGTTCTCTCTGGAAACGAACAGTTTTCATGGCATCCTTGCAAATAATGGTAGGGTATCTACGTGATCCTCATAGTAGTGAGTGACACGAAGATGAAGTCAAGCATAGCACAACCGCCTGGAGGACGGACAACTACCGTTATGAACAAACTATTACTTACTTACTTAGTCGCTCCTCTTCTACCGTGAGGTGTAGAGGTTTGCCAAAGAGAACGCCACACTGCTCTATCCGCCGTCTTTTTCCTGGCCTCTTTCCAATCCAGCCCTCTATCACTTTTGGACTGTCGTATGTTGTCTTCCCAACGTACTTTGGGACGTCCTCGGGGTCTGCATCCTTGACTTTTGATCTCCCATGACCGCTTTGGTATCCGATCTTCTTCCATTCTACAGACATGGCCAAACCACTGTAGTTTGGACTGCTCCACTCGTGTCTGCAGGGGTTGAACTTCCAGATTGCTACGTATTGTCTGGTTACGGATCTTGTCCCTTTTCGTCACCTGAACCGCCTTTCTTAGGTACCTGATTTCTGAAGTTTGTAATTGCCTTTCTTGGGCTGTAGTCATTGCCCATTAAAGCTTCAGCAACTCGCCACTTGACGCTCTTTTCAGGACGCACAAAAGGGTGAGGTTATTTATTGTGGGCACTCAACAACAACAACAGCAACAACAAGAAACAACTTCACTCCTATACAACAACAAAAAAACTATGTTTTCTCGGAATATAGAGACCAGTTGTCTTAATTCACTTGACCACCGACTTTACTTGTTATTTGATACTACGTTACCATTTGAAATGACGTTATACCTTGCTCATTTTTAGATACGTGTCTGCTTCATATACATCTCTGCTGAGTCCAAAGTCTGATATCTTCATCTTCAGACCGTCTGTAACCAACACATTCCGCGCAGCAAGATCTCGGTGAACTATCTGTGGACATAGGATGCAGGAGACAGAGATACGAGGAATCACGTTTCATTAATCTAGGAGTTCGTAAGGCGAGTGTATACATTCATGCTACTCAATAAGACTTCTTGTATTTGTGCGTGTGTGTGTGAGAGCGTTTAATTATACAATTTTATCAAAGCAACACAAACGCGAACAATAATAAAAGTAAAAATAACAATGATAATAATAGTTGCCCATCGCAAGCAAAGTTGGAGACAGCATCAGAATATTGCTGTGAAATATGTTCTCTGGTGGTTGTGGTCCAATCCTGGAACGGTACACTCTGCCACATTCAGGGTACATGTGCGGGGAACCGGCTGTGGAATCGTTGTGAGTGTTGTTTTTTCGGGCCACACGCTTTCGCAGAGCCTCTGTGATGACTATGCTCTTTGCAATCTGAGCACCTTCGGTGATAGTAGCTCGCCAAGTGGTATGGTCTTGTGCAAGCATCTCCTAGGAAGTGACATTAATATTGAAGCATTTCAGAGACACTTTCAATGAGTGCAGCGTTTCTTCTGTCCTCCCGATAAGCGTCTGCCTGTTTTGAGCTCACCGTATAACAGCTTCTTGGGGATGCGTTCATCTGACATGCCAACCTCAAGTTCCGTCCATCGCAACTAAGCTAATTTAAGAAGTGTATGCATGCTCTACATGTTAGTATTGCTATAAATAGTACAATATGGTAAGCTGTATACCGAATCGAGTAGCAGCGTTCCATTTGAAGTTTTAAAAGCTCTTTACTTTAACATTTTGATATTTCTTTTTCGGCGTTTGTTCTGTAAAGGAGATTGTGCTGTAGTTTACAGCGAGGTTGTGATATTTGCGCTTTTTGGCCAAACTCATCCGCTTTCAGGTGAATTTTTTGGGCTCCTTGTTTGTCTTGGTGTTCTCTAAGCCAACCACACTAGTGCAGCCTGATTTCAGGAGCGCCACCTGCAGATTGAATAGGGTTTTGGTCAACCCTGGTTCGCTAATCCTGATGCATGCACCCGCCAGCTATCAGTCGTTGTCAGCTCACTTACTGTGCAGCATCTTCGCCCTTTAATCCTCATGGAAATTACGCGAGCAAACTAACGACATTTATGCCATGACAAATCAAATAATACTCAAAACCACAAATATGCTCTGACATTTTCTTAGTGGGAACACCGAGCATTTGAATAACATTAGGACGGTTGATCCTTGAAAATAAGGCAGACTTGTCCCTCTAGAACAGTGCTCTTCAACCTGGAAGATAGGGTACACTGGGGCCCGATTTTGGTTTGCAGGTGGGTGGTAGCAGAACCTTGTATTTAAAATATATTCTTCTTCTTCTTTTTCTTCTTCTTCTTCTTCTTCTTCTTTTGTCGACACACTTTCTACCGGGTTTTAGCTTAGTGTTGTGGTATGTATTTGTCGTTCGCCTCTCTTATGGCCCGAGTAACATTTTCCAACATTTTACTGCAGGTCTCTTTTACGTTGTCTATCCACCTTTTCCTCGGTCTACCTCTTGCTTTTCTTCCTGATGTTCTCCTGTAGAAAGTTGTATGAAAAATGTGGTCTTGCTGCATTCTCACAATGTGGTCAAACCAATTCATTCTCTGTTGTCCGATGTACTGTAGGCAGGGAATTGTTCCAACCTTCGTGTTTGTGATTCTGACTCTTCTGGTGTCAGTGACCTTTCGTAGGCATCACGTTTCGCAGGTGGCTAACTTTCTTTCATGGGCCCTATTCAATGCCCACGTCTGGCACTGGTAACTCAGGGTTGGGATGAAGATACTATTTTTCTCATCTGCTCTTTTGCTTGGAGAGAAATATTAGGGTGACTTAGTTGAGGAGCCAGATAGTATGTGACAGCGTTTGCTCTCTACACTCTCGTCTCTATCTCTTTGTTGAGCCTACCGTCATCAGCAAAAACAGTTCCCAAATACCTACATTTTTGTACCTGCTTTATTTCTGTTTCATTCACATGAATATCAAGTGTGGTGTGCTTTCTACCTATATTCATTATGTATTGATATTCATTTCGTACTTTTTACAGTTCAACTAGAGTGAATCAATATGAATGGATCAGACATTGGTCGTCTGCAAAGAGCAATTCATTGGTACTTTCTTGTTCTGTATTTGCCTCCTGGGTGATTTTATTCATATAAGGGACAAAGAGGAGTTGTGAGAGAACACAACCCTGCCTGACGCCTAATGAAATGGGGAACCACTCCGACATACCATCTGTTGTTCTTACTGTACTCTGGCTGTCATGATATAGGATTTTGATTTTACCAAGGAGAGGACCTTTCAGTCCATAATCTGTCAGGATCTCCATAGTTTACTTCTTTTGAATCTATTGGACACCTTTGTTTGACTATGAATATAAGGCTGTTGTTTCCATCATATTCTATAGTCTGTGCAGCTCTTTCCTCTCCTGAATCCGAACTGATTATTTCTTAGTTAGTGTTCCAGTATCTTGCTCTTGCTCTTCTTCCTAGTATCTTTGCATTTATCTTGCCTATGTAGCTTAGAAGAGAGATTCCCCTCTACCTTTCGCACTCTCGCTTTTCGCCTTCGTTGTTTTCCAATAAGAACGATGATTGTTCGTTGTCAATCCGTCAGTCCCTTTCTCGACGTCCAGACTTCATTAAATATTCTGGTCAGTCAGTCCACTGCAGTTGTCCTGCAGGCTAATAGCATTTCTGTTGTGATACCATCTATGCCTGCTGCCTTATATTTCTTGCTGTCTCGCAGGGCCGCTTCGACTTCGGATTACAATATTTATAAGATGTGCTCTGTTTCATTCTCCATCTGGTGCTGTGCTGGTTCATACAGCATTTAGCAACTCGCTTACGTATTCTCTCCATCTATATCTTATGTTTTGATTGTTTGTGAGTGGTTCTTTGGACTTATTGTTGATAATTATCGATGGATTGAATATTTCCTCCATCACTCTCGTTGCCTTGACGCTTAGTATTTTCATTATTATTATTATAACAATGCGAAGGCTACACAACCTGAAAAAACTATGGCAGAATACCAACAAGCCATCAAAAGGGAGCATTTTGAGAATCTGTGTTTTTCCAGTTACAGCATACATGGACAGTTATTCAAATCTCAAAGAAGAGAATCGAGTCCTTCGAGTCAAAATGTTATAGAAAAGTTCTCAGAATACCATGGACCAAATAGAGAAGAAAGCAGATGTTCGAAAAGAGTTTGGTATAGAGGAGAACTGCATCATAAATTACATCATGAAAAATAAAATTGGATTACTTTGACCACATCAAAAGACAAAACGGTCTTGAAAGAAGAACGGTAATAGAAGGTATGGTACCGGACAAGAGAGGCAGAGGCAGACCAAGAAGGTGATGGCACGAAGATGTTAAGGAATGCTTGGGCATGACTCTGGAGCAGGCTGTAGTTTTGGCAAGACATCGAGTTTCTTTCAGAAAGGCTGTGATGGGAACGACGTTCTCCAAAGGAGATACCACATGATGATAATGAAGATGTATTGAAAACACCCGAAATACACACTCAGTGGATGATCGCAACATTTTCTTCAATTTATATTTTTGTAGGCCGTACGGACTGACCTTCATGGGGCTGACCTTCACCTTTATTTTGATGAGACAAAGTCGACTAAATTCCAGGTAACCCACAAAAAGCTATACAAAAACGTTCTGGAACTACTTGAAAAGACATTCTTGAAAATATTGTAATCTAAATTACTTTTAAACCGGCCAGATAATCCATGCCCTTTGCAATCTGCCAGGCAAATGAGAATAGATCTCGACAAGACAGAATGTGCGGCTCCGCTACGTTATCTGCCGTTGCATCGGCTTCGTTCAGGTTCTTCATTCTGCTTTCCCAGTTTCCTTTGTTCCTAAATTTGGAGGAACGCAAAAAGTTGCGAAGCGATCCCAGTTCGCAGTATTCCACAATCACATACAGGGGACCTGGTAAGGAGATGTACAATGTGAAATATTAATTTGAATACAAATGTGCAGTAAATGTATTTTGAAACTTAATGGAGAAAAACGAATGAGAAATGAACATATCTTCTCTTGTTATTGCTTGTTGAAGTAGTTACATCTTTAGACAAATGTATGCTTCTTTTTGGAAAGGAGCGCTGTCATTAGAAAAGTACGCTTCATTTGAAGACGGTTAGCTTCCTTTAATAAAGGTAAGCTACTTGAGTGGTGAAAGTAAGTGGTGAACGAAAGATTCTTTTGATGAACGAAAGATTCTTTTGATTAACGGAAGATTTTTTTGATGAACGAAAGATTCTTTTGATGAACGAAAGATTCTTTTGATGAACGAAGATTCTTTTGATGAACGAAAGATTCTTTAGATAAACGAAAAATTCTTTTGATGGATGGAAGATTCTTTTGATGAAGGCAATGTTTTTTGATGAAAGTAAGTTGCTTTTGGTGAAGGTAACCATATTTTGATAAAGTTTGCTTCTTTTCATGAAGGTAGGCTACTTTTAATGAAACTGAACTCCTTTTGATGAAAGTAAGCTCCGTTTGAAGAGGTTAACATTACTTTTGATGAAGGTAGCTTCTTTTGATGAGGTTAACATTCTTTTGGTGGTGGTAAGCTGATTTTGACGAAGTTAAGATGTTTTTGATGAAAATAAGCTTATTTTTATAAAGTACAGTCTGCAAGTGTTTGACGTGAATGACTGTGGGGGTATACAATTTGAAAGACTAGAGAGTCCCTACCGTATAGAGGTAGACTGCCTCGTAATACATGCGCTTATTATGGTACTGAATCTATTCTCTCCTCTGTGATACACATAAAACACTTCTCTAGGAATGCACTAGGGTTCAAACACGAGAAGATATATAAATATATATACGTAGGAACATGTACTATATGATTTATAGATGCGAAATATACGATTGGAATTATTTATTTGGAAAAATACGAATGAAATTGAGCAAATGAAAATGTGCACATGTTAATATAGAAAACATGACTATCATAGCATGCATTTGAAATATTATACGCCTTTGATCTCCACGCTTTAACGTTGCATATGACCCACATGTCAGTGCTCGACCAACATCAATGTCCGTGTTTGTTAAGCGTTTTCAGCGATATTACATTGTATATT
The DNA here is from genome assembly GCA_036924085.1 of Ariolimax columbianus. Taxonomy (NCBI): domain Eukaryota; kingdom Metazoa; phylum Mollusca; class Gastropoda; order Stylommatophora; family Arionidae; genus Ariolimax; species Ariolimax columbianus. The sequence continues at coordinate 41,350,157 of JAVGWX010000006.1, forward strand.
CGATGCTGTCAGTGGATATGATCATACATATTGAACGTGGTGGTGCTTGTTGTTCGAAGTTACTTCTGCTGAGTTATGTTGTTGTAAGTTACTTCTGCTGAGTTGAGTTATGTTGTTGTAAGCTACTTCTGCTGAGTTATGTTGTTGTAAGTTACTTCTGCTGAGTTATGTTGTTGTAAGTTACTTCTGCTGAGTTATGTTGTTGTAAGTTACTTCTGCTGAGTTATGTTCTTGTAAGCTACTTCTGCTGAGTTATGTTGTTGTAAGTTACTTCTGCTGAGTTATGTTGTTGTAAGTTACTTCTGCTGAGTTAAGTTATGTTGTTGTAAGCTACTTCTGCTGAGTTATGTTGTTGTAAGTTACTTCTGCTGAGTTAAGTTATGTTGTTGTAAGCTACTTCTGCTGAGTTATGTTGTTGTAAGTTACTTCTGCTGAGTTATGTTGTTGTAAGTTACTTCTGCTGAGTTATGTTGTTGTAAGCTACTTCTGCTGAGTTATGTTGTTGTAAGCTACTTCTGCTGAGTTATGTTGTTGTAAGTTACTTCTGCTGAGTTGAGTTATGTTGTTGTAAGCTACTTCTGCTGAGTTAAGTTATGTTGTTGTAAGCTACTTCTGCTGAGTTATGTTGTTGTAAGTTACTTCTGCTGAGTTAAGTTATGTTGTTGTAAGCTACTTCTGCTGAGTTGAGTTATGTTGTTGTAAGCTACTTCTGCTGAGTTAAGTTATGTTGTTGTAAGCTACTTCTGCTGAGTTATGTTGTTGTAAGTTACTTCTGCTGAGTTAAGTTATGTTGTTGTAAGCTACTTCTGCTGAGTTATGTTATGTTGTTGTAAGCTACTTCTGCTGAGTTATGTTGTTGTAAGTTACTTCTGCTGAGTTAAGTTATGTTGTTGTAAGCTACTTCTGCTGAGTTATGTTGTTGTAAGTTACTTCTGCTGAGTTAAGTTATGTTGTTGTAAGCTACTTCTGCTGAGTTATGTTGTTGTAAGTTACTTCTGCTGAGTTAAGTTATGTTGTTGTAAGCTACTTCTGCTGAGTTGAGTTATGTTGTTGTAAGCTACTTCTGCTGAGTTATGTTGTTGTAAGCTACTTCTGCTGAGTTGAGTTATGTTGTTGTAAGCTACTTCTGCTGAGTTAAGTTATGTTGTTGTAAGCTACTTCTGCTGAGTTATGTTGTTGTAAGTTACTTCTGCTGAGTTAAGTTATGTTGTTGTAAGCTACTTCTGCTGAGTTATGTTGTTGTAAGTTACTTCTGCTGAGTTGAGTTATGTTGTTGTAAGCTACTTCTGCTGAGTTATGTTGTTGTAAGTTACTTCTGCTGAGTTAAGTTATGTTGTTGTAAGCTACTTCTGCTGAGTTATGTTGTTGTAAGTTACTTCTGCTGAGTTGAGTTATGTTGTTGTAAGCTACTTCTGCTGAGTTAAGTTATGTTGTTGTAAGCTACTTCTGCTGAGTTATGTTGTTGTAAGTTACTTCTGCTGAGTTAAGTTATGTTGTTGTAAGCTACTTCTGCTGAGTTGAGTTATGTTGTTGTAAGCTACTTCTGCTGAGTTAAGTTATGTTGTTGTAAGCTACTTCTGCTGAGTTATGTTGTTGTAAGTTACTTCTGCTGAGTTAAGTTATGTTGTTGTAAGCTACTTCTGCTGAGTTATGTTATGTTGTTGTAAGCTACTTCTGCTGAGTTATGTTGTTGTAAGTTACTTCTGCTGAGTTAAGTTATGCTGTTGTAAGCTACTTCTGCTGAGTTATGTTATGTTGTTGTAAGCTACTTCTGCTGAGTTGAGTTATGTTGTTGTAAGCTACTTCTGCTGAGTTATGTTGTTGTAAGCTACTTCTGCTGAGTTGAGTTATGTTGTTGTAAGCTACTTCTGCTGAGTTAAGTTATGTTGTTGTAAGCTACTTCTGCTGAGTTATGTTGTTGTAAGTTACTTCTGCTGAGTTAAGTTATGTTGTTGTAAGCTACTTCTGCTGAGTTATGTTGTTGTAAGTTACTTCTGCTGAGTTGAGTTATGTTGTTGTAAGCTACTTCTGCTGAGTTATGTTGTTGTAAGTTACTTCTGCTGAGTTGAGTTATGTTGTCCAAAGCTACTTCTGCTGAGTTAAGTTATGTTGTCCAAAGCCACTTCTGCCGAATTAAGTTTTGTTTAAGGAAGCTACTTGTCGTGAGCTAACTTGTGTTGTTTAAAGCAGCTACTTCCGCTGAGTTAATTTATGTTGTCGGAAGCTATTTCTGCTGAGATGTCTTCATGACGTTTCATTAGTTGCAGGTTACAGTGGTACTTCTTTCATCCGTGCTGTCCAGGCGAAGCTGAAAGGATTTGATTGAATCAATTCCAAATCTTACAACTGCGATGAGTTTTTACGTGTGTTTGCGTTAATTTAAGCCCAATTCATAACCCCTCTAAACTTCCCCTTTCCAAACAACAACAGCTGATCACTAGTATCAATTATCATATACACTAAGGACACATTGGAACTGCTATAAATTATTGTGTAGAAAAAATGCACATCTCAGGTGCACAAGATCTGGGGTAGGAAATGAAGATTGAAACAGTGTCACTGCTTTGTTTTTTCTTCACCAAGCGTGATCAATAAACGGAAAGTGTCACATTAATGAAAGGGAGAGAACTCACCAAAGGAATTATTCTATAAACATTATTTTGTAGAATTCAAGTGTTGACTTCAAAACAGGAAATGGATAGATGAAATTGCTATTCCTTTGATGTTGATTGCAATTTACTGAGATCGAGTGAAAGGATGTTAAAGAATGTTTAAAATTTGAAGCATTTAATGCTTTTTTTGTTTGTTTACAATCAGATTACGTGAATCAGTAAATATCACGCCAGGATAGTTAACAATATCCGTTATGTTGATGATTTTGTATTGTTGGCTGAAAGATGTTAAGAGGAGATAACAAGGGCTCATAACAACAGCAATAGAAAGGATAGAGGAATCTGAAGAAGATTTGGAATTGCTCTTGGTAAAATTCAAAGACACCCTCAAAGAGGCTGCAGCAGAGGCATGCGGTCAAACTAAAGAAGGGCGGAAGAGAAAGAGTACACAAATGTGGACAGAAGAAGTGAAAACAATAATACGAGAAAAGAAAAAGGCATGGAAGCAATACCTAGGGGCTAGGAATACAGAAGAACAAACAAAGAAATATAAAGAATATGTACATTTTTAGAACAGAAGCAAAGAAGACTGTGCTCAAGGCCAAACAGAAATCCTGGGAAGAATTTTGAGAGAAACTGGAAAATAATGCTGGAGAAAACTAGAAACTGTTCTACAGGATCTTAAAGGACATGAGGAAGGAAAAGGAATGCCCCCTGAAATTTGTTAAAGATAAACAAGGTGCGCTGTTGACTGCCCCAGAAGAGATAATGAACAGATAGAAAGAATATTTTTCAGATCTCCTTGGAGTGGAGGAAAACCAAGCTCTGGAAGTAACAGTCCCAATTCAAGAAGAGGGAGCCATGGAGGGAAACGATAATATCACAATGGAAGAACTAAAGGCAGCATTGGAGAAAATTAAGATTGGTAAAGCAGCAGGACATGATGGTATAACACCAGAAATGGTTAAATACATGGTAACGGCAGGAGAGATGCTATTCATGAATATTCTCAAGGCAGCTTGGCGCCACAAGAAGATACCAAGAGACTGGGAGGTTGCAATAATAATACCAATATTTAAAAAGGGCGACAATCGAAAATGTGAAAATCACAGAGGTATTTCCCTTCTCAGTGTCCCCGGGAAAGTCTACTCTAGGATTCTAGAATGGCGATTAAGAGGTCTAGCAGAGTCAAACATGGATGAAACTCAATGCGGGTTTAGGGCAAACAGAAGTACTCAAAACCTTATCTTTGCACTTAGACAGCTAAGTGAAGAAGGCTCTTGAATATGATAAAGAGATGCATCTCTGCTTTTTGGATTTGGAGAAAGCATTTGATAAAGTTCCTTGGGACAAACTCTGGGAGTGCCTGACAAGGAAGAACACCACAGGACCCCTGAACTCTGCCATACAGAGTTTCTATAAAACGTGCAGAAATTATGTGCGGACATCAAATCAAACGTCAGGAGAGTTCAAGACCACTAGCGGAGTAAGACAGGGGGACATTCTATTACCGTACCTTTTCATACTCCTCATGGATGAAGCCATCAAAGCCTGCAAGGAACGGACAAAAAAGTATGAAGTAGGGTACTGGAAGATGAGACCAAGTTACATATCGGAACTAGCATTTGCAGACGATGTGGCCCTGATCACGAAAACCGAAGCACATCTCCAGATCAACTTGCAGGTCTGGGAAGAAGAGTTGAAGAAGAGAGGAATGCACATCAGCAATTCCAAAACAAAAACCATGGTGATCGCCAGCGATAAAAAGAGACATCAGATAACCCTGGGAACACGAGCACTGGAGCAGGTCAGCAAATTTAAATATCTAGGAGTGGTAATAGACATCAGGGGAGGAATCAAAGATGAGTTAACTGCACTAAGGGCAGCAGCAGGTAGACTGTTCCATGCAATAAACAGAGGTTTCCTCAGTAGAAGAGAAATAAGCAGGAAAACAAAGATGGATATATACCGCTCGACCTATGTGCCTGTCCTGACATATGGATGTGAGTCATGGGCAATGACTACAGCCCAAGAAAGGCAATTACAAACTTCAGAAATGAGGTACCTAAGAAAGGCGGTTTAGGTGACGAAAAGGGACAAGATCCGTAACCAGACAATACGTAGCAATCTGGAAGTTCAACCCCTGCAGACACGAGGATAGCAGTCCCAACTACAGTGGTTTGGCCATGTCTGTAGAATAGAAGAAGATCAGATACCAAAGCGGTCATGGGAGATCAAAAGTCAAGGACGCAGACCCCGAGGACGTCCCAAAGTACGTTGGGAAGACAACATACCACAGTCCCTAAGTGATAGAGGGCTGGATTGGAAAGAGGCCAGGAAAAAGACGGCGGATAGAGCAGTGTGGCGTTCTCTTTGGCAAACCTCTACACCCCACGGTAGAAGAGGAGCGACTAAGTAAGTAAGTTTGGCTGAAAGCACGAGTTGCAGGAAATGGTAGAAACAGTTAACAACAGAAGCAGAGAGCAAGGATTTAACATTACAGAAATAAAAACCAAATAAAAACTGTCATACGACATTTTTCCCCATTGCTGGGGTAGTCGAGGAGTTTTGAAGGCTGAGGACTAAAGACCGCTTCGCCACTGCTGTCGTCACGTCGTGTGCTGGCAATGTTTGTTTATTTCACCCCCAACAGAAAAAAAACATATGCCATACCGGAGATTCGAACCGCTGCCCTATTTGTCGGCAGACAGGCCTCGAAACCATTCGACCACGCGCTCCTCAACATTACCTTTGGGAAAATAACTATAACACTTGTAATAAGCAAAATATACGCCCATAGTGATCATCAAAGTAAACGACGAAATGCTGGGACAGACACACAGTGTCCTGTTCCTTGTACAGATAATAAAAGATGGTGGTAGATCGGAGATTGAGGGAAAGAACAGAATAAAAAGGTAAGAGCGATTTTTAACAACATGAAAAATAAATTGACATCCATACAATTAGCAAATACACTGAAAATGAGTTATTATACGTTAAATATATTCATCTTTGCTCAATGATGCAGTAAAATCTCTTCTGGCACAACACATATGGAGCAGACAAGAATCAAGGAAACTGCAAAGGGACGACCTACACGAAATGCAAGAGACGAGTTGCCTCCGTCTGACGGTCAGTCAAGGTTTCCCTGCCCTCGGTGTGAAAAACGCTTTTGTCTTTGGATTGGTTTGATGAGCCACTTACAAGCCCACTCCAGGATTGACAGATGCCATTGAGGACCACTTCGATTGGTTTGATGAGCCACATACGAGTCCACTCCAGGATTGACAGATGCCATTAAGGACCTCTTCGATTGGTTTGATGAGCCACTTACAAGCCCACTCCAGGATTGACATATGCCATTGAGGACCTCTTCGATTGGTTTGATGGGCCACTTACAAGCCCACTCCCGGATTGACAGATGCCATTGAGGACCTCTTCGATTGGTTTGATGAGCCACTTACAAGCCCACTCCAGGATTGACAGATGCTATTGAGGACCTCTTCGATTGGTTTGATGAGCCACTTACAAGCCCATTCCAGGATTGACAGATGCTATTGAGGACCTCTTCGATTGGTTTGATGAGCCACTTACAAGCCCACTCCAGGATTGACATATGCCATTGAGGACCTCTTCGATTGGTTTGATGGGCCACTTACAAGCCCACTCCCGGATTGACAGATGCCATTGAGGACCTCTTCGATTGGTTTGATGAGCCACTTACAAGCCCACTCCAGGATTGACAGATGCTATTGAGGACCTCTTCGATTGGTTTGATGAGCCACTTACAAGCCCACTCCAGGATTGATAGATGACAGTGTGGACAAGCAACACCATGGCGCAGAAACACGAGCAATGAAAAATCTGCTTGCGGATAAAGTCTTAGTCAACCTAAACATATACATGATCGGATGTCCCTGTGCAGGTACCAGCTCTAGCATGAGATAGATGGAGCCGGGATGAGGATTTACTGCTTAGTGGGCTAGGCTCGAGTAGCGTATTAATTAGCTACGTATGCTAAGTGCCACGGAGAGTTGTTAACTGATGTACAAGTCCATCTTAAAAGACTCAAACACTAGAGCAAAGTATTCCCTTGTGCTGTTAGGCGCCATCTATGCTGCTCTTAACAAACCACATAACCATGCCGGTGTTATGCCACGTCACACAGTTAGTCACCTCTTACGAGATGCTCTCTATGGGACAGTGGTGTTATTCTTGTCCTTGTCATACAGTTAGTCACCTCTTACGACATGCTCCTTATGGAACAGTGGTGTTATTCTTGTCATTGTCATACAGTTAGTCACCTCTTACGACATGATCCCTATGGAACAGTGGTGTTATTCTTGTCCTTGTCATAAACAAAGACAAGGGACGGCTTGGCCTAGTGGATTAGTGGCACGGCTCACAAGCGGAAGGTGCTGGGTTCGATCCCCATCACAGCAAATAGAAGATGCCTACCAGGCACAGAAACACAGAGTAGCGGCTTGGGTGGACCTGGAAAAGGCATTTGACAAAGTCTGGAAAGACGGACTTAGAGTCAAGCTAAGGAGAAGTGAAGTTTGTGGGAGAATGTACAAGTGGATCAACCACTACCTCAAAAACAGAACGGCCAGAGTCCAAGTACAAGGGCATATGAGCAAAAAGGTGACACTCGAGCAGGGAGTACCCCAAGAGGGAGTACTGTCACCCACACTCTTCCTGGTGTATATAAACGACATTACAGAGAATATACCAAGAAGAGTCCATAGCTCAATGTTTACAGACGATCTGGCTATGTGGACCTCTGAAAAGAATCTCACCATAGCAAGAAATCGGATGCAGCAGGCCCTAACATCGCTGGAAGAGTGGGCGAACTCATGGCTGGTCATAATAAACGAGGAGAAAACCACATGTACAATATTCTCGCTTTCAATCAAACCCCAAAATACCAAATTAAGTTTAAATGGCAAATTCCTGCAGCCAAACGACAACCCAACCTATCTGGGAGTCACATTTGATAGGCGCATGACATGGAAAAGTCAGATCGAGAGAAACCGAATGAGAGCCAGAGAAAGAATGGCAATCATGAGGAAACTTTCTGGCACAAGCTGGGGAGCAGACGAAAGCATACTAAAAAAACTGTACACTGGAAGAGTGAGACCAGTTCTCGAGTATGGCATTGCGGCATGGACAACAGCAGCAAAGGCGAACTTCGATAAAGTTAGCAAACTTCAAAACCAAGCCATGAGAGTTATAACAGGAGGCATGAAGTCAACGCCAATTGTAGAACTTGAAAAGATTACAAAACTGCAATCCATGACTGATAGAAGAGACTGCAGAGCCCAGCTGTAGTCAGAGAAACTCCGAAGACTGACCGACCATCCAATACACCAGAGACTAAACAATTTGGGAAATGGGAAACTAAAGCGGAGAAACTTTGCAGAAATAGCCAAAGCAAAGATGCACGAAGATCCCATAAACGCACTAGCAACACCAAAACCCATCACTACTGTACGAAAACCTACCTGGAGGCAGGATATATTTCCAGAGGTGGTAGAAAATATACCAGGTATTGGAAACAAAAACGGCCAGACTGAAAAAGAAAGGAGAGATACTACCCTAAGCTTTATATCGGAAAACTACCCAAGCATGGACTGGACCCATGCATACAGCGACGGTTCTGTAACAAACACTACACAGAACGGAGGGGCAGGAGCATTCCTGAACCTACCAAATGGCAGACAAATAACACTGGTAAGTACACAAGCAATTTCAGAGCAGAGGCAGAGGCATTGAGGGCGGCAGTGGAAGAAATGGTGACACATAAAGAAAATGAAAGCCATATAGTCCTGCTTACAGATGCTCTCGCCGTAGTCACAGCGCTACAAAGCCAGAAAAACACTGAGCTTAATGACTTAAGAGCAGCACTCTGCAAACTGTGCCAGCAGTCCGCACCAAAAAGGGTAGTGGTACAGTGGGTCCCATCACACTGCAACATCCAAGGCAACGAGGAGGCAGACAGACTGGCAAAAGAAGGCGCAAGACTACCACAAACATATACTAGTATGACGTACGAAGAGTCAAAACGGCTTATCAAAGCCAGATACATGACCAAATGGGAAACCGAACATACTGGTTACACCAAAAACGATGCCTATTACCAGCTGAACCGAAGAGAGCAGGTCGTTGTTTTTAGACTTCGCACTGGCCACAATAGACTGAGGTACCACCTATTCAACAAATTGAAGATAGGTGGAACCGACGAATGCCCGTGTGGTACCGGGAAAATGACCGCTGAACATCTACTGCAGAACTGCCCGACATACGAGGATCAGAGAGAGCAGATGTGGCCATCACCAGTGGAACCACAAGACAAGCTATATGGCAGTGTCGACAGCCTCAGGATGACCGCCGCTTTTTTTGAAAAAATAATGGTTACTGTCTGACTGCGTACGAAGAAGAAGATTCCCATCACAGCACCGGCCGTTACCCCGGGGAAGCAAACCCTTAGAAAATGCAGGAGGAAGCAGACCCTTACATCAAATGCATGCTGAAGTCAGATTCACTGGGCCGACAGGCGCAAAATAAAAACCACAGTACAACGCACACCGCCTTGGGGATTAGAGAAATGAGGCGAACGCAAAAACAAAAAAACAAAAAAATTCCCAAAGCCCCCGGCGGACGACTCGGGTGAAGCTGAAGTCTTTAAAATATGGATATACAGAAGGATGGACCGCATCTCATGGATGAAAAAGTGAAGAAACATGGAAGTCAAGAAGAGATTAGAAATGGGAAGAGAAATACTAAAGACGATAATTAGGCAAAAAACATATTTTCGACGTATAATGAGGCATGCCATACAGCTGAAATCAATACTGAATTGAATGATGGACAACATGTCTGCAAGAGGAAGACAACGCTGTAAATGGGAAGACATGAGATTGAGGAAGACAACGCTGTAAATGGGAAGACATGAGATTGAGGAAGACAACGGTGTAAATGGGCAGACGTGAGGTTGACTGGCAGAGTGTACCGTCAAGGTACGAGATTGAGGATGTTGGAGGTTCCTTTCCTGCCAACCTTAGATGTGGAGACGGTACTTAGCATCATCATATGTGGATCAAGACATAAACGTGCGAGTTCAAAAGGCGAGGAATGCGTTCATTTAATTATGGAACTTGTGGACAGTGTCGAATATAGACTTGACGAGGCCTGTGCTATATGGTCGTCTGGTTAGAGCAGTAATAGTACACTCGTTTATATCGGCAACGGTTCGGGGTTATATTCCCACAGCCGTCACGCTCCAGTCGACCCATCTGTAAATGGGTACCTGGCATATGACTACAAATTCAGAAGAATTCGTCTACCTCGGCAGCATATCATCGGATGGGCGCACTGGTTCCGATATTCCAAGGCGGATCTTAATAGCTGCGTCTGCTATGCACGACACCAGAGGTGCATGGAATAATGGCAAGATCTCCCTTTAAGCAAGAATCCGCATCTATCCGCCTTGCGTGATTTCAGACCTACTTTATGGCTCTGAAACCTGGACATTGCTGAAACACGAAATACCGAGACTTGAGGCCTTCCACATGCGCAACCAATGGCGTGTTCTGGGCATCTGATGGCATGACATTTACATTTCTTTGCTTGAAAAGCTAACCGCTAAATGCATTAATTTTGCTTACCTCCAATACTTTGTGTGGCAATGCATTCCAAACATTTACAACTCTCAGCCTAAAAAAAAATATTTCGTAACAAATAACCTGGACCTCTTTTTTAGTTAATGTGTAGCTACCCTCTTGTTCTTGCAGGTGGTTGAATTTTAAAAAAAAACAACTTGTTATCGTTTAATTTATTCTTTCCTTTGATTTTCTTGTAAGTCTGTATTTAGTCATCTCGAGTTCTTCTCTGTTCTAGACAATGTAAGCCGGTTTTTCTAAATGTTTTTTCATAACTGTAATTCTGGAATCCCATTATTGTCGCTCTGTTTTGTATCTTTTTCAGCTTGCTGATATCTCCTCTACGATAAGGACACAACACTCCATTCTAGACCTAACTAATGCTTTATTCAGTTTGACAATCACTTCCTATGTTTAATATTTCTTTTTATCATACCTAAGATTGCATTTGTATTTTTCACTGCTACCTGGACTTGCTCACTCACCTTACCTGTATGTTCTGTTATAACCCTTAGGTCCATTTCCTTATCTATCTTTCTAATATTGTTCACTCCCATTCAGTAATCATGTTCCATTTTGGATTAACCATGTGGATAACTATACCTTAAACGCTATTTGGCAGCTCTCAGACCATTCTCGACTTTTATCTAAATCCGACCTCAATATATCCCATTGTGCTTTAGACGAGACACTACTGTATAGTTTTGTGTCATTCACGAATTTTGCAATCATGGATCCGATATCATTGTCCAAATTGTTTATATCGTTTATGAAATGGTCAAGCAAAACCACAAATATCATCTGACCTAAATATCCTCTGACCTAAATAACCTCTGACCTAAATATCCTCTGACCTAAATATCCTTTGACCTAAATATCCTCTGACCTTTCTGAGTGCAAACACCGAGCAATTGGATAACGTTAGGATGATTGACTTCTTTCAAAAGCTGGATCTCTGAAACCAAGTCCTGATACTCCGCACCTGAGGCGTCCGCTAGAGGAAAAGAAAAACAGAGAGCAAATTAAAGATAATGTCTATAGCTATACCCTGTGTTTTACCGGGATATACAATTACAGCAATGAATAGCAACACTGGTACCTACTGTGCATGTCTGGAAGGCCAGATGCACCCCCGTGTACTCTAGGCTGCATAAACTATTAAGCAAGATTAGCATATTATCAGGGAGCCAATGAAGAAAGGAAAAACCAACAAGAAATATGACTAAAATTTAAAAAAAAGAGAAAATGACCTTTTTAATGGTTGGCGACTTAAGTGGTATTCTATCCTTTGTACTGTCCACTCTTTCCGTTATGCTGTCCACTCTATCCGTTATACTATCCACTCTATCAGTTGTACTGTCCACTCTATCCGTTGTACTGTCCACTCTATCCGTTGTACTGTCCACTCTATCCGTTGTACTGTCCACTCTGTCCGCTGTACTGTCCACTCTATCTCTTGTAATGTCCACTCTATCTCTTGTAATGTCCACTCTATTCATTGTAATGTCCATTCTTATTGTGTTTGTTGTAATTCGGCATTTTTTGGTTTGTTTTTTGTCGTTTGTTGTGTGTCCCTGACGTAGACCACGTGCACGTCGTTTTGTTTCTGTTCTGGTGCGGAAAATGTAACAGACCTGTTTAAGTTTTCATCGACTATTGATCTTCAGTATCGATGTAGCACAAAGTGATTTATTTTGAAAAGAGACATTCTGTAAAATGCAAAATGAGACATATAAGTAAGTCAACATATAGTGCATATAACAAAACAGTGCGACTGAACATAACCATTTTATCAAAAAGGCTGAAGCCATGACACTAAATATATTTAATCCATCACGAAATAAAATACGAAATGAACTAGTGACGACATACACCTTTGCATACCTAGAAAGCACAGTTACACCAGAGGCAAAGACGCCAAAACCAGAATGAACAAAGTCAGAATTGCATTGGTTAGCTTAAACAACGTTTGGAAGTTTTCACAGTTCATCACCAACACAAAACTAAGAATACATCAGAGCTCCGTACTTTTACATCAGAGCTCCGTACTTTTACATCAGAGTTCCGTACTTTTACATCAGAGTTCCGTACTTTTACATCAGAGTTTCGTATATTTACATCCGAGTTTCGTACTTTCTGTACTTCTGTATACTGCGGAGTGCAATAGATAAAGAAATACAGCTTTTTTCTGGCCTAAAACCATAACTCGCCACGAATTACTTGCCAGTAGAGCAACAATGAAGACACACATACAACTATAACCGATCGATGCTAGAAATTGATAGGCCATGTCCTAAGAATTGATCAATATAATGTTCTGGCGGTACACCATCACCAATCTTTAGATGCTTGTCCTGGGCAATCACGGACATGAACGCATCATTACTGGTCGACACTGGAATCTGACAGGCCATGTCCTAAGAGAAGAACCAGACACCATCACACTAATTGCCTTGGTTTGGAAAGAGGGGCTGACTTAAGACAACTTGGAGAAGCGCCGTACTGTCAGAAATGAAAAAAACATGAATCAGATTCGAGGCACTGTGGGAAGGATGGTTTCAGACCGGGTGAAGAGGTGGGAGTCTATTACTGTCATAAAAGTCGCAATCAGAAGTGACTGTCACTGACCACTTTGCCAGTCACAGACCAAGACACTTAGATGATGTCCTAAGTAAAGAGCCTTTTAACATCATCAAAATCGCATGTAATGAAACGGGAAATGAAAGACAGGCAGCACAAAGACGGATTGGCGACAGATCGGGGGCACCAACATCGAAATCATAAACCCAATGCTTGTTCCATACACTCAACACTAAAAGACTGACTGCCAGCCTCTGACAGAATCTGCAGGCGGAAGAACAATTCACGTATACACGTGACAGTCCAATATACCTCCCTGCTGAAGGGCAACACCCATGCTTCACCTGTTTCCGCTAGATTATCGTTTGCTCATTGCGATTGACAGGATTGTTTGTCAGTTATGATCAGCATTTGCAGCCTTTTTTTAAAAACCGTAATCTTATCATTTCAGTTCAAAATTATAGTAATTCTAATTTTGTTTTGAAGATACAATACAACACTTACACTGAAGATACATTTTCTTCTTCTTCATTGCGTTCGGTTTCGTATGCTCGTTTTATGTCACCAGATGGGCTGCCTCCATGAAGTGACACGTCAGTCGCAGGTCCTCAAAGGTTCCCCACAGTTTGTCTTGTATGATTCTCTCCTCGGGTCAGGTCTTCTCACAGGAGCCTTGGTGCAGTGGACATGTTTGCAGGATGTGTTCTGGAGTCTGGAGTCCTCTCTAACATGTGCACTGTGCAGTCTCTGCTGCTTTAATTTTATGCATGTGTGCATTTAGTCTGCAATAACCTGTTCTGAGGCGAAACATTGTGGTATACTGTTTCCTATTCAGTCTATTGATTGGGTCCGGTGGGTATTTACTGTTTGTTCTCTCTATCCAATGTTGTTTATATTTTTTGTTGATGTTTGCCTTGACTTCTGGCAGTGACACTGGGTGGGTGAATTGTTCTCTTTGTCTTCCCTCCCTGGCTAGCCTGTCCGCCCATTCATTCCCAGGTATGCCGCAGTGAGCTGGAATCCACTGGAGGGTGATTTTATTGTAGTCTGAGAGTTTGTTTAACTGACATATCAGTTACCATTTCATACTATTTCGTTGTTCTCTTTGTGTGGCCTGCAAAATGTCCATGCAGTCGCACAAAAACACTATTTTGTTATCCTTTAACCCCTTTTCATCCAATAGTTTGACTGCTTCAATTATTGCCTGTAGCTCTGTTCTTAGATTTGTCGAGGCTTCCCGGTAGCGCTTGCTTTTTTTTAATAACGGTTCAATCCAGTAGAAGTATGACGAGTCCCACCCCATCTGTGTAGACGTGCGTCCACATGGATTGAGGATAAAGGTCTCCACTATACCGAGTCCCACCCCATCTGTGTAGACGTGCGTCCACATGGATTGAGGATAGAGGTCTCCACTATACCGAGTCCCACCCCTTCTGTGTAGACGTGCGTCCACATGGATTGAGGATAGAGGTCTCCACTATGCTTTTGGGTTTTTTCTCACAATTGAAGGGTCTGATCCTTTCACCTTTCTGGCGATACCTGGTATTTCGCTTCCACCGTGAAGTTCGGCTGTTGGTCTGTATTTTCATATACTTGTATCATTTCCCATGTCGTTGGACATTTTGATATCGTCTCACTGTTAATTGTTTTAAAGGCTTTTGATAGATGATTGAAGCTTGTTCTTTTTGTGAGGTTTTTGTTAATTCATTGACTTTTCACTGACGATACATAAAAACAATACATGTTATTTTTAATTTTCCATAGATAAACCACTCTATCACAAACTATTCTGAAAGCATCACTGAAGAACTGCGACATTGACACTGGTGGTTGGGAGAACATTGCTGCTGATCCCTCGGCCTAGCGTAGTCAAATCTCCCCTAGCACGCACATGTGCAGCAGACAAGAATCACCGAAAGAAGAGTTGCCTCCGCTTGACGGTCAGACAGTGCTTCTCTGCCCTTAATTTGACAGACGCTTTTAGTCTCGGATAGGTTTGGCTTGGCTTGGATTCGTTCGTTCTCAATCGTCCGCTACCAAACCCTGAAAGGGCTTAAGTAGCAGCATGTAGTCCAGAGAACGGAATGCGTTGTGTCGTAGTTTACAGCTTGACTGCGATATTTGAACCTTTCGATCCAACACATCCGACTTCAACAAGCATTTTTTGAGTACCGGGTTAGCATTCCTTTTTCGATCCCTTCTCCTTAGCCAGTCTGCCCTGCTGCAGACTATTATCCAGGATCACCGCGTGGAGGTGTAGACGTGTCTTGGCAGCTCTGGTTCGCTGGCCCTGACGCTAGCAGTCAGTTATGGGCCGCTGACCGCTGCAGCTCATGCGCTGCTCAGCATCTTGATCCCGGATTGGTTTGGTCAGCCACCTACGAACCCACTCTAGGATTGACAGATGACAATGTGGTCCTCTTCGGAAACGAAGGACAATCAGCAACTCTGTTAATATTTTGAGGTTCTAAACCTTCTGACGTTGCTAATTATTAAAGTTTCAATGGGAGTAGGTGTGCAGAGTGCAAGTGAAGTGTCATGCACTATCAAGGCTACACATTACTATGTGACGTCAGTTTCTACATAGTGCTGGCAATTCACGAAGTTAGCTGTGGCTTCAACAATTCAGCAATTCAATGGGAGCTAACAATGATATATTTAACTCTGCGCTGATTGCTTACATTATTTCCCTTGTTATAAATACATTTGGTACTGGCGGGTCAATAAATAAGACAAACCTTCTCTCTCTCTCTCTCTCCTTCTCTCTCTCTCTCTCTGTCGCTCTTTCTCTCTCTCTCTCTCTCTCTCTCACACACAAAACACACACCATCCACACACCAACTGACTCACCCACAGAAGTAATTAGGTTTTTACATTGTTGCTCATAACTTTGGCGTTCCATTAAGAAGTGCTTACTTGAGTTAAATTCATATTAATATCTTATATCCTTAACACGAGGGGACGGCGTGGCCTAGTGGTTTAGTGGCACGGCTCACGACCCGAAGGTGCTGGGTTCGATCCCCATCACAGCACTGGCCGTTACCCCGGGGAAGCAAACCCTTAGAAAATGCAGGAGGAAGCAGACCCTTACATAAAATGCGTGCTGAAGTCGGATGCACTGGGCCGACAGGCGCAAAATAAAAACCACAGTGCAACGCACACCACATTGGGGAATAAAGAAATAAGGCGAACGCAAAAAAAAAAAAAAAAAAAAATCCTTAACAGGGCCGTACACAATATTGTACTTACGCTTAAGCATCTTGACAGCAACAACTGTGTTTCCCTCCTGTCCTCGTAGCATGAAGGCTAGAGCTCTTACAACTTGACCAAACTCGCCCTCTCCGATCACGTGTTCTAACGCCAGATATTGTCTTGGGAACTCCCATCTATTATCCACCTGCTGTTGAAACAAATACACAATTATTTTTGTAAATGGTTGGCGAATAATCTTCCATTTAAAAAAGCAGGGGCAATAATTAATTACAATTACAGATAATGTGGTAACGGGTTGAGAATTGGCATAGCTGTTAATGCGCTTTCCACTGGCAGCTTAGGGATCGTTAATAGGTTATGACATGCACAAGATACGCAGCTGTATAATAAGTTCATTATCTTCTTTAAAAATGAACAGTGCTAGAGTGTTTTCTTATTGGGCTAAGTATGTGACAGATACTTGGAACAGAATCATTCCCACAGCGGTAGCATGTGAAAGACAATTAGTAGTACGGATAACTCTCTTGGAGAAGAAAACACTTCAGCTTATTAATTTTAACAACTATCTACCATTCACATAGAACAGAAGTTCGTTGGATGTGGAGGACATTGTTGGGTGTGGAGGACATTGTTGGGTGTGGAGGACATTGTTGGGTGTGGAGGACAATGTTGAGTGTGGAGGACATTGTTGAGTGTGGAGGACATTGTTGGGTGTGGAGGACATTGTTGAGTGTGAAGGACATTGTTGGGTGTCGATGACATTGTTGGGTGTGAAGGACATTGTTGAGTGTGGAGGACATTGTTGGGTGTGGAGGACATTGTTGGGTGTGGATGACATTGTTGGGTGTGGAGGACATTGTTGGGTGTGGAGGACATTGTTGAGTGTGGAGGACATTGTTTAGTGTGGAGGACATTGTTGGGTGTGGATGACATTGTTGGGTGTGGAGGACATTGTTGGGTGTGGAGGACATTGTTGGGTGTGGAGGACATTGTTGGGTGTGGAGGACATTGTTGGGTGTGGAGAACATTGTTGAGTGTGGAGGACATTGTTTGGAGAAGTTTGCTGAGTTTCGAGAAGTTTATTTAGTTTGGAGAAACGTTCAGAGTTTTCAGAAGCGTGCTCAGTTTGGATAAGTTTTATGCGTTTGGGTACATTTTCTAAAAACAAAGAAGCTGGTTTTGTTTGGATACGACAGCTGCATTTGTAAAAGTTTGCTGAGTTTGGAGAAGTTTGCTGTGTTTCGAGAGATTTTATGTTTTGAAAAGTTTGTTTCATTTGGAAAAGTAAATTATGTTAAGTTCGTTGAGTTTGGATACATTTGCTGAGTTTGGAGAAATTTGGACGAGTTTGCGGAATTTGGAGAAGCTTGCTGAGTAAGGCCAGCTGAGTAAGGCCTACTGAGTAAGGCCTACTGAATTTTGTGAAGTTTTCAGTGTTAGAATAACCTTTTGAGTTTGTAATAGAATTTTGGGTTTGGAGTAGTATTTTTGGGTTTGACGCAGCATTTCAGTGTTTGAGGTAGCATTCAAAGGTTTGAAGTAGTCTGTACTGTTTGAAGTAACATTTTGCGTTTTTTGTAGATTATGGGTATCGTGCAGTTTCTTGCTTTGGAGTAGCCTTTTGGGTTTGGTGGAGCCTTTTAGGGTTTGGAGTAGTCTTTCTGAGTTTGGTGGAGCCTTTTAGGGTTTGGAGTAGTCTTTCTCGGTTTGGTGGAGCGTTTTAGGGTTTGGAGTAGTCTTTCTGGGTTTGGTGGAGCCTTTTAGGGTTTGGAGTAGTCTTTCTCGGTTTGGTGGAGCGTTTTAGGGTTTGGAGTAGTCTTTCTGGGTCTGGTGGAGCCTTTCAGTGTTTGGAGTAGTCTTTCTGGGTTTGAAGCAGTAGCCTTTTGGGTTTGATGTAGCTTGTTTGATTTCACGTAGTAGCCTTTTATATTTGGAGCAGCCATTTGGGTTTGGAGTGGTAGCGTTTTTTGTAGGATTCA
This sequence comes from Ariolimax columbianus, assembly GCA_036924085.1. Lineage (NCBI taxonomy): Eukaryota > Metazoa > Mollusca > Gastropoda > Stylommatophora > Arionidae > Ariolimax > Ariolimax columbianus. The sequence continues at coordinate 41,368,202 of JAVGWX010000006.1, forward strand.
GTATTTGGGTCTGATGTATCCTTTTGGGGTTGGAGTAGCCATTAGGTTTTGGAGTAGCCTTTTGGATTTGAAGTAAACTTTTGGATTTGGTGCAGCTTTATGGGGTTGCGGTAGCTTTTCGGTTTTTGAGTAGTAGCCTTTTGAGTTTGAAGTAGCAACATTTTGTGTTTTAAGAAGTGGTTTTTATTTTTTAGTTTGTAGTAGTATCATTTATTGGTTTGAAGTTGTCAAGTTGTTGCCTTTTTGGGTTTGATGTAATAGCTGTTTGGTTTTGGTGTAGTAGCCTTTTGGGTTTGAAGTAGTAGCCTTTTGGGTTTGAAGTAGTAGCCTTTTGGGTTTGGAGGAGACTTTTGGGTTTGAAGTAGTAGCCTTTTGGGTTTGAAGTAGTAGCCTTTTGGGTTTGGAGGAGACTTTTGGGTTTGGAGGAGACGTTTGGGTTTGAAGTAGTAGCCTTTTGGGTTTGGAGGTGACTTTTGGGTTTGAAGTAGTAGCCTTTTGGGTTTCTTCTTCTTCTTCTGCGTACACAGTCAGACAGTAACCATTATTTTCTCGAAAAAAGCGGCGGTCATCCTGAGACTCTCGCCACTACCATAGAGCTTGTCTTGCAGTTCCACTGGCAATGGCCACATCTGCTCTCTCTGATCCTCGTATGTCGGGCAGTTCTGCAGCAGATGTTCAGTGGTCATTTTACCAGTACCGCACGGGCATTCGTCGGTACACCCTATCTTCAATTTGTTGAAGAGGTGGTACCTCAGTCTGTTGTGGCCAGTGCGAAGTCTGAAGACAACGACCTGCTCTCTTCGGTTCAACTGGTAATAGGCATCGTTTTTGGTGTAACCAGTATGTTCGGTTTCCCATTTGGACATGTACCTGGCTTTGATAAGCCGTTTTGACTCTTCGTACGTCATACTGGTATCTATTTGTGGTAGCCTTGCACCTTCTTTTGCCAGTCTGTCTGCCTCCTCGTTGCCTTGGATGTTGCAGTGTGACGGAACCCACTGTACCACTACCCTTTTTGGTGCGGACTGTTGGCACAGTTTGCAGAGTGCTGCTCTTAAGTCATTAAGCTCAGTGTTTTTCTGGCTTTTTAGCGCTGTGACTACTTCGAGAGCATCTGTCAGCAGGACTATATGGCTCTCATTTTCACTGTGTGTTACCATTTCTTCCACTGCCGCCCTCAGTGCCTCTGCCTCTGCTCTGAAATTGCTCGTGTACTTACCAGTAGCGAATGACAGTGTTATTTTTCTGCCATTTGGTAGGTTCAGGAATGCTCCTGCCCCTCCGTTCTGTGTAGTGTTTGTTACAGAGCCGTCGGTGTATGCATGGGTCCAGTCCATGCTTGGGTAGCTTTTCGTTATGAAGCTTAGGGTAGTATCTCTCCTTTCTTTTTCGGTCTGGCAGTTTTTGTTTGCAATGCCTGGTATATTTTCTACCACCTCTGGAAATATATCCTGCCTCCAAGTAGGTTTTCGTACAGTAGTGATGGGTTTTGGTGTTGTTAGTGCGTTTATGGGATCTTCGTGCATCTTTGCTTTGGCTATTTCTGCAAAGTTTCTCCGCTTTAGTTTCCCAGTTCCCAAATTGTTTAGCCTCTGGTACATTGGATGGTCCGTCAGTCTTCGGAGTTTCTCTGACTGCAGCTGGGCTCTGCAGTCTCTTCTGTCGGTCATGGATTGCAGTTTTGTAATCTTTTCAAGTTCTACAATTGGCGTTGACTTCATGCCACCAGTTATGATTCTCATAGCTTGGTTTTGAAGTTTGTTAACTTTGTCGAAGTTCGCCTTCGCTGCTGTTGTCCAAGCCGCGATGCCATACTCGAGAACTGGTCTCACTCTTCCAGTGTACAGTTTCTTTAGTATGCCTTCATCTGCTCCCCAGCTTGTGCCAGCAAGTTTCCTCATGATCGCCATTCTTTCTCTGGCTTTCATTCGGTTTCTCTCAATCTGACTTTTCCATGTCATGCGCCGATCAAATGTGACTCCCAGATAGGTTGGGTTGTCGTTTGGCTGCAGGATTTTGCCATTTAGGCTTAGTTTGGTACTTTGGGGTTTTAATGAGAGCGAGAATATTGTGCACGTGGTTTTCTCCTCGTTTATTTTGACCAGCCATGAGTTCGCCCACTCTTCCAGCGATGTTAGGGCCGTTTGCATCCGATTTCTTGCTATGGTGAGATTCTTTTCAGAGGTCCACATAGCCAGATCGTCTGCAAACATTGAGCTATGGACTCTTCTTGGTATATTCTCTGTAATATCGTTTATATATACCAGGAAGAGTGTGGGTGACAGTACTCCCCCTTGGGGTACTCCCTGCTCGAGTGTCACCTTTTTGCTCATCTGCCCTTGTACTTGGACTCTGGCCGTTCTTTGTTTGAGGTAGTGGTTGATCCACTTGTACATCTTCCCACAAACATCACTTCTTCTTAGCTTGACTCTAAGTCCATCCTTCCAGACTTTGTCAAATGCCTTTTCCAGATCCACCCAAACAGCTACTGTGTGTTTCTGTGCCTGGTAGGCATCTTCTATCTCCTGGGCTATGAGGATGACCTGGTCCTCAGTGGATCTGTGCTGTCTAAAGCCGGCTTGCTGTGGAATTAGTATTCGTTTTTCTTCCAGATGCCACATCAGTCTGGTGTTTATCATCCGTTCCATCAGCTTGCCGACACAGCTCAGTAGGCTTATGGGCCTGTATCCATTCGGATCTGTTTTGTCCTTTCCTGTTTTTGGTACTGGTACCAGTATTGCATCTTTCCATGCCTGGGGTACAATACCCCTTTTCCAGCTTTGGTTCAGGACTGACAGTAGTTTTTCCTTCGCTGTTTGGCCCAGCCCCATCAGCATTTCGTTTGTTATCCCGTCTTTTCCGGGAGATTTCCTTCTCTTTAGTGTTCTCATAGCCTCTTCCATTTCGCGCATTGTTAGTTTGGCCATCATGTGCTCTTCAGGAGCCGTATTTTTGTTTTCGTGCCCCTTTAGCTCTTCGCTAATGTCTGTATGCTTATCTGCAGGGACCTCGATGTGGTTTGCTCTGGCATAGTGATCGACAAAGGCGTTTGCGGCTTTCTTACCTGTGATCAAGTTCTCGCCTTGCTTGATAGTTATTTGTTTATTTGACGGGGTTTCGTCGTTCATGGCTCTGACTAGCTTCCATAGCTTGTTCCCTTCTTTGTCCAGGTTTAAACTTTCCGTTTTATTTTTCCAACTTTCTCTTGCTGTTTGCTTGAGAGTGTGTTTGTACTTCGCCGCGGCGGCTTTGAGGGCGATGTTTGCCTGCACGGATTTTTCTCGTTCTGCCATGTTTCTAGCATTTGTTACTGCATCTTCCACTTTCTGTAACTCATCATTCCAGTAGGGCTTATAGTTTTTCCTAGCTCCTCTTGGGATGGTTTCAGTGGCGGCTTGCATTATTGCCTTGCTTAGGCTCTCTACCATGGGCTTCATTTTGGTGTTTCGTGTGTTGATGGTTTCACACAGCCCATCTGTCAGGATTGCAAATCTGTCCCAGTCGGCTCGTTTGTAATTCCAACGTGGGAGCGGTTTTGTTTCCTGTGGGCCTACTTCCATGTCAATGGTTAGCCTGATCGGCCTGTGGTCGCTACCTGCCAGTTGGTTTAGCACCTGGCGGTCTATTTTATAGTGTATGTCCTGTGTGGAGAAGGCCAAATCTGGAGTCGAGGTGGTATGCCATGTTCTTGAATAGAAGCTAGGGCTATCCTCCGGCCTATTGATTAGGGAGAGATTTGCATCTATCTCCCAATCTTCCACTTCGTCACCTCTGCTGTCTGTGTCAGAGTATCCCCATCTCTCCGAGTGGCTGTTGAAATCTCCAACCACTATGCAGTTGGAGTCTCTGACCTCCATACTCGAGAGCGATAGGTCTCTGTTTGGTGGTCCGTACAGATTGAAAATGCGGAGCTTCGTCTCTTGAGCCATTATGTCAACTCCTACAATTTCTGCTTGTCCGGTGTGATTGACAGGTACCGCGCTACTCGGTATGCTGTTTCTGGTCAGTATCAGGACCCCTCCTTTGTGGCCTTCTCTATCTAGACGGAAAGTCTGGTAACCTCTGATTGAGAATTTATGGTTATTGTTGAGGTGCGTTTCCTGGATACATGCCACGTCAATCTTACCTTCATGCAGGTGATGTGTTAGGGAAAGTTTTTTGTTAATGACTCCCTCCGCATTCCACTGTAATATTCTGAGGGTCTTGAAGTTTTGGCCAATAGTCGTTTCCCCATAGCCATGTGCCTTGACTCCACGACACATGGGTGGGTGACCACCAGTAGCCAAGGGTGGGCCCCTTCGAGGCGTGGGGCCCGGCGCTATCGCTGCCTGGCGGGTCTCCTCAGGATGAGCGCCATACGTTTTTCGAATAGGTTGTGCTGCCATCATACTGTGATTTACGTTGCACTGTTTTGTTAGGCTTGCGGCCCCGTGCATCCGATTTCAACAGGCGTTTCTGTAGGGATGCCCTCCTTAGCCTTTGGCTGTCCCCAGCCTATCTGCAAGGCAGCAGTTGTTTACGATCAGAGTTTTCTCTCCTATGGAAGTTGTCTTACCAGACTATCGAGTCTTCACTACTCGTGTCTATAGGGTGCAATGATGGTATGTGATATATGAGATGGACTGGTTTACCCGGAAGAGAGGCAGTCCAGTGTGTCTGTATCCCAGGATCGTCACGTCCTGCCAGAAACGTAGCATTTGCATGTGAGTGGGGTATCTCTTTTTCCCTTTATTTTCTTGGCTTCTATGCAGGGATGGTACGCCTAGCATTCCCCGCCACCTGGGGTGTTGACACAGTGGGGCAGGTGTGCAATGTCCGCTGGTCTGCATCTCTTCTGCGTCCAGCATGATAGTTATGGCTGATAACGTACAGAGGTAGATATCGTAACCGGAGTGCATTTAGCCAGAGGACAAGCCTGGTAATGTCACAGAGATGTTGATCGCCTGGTGTGCGGACAACTCTCATGGTCAGTGGTTGAGTCTTGACAGTTCACAGTGTGGTGGCTGCTCTACTGTTTTCGACACCCCGACCAGGTTCTAAGTCTTTGGTTGGTGTTTTTCGCACCCCATCGCCGTATAGGGTGAGTATCAAGCAGTTTTCCGCCCGCTTTGATTTGCGGGCGGCAAGGACCTCTTACTGTGGCTCTACCTGATAGGGCTGGGGCGCAAGCCCCAGGTCCCGAGCATGTAGGAGCCTCCCATTGCAGTGGTGCTGAGATTTTGGGCGGGATTGCGGCTTTCAAGGGTTCGGCCGTAATCCCCCACATGGTAGCCTCGCGCCCTTGGCTTATCAGCCTGGTACGTGAACCAAAGTGTCTGCGGCTCCTCTCGATTTGAGCTGGTTTTCCGTAGCAACGCCCTGTCATTTGTAGGGTAAAACTGACCTGTCTTCAGATCTATTTCCAGCACCCGTTCACTATTTTGTCAGACGAATTTATTGAGGGCTTTTGTTTGTCAATGACCAGGTATTTGAAATCTGCAGAGTTAAACACGATTTCCGTAGCGTTCTTTCATTTGAGCTGACTTGTCGTCCGTGAGTCTAATACCAGCGTACGTTCATTATTAGACCCAAACGGCAGTGCTCTCAATTTGTCAGTTGTTCTACAGTATTGTTGTGTTCAGTCAAATTAAGCCGCAGGTTCCACACCTGGTGGTGCCCTTCCGTCAATTCCCTTAGCGAGACAATCAAGTTTCTTAAAGGGTAGCCCCAAAGATTTTCGAGGGTCTAATTCCAGCACATGTTCTCTATTAGACCCCACTAAGGTGTACTTTTTGATAGTCATTCTGCAGTATTGGCGTGGTAAGTTAACTTAGGTCTCAGGCTCCACTCCTGATAGTGCTCTTCCGTCAATTCCTTTATCAAACACTGGATGCAGACAAAACCGAGCCACAGGGGACATAACCCCAGATTTCTGGGGGTCTAAGTCCAGCACCAGTTCCATATTAGACTCCAGAAGAGTGGTCTCGGCATGTCAATCATTTCAGTGTTGCCCGTGTTGAGTCAAATTAAGCCGCAGGCTCCACTCCTGGTGGTGCCCTTCCGTCAATTCCTTTAAGTTTCAGCTTTGCAACCATACTTCCCCCGGAACCCAAACACTTTGGTTTCCCGGAAGCTGCCCGCAGAGTCATCGAAGCAACTCCTGCGGATCGCTAGTCGGCATCGTTTATGGTCAGAACTACGACGGTATCTGATCGTCTTCGCGCCTCTGACTTTCGTTCTTGATTAATGAAAACATTCTTGACAAATGCTTTCGCAGTAGCTCGTCTTGCGGCGATCCAAGAATTTCACCTCTAACGCCGCAATACGAATGCCCCCGTTTGTCCCTGTTAATCATTACCTCCAGTTCCGAAAACCAACAAAATAGAACCGAGGTCCTATTCCATTATTCCATGCACCATTATTCAGGCAGCCGAGGCCTGCTTTGAACACTCTAATTTTTTCAAAGTAAACGCGCCGGCCACCCAGGACGCTCAGCGAAGAGCACCCGTGGGAGAGAGCCGGCAGACGGTAGGGCAGGAGACAACGGGCAGTGAACCGGCGCGAGCCGGACCGCCCGCCTGCGCCTGAGATCCAACTACGAGCTTTTTAACTGCAACAACTTTAATATACGCTATTGGAGCTGGAATTACCGCGGCTGCTGGCACCAGACTTGCCCTCCAATAGATCCTCGTTAAAGGGTTTAAAGTGTACTCATTCCAATTACGGGGCCTCGAAAGAGTCCCGTATTGTTATTTTTCGTCACTACCTCCCCGTGCCGGGAGTGGGTAAGTTGCGCGCCTGCTGCCTTCCTTGGATGTGGTAGCCGTTTCTCATGCTCCCTCTCCGGAATCGAACCCTGATTCCCCGTTACCCGTTACAAACATGGTAGGCATGTCACGTACCATCGACATTTGATAGGGCAGACATTTGAAAGATGCGTCGCCGGCACATGAGGCCATGCGATCAGCACAAAGTTATCCAGAGTCACCAGTGGGGACGCCGCAACCCCGCGAGGGGAAACGACGATTGGTTTTGAACTAATAAAAGCGCTCTTTCCGCGAGGGTCGGAGCTTGGTAAGCATGTATTAGCTCTAGAATTGCCACAGTTATCCAAGTAGGATCGTGTCATCTAAGGAACCTCGACTGATTTAATGAGCCATTCGCGGTTTCACCGTGAGACAGTGTGAACTTAGACATGCATGGCTTAATCTTTGAGACAAGCATATGACTACTGGCAGGATCAACCAGATATCTGTCGGAGACGTACGTACTGCGCACACCGGTCGGCGGAGGAAGGGTGTGTAAAAAGCCTCACTGGGACGGCCGCAGGGACCGACTGACGGGACGGACGGACGGTTGTTCCACCCGTCCCTCACTCCGTCGACCTAGGACCGCCTGACAGGGGCCTCCCACACGCACCAGACGACCGACCGACCGGGCTCGCTCGAGGAGGGATGGCAGCGCTCTGTGCAGAACGGATCCCAACGACCTCGGCGACGAATTTCACTGGGACTAGAGACACAATTTGGCCTGCCCTTCTTCTCCGTAGGGAGAGAACGCAGGGCCTCGAGGCAACGATTCCTGCTTTCCATTTGCCGGTCACAAGCTCTTTGCGAGAGTCGGACCACCAGCGAGACGTACTGTCGAGCTCTGCTATAAGCCTTAGATAAATCACCAGGGACGGACCACGTTTCCTGATACGGACCAGACTAGCGCACCTCGGTGGAGGAGCCACTACCACAAACCGCACCCAATTCGCACTACGGGGAAAGGCAGGCGAGCGTTTTCCGCAAGCCCGCGCTATCGCTCCGCCTGGCGGGACTGAGATCGCTTTACGAACACTGGATGGAATTGAGTCGCTGCGGCGAGACAACTACCCCAGATCTTTTGGGTTTGAAGTAGTAGCCTTTTGGGTTTGAAGTAGTAGCCTTTTGGGGTTTGAAGTAGTAGCCTTTTGGGTTTAAAGGAGTAGCCTTTTGGGTTTGAAGTAGTAGCCTTTTGGGTTTGGAGGAGACTTTTGGGTTTGGAGTAGTAGCCTTTTGGGTTTGGAGGAGACTTTTGGGTTTGAAGTAGTAGCCTTTTGGGTTTGGAGGAGACTTTTGGGTTTGAAGTAGTAGCCTTTTGGGTTTGGAGGAGAATTTTGGGTTTGAAGTAGTAGCCTTTTGGGTTTGAAGTAGTAGCCTTTTGGGTTTGAAGTAGTAGCCTTTTGGGTTTGAAGTAGTAGCCTTTTGGGTTTGAAGTAGTAGCCTTTTGGGTTTGAAGTAGTTGCCTTTTGGGTTTGAAGTAGTAGCCTTTTGGGTTTGACGTAGTAGCCTTTTGGGTTTGAAGTAGTAGTCTTTTGGGTTTGGAGGAGACTTTTCGTTTTGGAGTAGTAGCCTTTTGGGTTTGGAGGAGACTTTTGGGTTTGAAGTAGTAGCCTTTTGGGTTTGGAGGAGACTTTTGGGTTTGAAGTAGTAGCCTTTTGGGTTTGGATGAGACTTTTGGGTTTGAAGTAGTAGCCTTTTGGGTTTGGAGGAGACTTTTGGGTTTGAAGTAGTAGCCTTTTGGGTTTGGAGGAGAATTTTGGGTTTGAAGTAGTAGCCTTTTGGGTTTGAAGTAGTAGCCTTTTGGGTTTGAAGTAGTAGCCTTTTGGGTTTGAAGTAGTAGCCTTTTGGGTTTGAAGTAGTAGCCTTTTGGGTTTGAAGTAGTAGCCTTTTGGGTTTGACGTAGTAGCCTTTTGAGTTTGAAGTAGTAGTCTTTTGGGTTTGGAGGAGACTTTTCGTTTTGGAGTAGTAGCCTTTTGGGTTTGGAGGAGACTTTTGGGTTTGAAGTAGTAGCCTTTTGGGTTTGGAGGAGACTTTTGGGTTTGAGGTAGTAGCCTTTTGGGTTTGGAGGAGACTTTTGGGTTTGAAGTAGTAGCCTTTTGGGTTTGGAGGAGACTTTTGGGTTTGAAATAGTAGCCTTTTGGGTTTGGAGGAGACTTTTGGGTTTGGAGTGGTAAGCTTTTGGATATGTAGTAGAAGAAGTCTATTGGGTTTGTTGGAGTTGTAGCCTTTTGGGTTTGGAGCAGACTTTTGGGTTTGCAGTAGTAGCCTTCTGGAATTGGAGTGGTAGCCTTTTGGGTTTGGAGAAATATCCTTTTGGGTTTGGAGTGGTAGCCTTTTGGGCTTGGAGCAGAATTTTGGGTTTGGAGTAGTAGCCTTTTTGGTTTTGAGTAGTAGCCTTTTGGATTTTTAGTAGAAGAAGTCTTTTGGGTTTGTTGGATTTGTAGCCTTTTGGGTTTGGAGCAGACTGTTAGGTTTGGAGAAGTAGCCTTCTGGAATTGGAGTGGTAGCCTTTTGGGTTTGGAGTAGAATTTTGGGTTTGGAGTAGTAGCCTTCTAGAATTGGAGTGGTAGCCTTTTGGGGTTGGAGTGATAGCCTTTTTGGTTTTTAGTAGTAACCTTTTAGATTTGGAGCAGAATTTTGGCTTTGAAGTAATAGCCTTTTGGGTTTGGAGCAGAATTTGGGGTTTGGAGTAGTAGCCTTTTGGGTTTGGAGTTATAGACTTTTGGGTTTAGAGCGGACTTTTGGGTTTGGAGTAATAGCCTTTTGGGTTTGGTGCAGGCTTTTGGGTTTGGAGTAATAACCTTTTGGGATTTTAGTATTAGAAGTATATTGAGTTAATTGGAGTTGTAGCCTTTTTGGTTTGGGGCAGGCGTTTCGGTTCGGAGTAGTAGTCTTCTAAGTTTGGATTAGTAGCCTTTTCGGTTTGCAGAAGTTCTCTTTTGGGTTTGAAATAGCATTTTATGTTTGGAACAGTTTTGTGGGCTTGTAGAAGTATTCTTTTTGTTTTGGAGTAGCATTTTAGGTTTGGAGCAGTCTTGTGGGTTTTTAGTAGTAACCTATTGGGTTTGGAGCAGACGTGTGGGTTTGGAGTAGTAGTCTTTTGGGTTTGGAGCAGAGGTTTTGGTAGACCTTTAGGTTTCCAGCACCTCTTGAGTTTGTAGTAGCCTATTGTGTACGGAGTATTTTTACTAGCTGCTGTCAGCTCATTCACTGCTGCCTCTTCTGCTCGTAATGAAGTTGAAGCGTACAGAGAAGAAGATGAAGAAGAGGAAGACGGAAAAAAAAGAAGCAAGAGTTCAAAAATGACAGTAAAATATAAATATTTGTTACTCACCACATCACGACAGACACCTGATTTCCCTGTCCAATGAGCCGACGCCGGAGATGACGATTGTCTATTCACATGACCCCGGAGGTCACGGGTATCGTCGACGATGTAATCAGATCGGACTGCGTTCATAGAAACCTGGCTGTTGACATGTTTAAGAGATGCAGCCTCGCGCCTTCGACGTCGCCTCCAGTACAACCATCCCAGAATAACCAGGACAATCACGACAACCAAAGCAGCCAGGAAGCCAATAATGGTTGCTTGACAGAATGTGGAACATCTCTCATTATCGTTATTATTAATAACTAAAGTAGATGATCTTTCTATGTGGTTGTGAACAGCTTAAAAAAAACGAAGAATTTAACATTTATTTTAAAGGTACACACAATTAATTTACGAGATCTTGTGAAGACTGCGCTTTATACACTGTTTCTGTTTCTAAGAACCGACGTCACTGCACTCCGGGCATACCCATAGGTGCTCAGTATCTCTCATCAAATGACGTAAGGTATAGATGCTGATGGTCCCTGTAGCTCGCTGGTTTTACACTCTCCTACTCCGTCCTCTCATGCACCCCACTCCGCTCGAACCTCGTTTAATGTCGAAAATTTGCAGTCTGTGGATTGCTGCTTCATCTAATGCGCTGTCCTCTTCCAGCAGACGGTCATTGATTGATTTCAAAATGTCACTTCTATCCATCTCTAATGTGCCCATGATGGGAGCTTGTGAAGCCATGATGTCCGCTCTTTCATTGCCCTGAACCCCGACATGAGCAGGACAGTAGATCCATATCAACCCCTGGAGGTTTGAAGCCTCAACAGCTGCTATTCACTCGTACCTAAGCCATCCCTTCTGTACTTTCTGAAGTACGGCTTGCGCGTCTGCCACGATGACTGCCCTTGTTATTGAAGTTTCAGATATTATTTTCAATGCTGGGGTACTGCTTCCGTTTCCATTCTCCAACTGGAGGTTGTTCACATGTATGCTCTATTTTGCTCAGCCCCGACCTGTCCTCTCACTCTAGGCGAGAAGCTCAGCCTGATGTCCCCCTGCGCAGCACTGATCCGTCGGTGTATATGACGGCATCACTCACCTGCGTGGTCTCAGTTATAAGCTGATTTACTTGTCGCTGATTCACCTCGTGCTTTGCTCTACCGCTGCTCCATTCTCTGCATTCCTTGCCAAAGATTATGATTACTCTCTGGTACTCTATGACCAGTGTGGACCCGTTCTCCCCTATTGGCTATCGTCTCAGATTTCCATTTAAGTGCTGAGGTCACTGCTTCTGTTGATGTCAAACACAAACACCAAATGAAAAAAAAACTGATCATAAAATTGGAGAGGAAATCCTTCTGAAGAATATTGAGCGTCTTCTTCTTCTTTTGTCGTCTCACTTTCTGCCGGGTTGTAATACGGGTTGTACACTGGTCCTGTCAATATTCCTCTATGTTTGTGAGACATGGACAGTTACAGCTGATCTTCAGCGAAGGATACAGACCTTGGAGATAAGATATTTCCGAAGACTTGAACGTCACGTACAAAGATCGAGTTACAAATAAGGAAATGCGAGATAGAATTACAACAGCAATAGGGCCTTTTGAAGACCTCTTGGCAATTGTCAAAAGAAGGAAACTCGCTTGGTACGGTCACAGTATCGAGATCAAATACGATCCTCCACGGAAAGGCGCAAGGCAGACGACGAAGAGGCCGTCCCAATAAGAGGTGGGAGGACAACATAAAAGAATAGACCAATCTCCGACCAGAAGAGGTACAGGCAGCGGCCGCTGACAGAGATAGATGGCGTGGAGTTGTGAGGATCTCTTCATGTGTGCCCCAACGACCTCACCGGTTACGGGATGACTGGACCTGACCTGTATCCCAGTGTCGTGGTACGTATTTGTCTTTCTCCTCTATAATGGTCCGAGTAACGTTATTCAACATGTCTCGTTTCCCTGATTATCCACCTTTTAACATTCTATCTCTTGCTCTTCTTCGTGATGTTCTCATGAAGAAGGTGGCATGAACAATGTGCATTGGGTGTAACAAAAAGATACATTTATCATAAACAAAGACATCAGGCGACTGGAAGGAACAAAAAACCAGTTTTAGACTACAACAAAAGACAGCAACTACACCGGGCTGGCCACATAACAAGTTTACCACAACACAGCCCCCTCCCCCCACTCCCCTCTAAACAAGCAATGATATTTAGTTACAACGGATTCAAGGCCGAAGCCCCACCACGAAAGAGGTGGAGTTCGAAAATCTTATACGGTGAATGAGGCAACGCTGAATGACGTGATAAATCGAGGATCGTTGGGAAGAAGAATACGATACTGTTATCTCCTGCAGTATCGATACTCCCATTGTAAAAACACGTTTCATAAGGTGTCATGAACAGCCGAGGTCAACCTCAAATAACGTTCTCCATCAGATTGACAGATCATACATCAAAGTGCGTGATCATACATCAAAGTGCGTGAGATGAGGTTCATCTACGCCGATACATCTTTTATTGCTCATAGATTGACATTTTTAAGGAGAATGTATTATTTTACTAAATGCTGAGTTGGAACAAAAATTACAAGCATCAGAAATGAGATGTTTCAGAAAGAGTCTTGGAATAACATCATAGAATCAAACACGGTTTGATGATGTCACATCATAGCTTACGATGGGCAACTAACATTTTTAGTACCATATGCTATGCTGCCTGTTGCAGTCGATAATGCAACACAGCCGTTTCCCTTTTCGAGTTGTAATTATACAACTCTATGGTTAACCTGACAGACGTATGACAGAATGCAATGTAGAGTTATACACGAGGAACAACTCACAGAGCCATTCAAAATGAAATCAGGCGCACGACAGGGTTGCCTGCTGTCATCTGTTCTGTTCATCCTGGGAGTGGTCTGGATTATGAAAGTAACAAGAAATGAGAGAAATGGAATCCTTAAATAGAGTGGTTTCATAGGAGGAACCGTGCATGACACTGAGGAGAATACTACATCTGAGGCCGTTTTTAAGTTGCCTTCTTCAGTAATTTCAATGGGATGATGTGCTATTGAGGGATATATTTTGTGTTTCCACGTTCTCTTTTCACCTCTACTTGTTGTAATAGTCTCTCTTGGCCAAATTTGAGGTGGAGCTACAGGTAACTTTTCCATTTGGTGCGGTGAAGAGTGTCGTTTTTCCCAGGATTCAGAATCTACGTCCAGTGCTTTCATGTCTCTATTGCACGCATCCTTGAAACACAGCCATGTTTGATAGGCGCCTAACAGTGCTGTCTAACCCCTCAAAATTACAAGTCTTCAAAACATGGTTGCAAATTTACACAGACCAAATGTCTTGTGGGTGTAGAGTAGCCTTCTAGTTTTGAAAGAAAGTTCAAAAAACAATTGCCCATTTATAATACGCGGATAACGTTCCGAGGGACTGTTCTTTCCAAAGATCTGAAGAAGAAGTAGAAGACGTAGAAAAAGAACAATAACAATATGAACAATAACAATACGACAAAGAAGAAGAAGAAAACGAAGAATAGCAACATGAAGAAGAAGAAGACGTAGTAGAAGAAGAAGAAAATGAAGAAGAAGAGGAAAAAGAAGAAGAAGACGTATAAGAAGAAGAAGAAGAACAAGAAGAAGAAGAAAAATAAAAATAGCAATATGAAGAAAAAGAAAAAAAAAACCTATAAGAAGAAGAAGAAGAAAAAGAAGAAAAAGAAAAAAAAGAGGAACAAGATTAGAAATATGAAAAAGAAGAAGAAAAAGAAGAAGAAGAAGTAGATGAAAGAGGAAGAAGTGTACTTTAGATGGTGGACCTGGATCCTCCAAGCTGCAGGGCAATGATAGGCGTCTCAATAAGTTGACCGCTGTGGGTGGTGTCGATTCTTATTTCATTGGTACGATTGCTGTAAAACACCCTGTTCCAGGAGTGATACGTGGACTAGTAGTGGAGCCTTGGTCAATATATTTCACCTGTCCCTGATATTCCTCTTCACTACCACCAAGATCGGTATGTTTCACCTGACCCTGATATTCCTCTTCACTACCACCAAGATCGGTATGTTTCACCTTACCCAGATATTCCTCTTCACTACCACCAAGATCGGTATGTTTCACCTGACCCTGATATTCCTCTTCACTACCACCAAGATCGGTATGTTTCACCTTACCCAGATATTCCTCTTCACTACCACCAAGATCGGTATGTTTCACCTGACCCTGATATTCCTCTTCACTACCACCAAGATCGGTATGTTTCACCCGACCCTGATATTCCTCTTCACTCCCACCGAGATCGGTATGTTTCGCTTGGCGCTGATGCTACTCTTCACCCCCACCAAGATTACTATGTTTCATCTCGCCCTAATGTTACCCTTTTTTTCCTAACTTGGTCAGTCCATTTCACCTGGCCCTAATGTTACCCTTCGCTCCTACCTTGATCAGTACGTTTCACCTGGTCCTGATGTTACCCTTCGCTCCCCATTCGCATACACATAAGACACTTACATATTCTGTCAGTCGTTTTGAATTTCTTTCTAGCAGCGATCCGTTGGGGCTGGCAGGTACAATATGTTTGTCGATCCGTGGGCTGGCTTTCACACCAACATACTCCCTTTGCCTTGTAGATCCCTTGATGATTGGAGTTCCGAATCACTTCGCCGGTAATTGTGTCTGCGTGAGAAATAGAACTTCTAATTTGTTACATTGAAAATATAATATAATGATTTATTATTGTATTTTTAACTGAAATATAATTACATGCAACATTGCAAGAATAGCTTCCCGGTTGGCTCAGTTTTAACTGTAACAAATACTGCGAAACGACCGCGTAAAGAGCTAACACCTTCAACAACGTGGTTACTCCAGCCATTTTATAATGGCTGCGATGTGTGGAACTTCCGAAATGCTAATGCAGAAAGAGTTCCCGTCGCTCAACGTAATATGGAGCGAAGAATATTTCACATATTCCTTCGACGTCAAATCTGCCCCGTAGACATTAGACGTCCAACTTCCTTCAGTGACATAGAGATGTCGCGCTGTTACGAATATACAGTTGGGTCAACCATGCCGTGCGCATGCCAGATCACAGATGGACACGTAGTAGAACGTCATTGTGGCCCTATAACTTTAGCGGCTCTGGTGGGTGCCCAAGGTTGGAATGGAGATAAGTTCTGAAGGAAGCCCTGAATCCAACATAGAACACCGAGGGAAAACGAGCGAATGTGTTTACTTGACATTTGTCTACCTGACATCAGACACATGTGCCTGATTGAATACAACATTCGTTTATTCAGAGATTTTAAAGTTTAGAGATTTGTAGAATCAGAAACATGAGAACAAAAACTATTACTCCGATGAATTCCATTATTGTTTATTGAGAATGACAAACAAACAAAAGACCACAGTAGGCTGATATGCATGCTGTGAAAGATGACTTAGAACGGTTGCGGACAGGGCTATGCACTTTATCGTGTAAATCCACAGCTGTAAGAGCACATATACGTTTGGTGCATGTTATTGTCAAGGTGACAACTACAGTGATAAAGTATAGTGTTCCTGTCGCTATAATAAGATATCATATCGCAGTTGATGTGCGATCCATCTTCTATTGTACACAAATGAACCTCCGTCCTACTACCAAATTGAGATAACCGACCACTAAAGAGAGGGATGAGCCTATCAACATTGATAAATAGTTTATAGCACATAGAAACAAACACTGGAAGAGAACACAAATCGCTCTTGCACAAGCTATGTTATGCAGACAACCATTCTGAGTGTTTAACATTATAAAAAAATAGCACTATGAAAAAGATAACAAGAACATCGACAACAACAACATCGATATAGAAGAACAATATTCTCAGAAAATGACGACAACAACAGCAGCAACGGTAACAATAACAATAACGACAACGAGCATGGCAACGGCAACAACAACAACAAGTATGACAATTACAACAGCAACAACAACAATAACAACAAAAAAAAAAAAGCAACAGTGACAACAACAACAGGAACGAATATAACAACTACAACAGCAACAATAACAACACCAAAATAACCTCGGCAACATCGACAAGAACAACAGCAACAAAATAACAACAACAGGGAGAACAATAACAATAAAACAACAACAACAATGACAACAAAAATGACAAAGACGAAAACAGCAACAAAGAGAATATTGACAACACAAAGGGCAACAACAACAAGGAGAATAATGACAACAAAAAGGGCAACAACAACAAGGAGAATATTGACAACACAAAGGGCAACAACAACAAGGAGAATAATGACAACACAAAGGGCAACAACAACAATGAGAATAATGACAACACAAAGGGCAACAACAACAAGGAGAATAATGACAACACAAAGGGCAACAACAACAAGGAGAATAATGACAACACAAAGGGCAACAACAACAAGGAGAATAATGACAACACAAAGGGCAACAACAGTGAGAATAGTGAGAACAAAAAATGACAAAGACGACAACAGAGAAAACAATGGCAACTAAAATGACAACGACAACAGCAACAACAGCGACAACACCATAAGAGTCAGGCTACAAATTTTTACAGCATTCGTTACTCACCATTGCTACAGTCCTGGGGGCAGTTTAAGAAATGTAAGCTCTCAAGTTGGCTACATACACGGTTGGGGCAGGTGTCGAGGCTTGGAGTACATGTGCTGTAGTTCGTAGACATGGTGTGATCACCTGCGCGCCAGCTGCAGCGACCAGTTGGTGCTCCTAACCCACATGAACTTGTACAACTTTCTGACGTATTGTGGACTGAGCATCCAAGATCTGCGAATGCATGTCTTTTGTTAATAAAGAAAAATGGTACATGGTTGTCACTATAGCTGAGAGGTGAAGCTGCATGCTTCTTGGGAAACGAAAGCTAGTAACGGTTGGGTTTCGAATCCTGCACAGTTCAAGTGCCTTCTAGTCTCAATGGAGGTGAGATCAGTGTAAAGACATTTTGGAGATTGTCGAAAAACTCGGAGATCTCGTGTACACGCTGTGCACGTAATATAACCATTGGCTGTTGACAAGTGATAAAAGTGAGATGCCAGCCGATGTCCGGGCAAAAAAATATGAAAAAGGGAATACAGTTCCAACGAAATACGCAATCTACCTTCTTCTAGGGCTAGAAAGCTTATTGACCAGTAAACTGGGGACCAAGTGGTCTCAAGGTAAGACGGCGGCCTAGTGTACTGGAGGTCTCGGAATCAAATCACTGTGGAGACCGGGGATTTTGTTCACGTAGACTTTCTGGTATTTCCAATGCAACAACCCCTGCTTAGGCATAATTAAAAATTATGTTAAAGATCTTTCCAACATATTACGGTATCCATACCAGTGCTACGGAGTTCGTGCATTGTGCTGAGATTCTCAAAAAAATTATAGAGAAAAACAGATCACGTATGTGCTAAAACGTGTGCAATAACTTTGATTCTTCGACTAAACTGAACTAAAAAACTAAGTAAGTAAACATTGCAAAATGAGTAACGTATTACGAATAGCCTTCGGCTACCTGACAAGAGACATATCATGCCTATTTGAAGACCAGAGTCCCAAGTATTCAAATTAATGGTATGAAGAATAATATCAGGATCTGGTGACAACGATGGAATCTCATTTCCACGCAATGATCCTGTTAACATGCCGTGTTACAATAGTCTGGCCCACAAGGTAGGATCAATACAGGGATCTCCATACCTGTGAGACTAATGTGGGATAAAGATACTGAACAGTACATGAGCTGCAATGGCCAGCGACCAAAAGCTGACCGCTAGCGTCAGGGCCAGCGAAATAGAACTAACAAGACCCTTCTACAATCTCCACGCTATGTTCATGGATACCAGGCTGCAACAGAGCAGACTGGATAAAGAGAAGGGATCGAAGAGGAAAGGTTAACACGTTACTTAAAAATTACTGATGAAGTTGGATGTGTCGGACCGAAAAGTGCAAATATTGCAATCAATCTGTAAACAACATCCTGCTACTTGCAAAGTCTTTTCAGAGCTTATTAGCGCGAGATTCCGAACGAAGAAGAAGAAGAAGAAGAAGAAGAAGAAGATTACTGTGAAGTCACACTCCACTACAGACAAGATGACTCAGGCCACCCTCTTCAGTACCCTTCAGAGTATAAGAAGAGCCACTGTAACTCGCTTCTAAAGAAACGTCGTAAAGATTCAAATTAACTCAGTAGAATGGCTTTATACAATAACATGAGCAACAACAACAAGACACATGACAACACAATGACCCGGAGTCGAACATTAAGGTATCACTCATCGACTGAAAACATGACTAGGAGAATGGTAGAGTGTTTGCTTATAATGGTAAAGGAACATTGTTCGATCCGCATTATCAACTTATTTGTAAATGGGTACCTGGAACGAAAAGCTGTGTGGAAGGGAAATCGCCACATCTCATAACAATGTTGAAATTTAGCACAATAAAGTTGTTAGCTCTTCATCCTCAATAGCGAGGGGACGGCGTGGCCTAGTGGTTAAGTGGCACGGCTCACAACCAGAAGGTGCTGGGTTCGTTCCCCATCACAGCACCGGCCGTTACCCCGGGGAAGCAAACCCTTAGAAAATGCAGGAGGAAGCAGACCTTTACCAAAAATGCATGCTGAAGTCGGATGCACTGGGCAGATAGGCGCAAAATAAAAACCACAGTGTAACGCACACCCGCCTTTGGGAATAGAGAAATAAGGCGAACGCAAAAAAAAAAAATTAAAAATCCCCAATAGCTAGTCTGATTTGTGTAGTGGTAGATCAATATCTTTTTAAGACAAAGATAAAGTGTTTAACTCCCGCTACCGTGATGCTCCTGTTTACCGAAATGTAGATGGGCACCTGAACTACGGTTAAGGAAGGAAAATGCAGCAAGGAAGGGAACTGACCATCTCATCTCATAAAAAGTGTTGAGATCCAGCGCAAAAAAGACTTTAGCACATCCCCCCCCCCCCCCCCCCCCCCGCCATCAGCAGTGTCTACTGTAGGACGACCTCTACATTTAACTAAACACTGAACCTGTCTAAGACGGATGTGTCGGACCGAAAGGTGCAAATATCGCAGTCAAACTTTAAACTAGCGACACAACGCATTCCGTTCTCTGGACTACATCCTGCTTCATGCAAAGCCCTGCTCAGGACTTGGTAGCGGGAGATTGAGAACGAACGCAGAAGAAGAATAAACACTGAAACAAAGTAGTACACGAATTGAAGATAATATTTACAAAACTGTCACCTTCCAAGCTTGCAGTAAGTGGCATATAAATGGGATTGAAGATGTGGACTAGCTGCCTCGCTATGTAGAACAAGTGCAAATGAAATCGTCACTTCAAATTTTCGAATACGGACTTTCTGTAAACGGGGTCAACTGTAATGATATCGCTATGCTTGACATGGAGCGAAAAGACGAATTTAGGAATCAGTAAATCGATGAATCGATTTAAATAATCAATAAGTGAATAACAAATAAAGTGAGGCTGCGGCGGTAACGTAGATTAAAATAAACCGTTGAAAACATTTATTGGTACGTTCAGATACCGCGCTGGGATCAAGGTGCTGAGCAGCGCATGGGCTGCAGCTCTCAGAGTCTCATAGCTGATTGATAGCGTTAGAGCTAGCGAACAAGAGCTGCCAAGACCCTTCTACACCTGCACACGGTGATCCTAGCAAATTTCTGAAGTCGGATGTGTTGGACCGAAAGGTGCAAATATCGCAGTCAAGCTGTAAACTACGACACAACGCATTCCGTTTTTTGGACTACATTCTACTACTTGTAAAGTCCTTTTCTAAGAGAAAAACAAACATGAAACCTACTTTAGGACAAACGGTTTTGAATAGGGACAACAGACAACAACAATAAAAGCTAACAAGAGAAATTAAGATATGAAAACATAAATTAGTAAGGAAATGTACTTAGCTGGATAGCACACACGAACTTGTATTTGTCTCTACAATAAATGAACTAATCGACTAATTAATCAAACAAACAAATAAAGCAAATAATGTATCACACCTAATCAAATCTGTAAACAATCAATTCAGCAAGCAATCTGTCAAAATATAAATAACTCAACGAATTAATGAGTCACAAACAATTATTTACAATATCAATAAATACATCAATGAATCAGTCACAAACAATCATTTAAAATATCAATAAATCAATGAATCAATAAGTCACAAACAATCATTTAACATTTAAATGAATCCATGAATGAATCTGTCACAAACAATCATTTAACATTTAAATGAATCCATAAAAGAATCAGTCACAACCAATCATTTAAAATATGAATAAATCAATAAGTCACAAACAATCATTTAACATCTAAATGAATCCATGAATGAATCAGTCACAAACAATCATTGAAAATATAAATTAATCCATGAATGAATCAGTCACAAAAAATCAATCGAACAATTAGTCAATGAATCAGTCACAAACAATAAATCAAAATATCAATAAATTTATTAATGAATCTATGACAAGCAATGAATCACATATCAATAACATGCTAAATACCAATAAATCAATGAATGAATCAGTCACAAACTATCAATAAAAAATATCAATAAATCAACAAACAAAAAACGAATCAGTCAATCAATGCCTAACTGGATTTCCCGCGAGGTTATAAGACCATCCACTTACTGCATTTTCTAGGCCTGTGAGATCTGCTATTGTTGTTGATATTGATGGAGAGAGCAAAAATCTGCGTCTGACCACCTTTGTCCGTCCTGGTCACTGTGACTGTGACGGGATGCGATTGGCTATAGCTTAGCGATAAAGTTGATAATATATTTGAGAAATATTTCATCAGAATAAAGCAATGAAACATGTAAAAAGAATTAAAAGCTTGTTATAATAGCAAATAATGCAGACTAGTTCAGCCACAACAGCAAAAATCATGCATAGAGGTAAAAAAAACTGGTGTTCTGATGCTTCTACTGTACTGTCAAGTGTTATGTAATGATGTATACTGAACAAAGAAAACAAATAGCCGATGTTATTGAATGCTAACAATGATTAAGATTACGTCTTTATGTGCCCTGACATCAGCGATATGTGGAGAGCTGTAGTAGCTTTGCTCACATCCTGATCGTGCTGATGAAGGTGGACAGGCCTCCTTGTGCAATGTTTAGCTTAATCTGCCTGCCGCTCATTACTTTGGGGTTCACGTCTATCTCCTACCTCGTTAGCCAGGCTGCCATGAAAACATCCCGTTTCCACCAGAGACAACTACGAGGAAGTCGAGTTACACGCCATAGCCAGTATATTTTGCCTACCCCTGACATGTCTGGTATATAATGTTTTACCTGACCAGACTTTAGTATCCTCTCTTCACGAAATAAGTTAGTTCAAGACAAAACTGAACAATGTGTAGGCATAATAAGTTAACCAACAACACATAAAATATAATATTTATCACCGTAGTAGTAGTAAGTAGTACGCAGATGAAGCCAATCATAGCACAACCGCCTGGAGAACTTCGGTACTCCTTCATCAGCACGCTCGGGATGTGAGGAAAGCTACTATAACCCACCACCTTATGCCCTTTTCAGGGCGCACAAAAGAGTATACATACTCAATGTGGACATTCAACAACAACAATACAAATGCAAATATTTGACAAAAATAAATAAAATTAGCCATCAAATCAACAGCACACGCCTCTGGCTATATACATAGTACTTTTTATACTTCGTTATCGTCCAGTGAGCAATATTTTCTGCATGATGAAGCTGCTATCCACAGGCACAACACTCTTGGGTCACAACATCTTCAATGTTTATTTCCAGTTGTTTTTGATTTTCCAACCCAATGAACGCTTGTGACTCTTCAAATGTGACTTGAAGTTCATAATTCTAAACCTAAGTGTTTCAGTTAAAAGCTTTTTAATGACCTGCACAAGATCCATCAACATGTGATGGATTAACAGATACCAATAGTAGGGGCTGTGTACAATATTTTTGCTCTATGGGTTATAGGGAAGTTGGTTGAAATAGGAGAAATAGAAGTTCACACAAACGGACAACGGTCTTTCATTGTCTTATTTTCTTTTCGCTTATCCTGTTATGCCTTTCAGTGTCAGGTTATGAATAGTTCTCTAGAACGAGCCCGTATGTGTGGTTCATACACAGTATCATTTACAGCCTCATAAATTTTTGTAAGCCACCTTTTTTGTGGTCTACCTTTGGCTTTGAATCCGTTGTATCTAAAAAGCATTGCTTGTTGGAGTGTGCTGCGTGGTAGTGGACCAGTTACATGGCCAAACCATTGAGGTTGCTGTCTTTTAATTTAATCCAATACTGATGTTGTTGCCACTAGTCTCCTGATGTTATTATTTCTGATCATGTCTATCCTTGTTCTCCCTCTATTTTTCGCCGGTATTTAATTTCTGTTGTTACAAAGTAGCGATTGTCATTTGATGTTAGTGTCCAGTTTTGACATTGATAGCATACTGTCTGGACGAAAATCGTGTTGTATAAAGCTCTTTTGGTAGTTATTGTCACATGCTTGCAATGAACTATTGGAGTTAATTATACAATGATCTGATTTGCTTTATTGCATCTATGTTGGATTTCCGCCGTAATTCTTTCGTTTCCAGATAACGTGCTCCCTAATTATGATAACGGCCATGTCAAGTTAATCAAAAGCTTGTAAACATCAAATCTGTTAGCCGTAAGGTACATACTTTGAAAGTTTATCAGCGTCGTTCACGTAAACATCCCCGCTAGCGGTAACTGCCAGCATCGTGCTGATGGATGGATGAGTGATTCCAGAAATGGAATACGTAGTTGTACTAGAAATATTAGTCATGCTCAACTGTGCAAGCTGAAAAACCTGCAACAACAAAATCTTTGATGTAGTGCAGTTTAATGGTATATTTTGACTGAATGATAATGGTAGTTCTGAAATACATGATTTTCTTCAGTAAAGTTATAGCGATATATTCAAATAGAGCGATATGGATATTTGCATGTACAGTGATACTGACATCTTCAAGTAGAGATATCTCTAAGTAGAGTGATGGTGACATCTCCAAGTAGAATGACAACGATTTCTACAAGTATAGTGATAGTGATATCCCCAAGTAGAGTGATAGTGATATCTCATATTAGAGTGATAGTGATATCTCATATTAGAGTGATAGTGATATCTCATATTAGAGTGATAGTGATATCCCCAAGTAGAGTGATAGTGATATCTCATAGTAGAGTGATAGCGATATCTCATAGTAGAGTGACAACGATATCTACAAGTAGACTGATAATGATATTTCCAAGTAGAGTGATACTGATATCTCCACGTAGAGTGATAGTGATATCCTCCAGTAGAGAGTGATATCTCCAAGTAGAGTGATAGTAATGTATCTAAGTAGATATATCTTTAAGTAGAGTGATAGTGATATCTTCAAGTTGAGTGATATCTTCAAGTTGAGTGATATCTTCAAGTACAGTGATATCTTCAAGTACAGTGATATCTTCAAGTAGAGTGATATCTCCAAGTAGAGTGATAGTAATATCTCGTAGTAGAGTGATAGTGATATTTTCCAGTAGAGTGATTGTGATATCGTCAAGAAGAATGATATTCCCAAGAAGAATGATATCTCCAAGTATAGTTATATCTCCAAGGAGAGCGGTTATGCTATTTTCTAGTTGTGTGCTTGGAATATTTTCAAGCACGAGATAGAGAGAGGAAGGAAGCGTCAGATACAGATAAACTGTTAAATATAGATCTATGTATGTGTGTACCTCTGTGTTAATGTGTTTAAGAATGCATTTCAATGCTGAGATGTGAAATTCTGATCACAGATTGGGTTTCTTCAACATAAGACTAGATAAATATATGTATGTGTAAATATCGCCGACATATATATATATAAATATATATATATATGTGTGTGTGTGTGTGTGTTATGTTATATATTATATCATATATTTCCCCTGTGATTGCTACCGAAGATACTCCGCGTAGATTCTACTTTAACCACTAATGGCTACTTTGCTGCTGTAATGTCAAAGCATACTCGAAATTATAACTTTTACTAATGAAGACAGCGGCAGTAATGCCCATGTATACTAGAAACTATACATCGTACTAATGAATGTTGTGTTGCAGTAATGACCAAGTTTGTTAGAGAGTATACCACTTACTAATGAATACTTAGCTGCAACAATGTCCATGAAGACCTCTTCTGGGTGTAACGGTTTGTTTGCAGTTAAAATATCCGTCTGATTTAGACCAGCGGGAATAACAATTCTATGGACAGCCTGTGGAATAAAACATCTTTACAACTTCTTCTGCACATCTGCTTTTGTTGTTTTATTATTTCTGTTTCTAAGAATCGACGTCACTGCACTCTGTGCATACACATAGGTGCTCAGTTTCTCTCAGCAAATGGCACAGGTTGCGTATACTGATGGTCTCCGTAGTTCCCTGGTTGTATACGCTCCTGCTCCTGCTCGCGCGCGCCCCACTCCGCTCTAACGTCGTCTCAGGCGCCCCATTCCGCTCGAACCATGTTTGCAGTCTGTGGATTGCTTTATCATTTATTACGGTGTCCTCATCCAACAGGCGGTCAATGATCTATTTTAAAATGTCATTAATATCCATCATTAATGAGCCCATGATGGGAGCATGTGAAGCCAGGATGTCAGCTCTTTCGATGCACTGAGCCTCAGCACGACCAGGGCAGAAAAACATAGCATACCCTGGAGGTTTGAGGCTTCAATAGCTGCTATGCACTCGTACCTCAGTCCTTCTGTACCTACTGAAGTACGGGTTGCGCGTCTGTCACGGCGACTGCCCTTGTTAAAGGGGTCTCGGATAGCCATCTCAACACTGAGGTCACTGCTCGCCTTTCCATTCTCAAACTGGAGGTTACTAACATGTATGATCAACTTCCCTCATCAATGACATGTCCTCTTACTCTAGCTGAAAAGCCCCAACCTCATGTCCCACTGCAGACCACCGATACGTCGATCTAAATGACGGAATCACTATCTTGTGTGTTCTCAGTTATCAGATGATTCACCTCGAGCTCTGCTCTTCCGTTGACCAATTCTCTGCATTCCTTGCCTAAGGTTTTGATGGCACTCTGATACTCTATCATATCACCAGTGTGGACAAATTCTTCACCCTTGACTATCGCCTAAGCTGGAACGACTTGTCGGATTGTTTTCTCTGCCTGTGCCATCCATGACGTTGGTTTCTAGATTCATGATCCCTTGATGTATGAGATACTACTGTTCAGAGTGTGCCACATATCTGTGGTGACATGTATATAGGCTTTGGCCCATTTCAGTTTATGTCTGGATGTCACGATAACAATCCCAGCATGTACCACATCTTCACAATCGGAGTATCTATAGTGCAACACAGAAACACTCGCGTACCTTCATTTTGGATACGTTCCAATCTTTCCCACTGATAGTGTGACGATAGTGTGACGATGTCCAGTCCGTAATCAATAAATGACAGCACAACATGACGAGATAGGAAGAATAGGAGGCGCTGTTTCAAGTTGGCAGCAGCCATGGTTTTGAGTTCTCCTAGCCCTCGCTTACATCTCGGTACAGCCTGGTGAACATGTCAATTATAAGAGAGAATGCGATCAAATGTCACTTCGAGGGATTTCAACAGGTTGCACCTGTCAATGGTGCATCCTTCAAATGTGACGCCTGTGAGTTCAGCCGTTACTATTGAGGTATTCAATGATCACCACATCATACAGGCCTTTCTCGGATTGGTTTGGGAGATGGAGTCCTCGTACTACTCTGAGATAGTCTGTAAGGTTTCCTGGGTATCTTTGACCAATCCATGCCTGTCTGAGCTAGTCATGTACGCCAGGATGTCATTTGTAAATGTTAAAGTTCGTCCTGTCCATGTGGGTTGAATTTTGACTACTTTTACTTTGCAGATGTTGAATGGCACTGATGAGAAGACATTTGAGGCAGTCCTGGACACATTTCCTTCAACTACGAAACGACATCACTGCAAACTTGATAGACATTTACATACTCAAATTATGACTACAAATGGCGGTATGGGAGGGATATTGACACAGAGTTGTCAAATAAAAATCTTGAAAGTTGCAAACGATTTTCAAAATTTGCCAGAAAGATGCTGAACATATTAAAATATTCCTGTCTTAATCCGATCTATTTATTTTACGGCGCAAAATATAAAGAAACGGAATTTTTACAGATATGTCATTATTAACAGTACCATTAATAACGAATGTTTAAAGTAATGCCAGTATAAATTATAGACATAATTAATTCAATCGACAAGTCAAATACAAGTTAGACACTTATTTTCAAATAATGAAAATTCTTGAAATATATCCACATGCATGACAATCCAACATACAGTAGGTTAATTAGTTAACTAATTTCAATATTATAACAAAATAGGAACATTATCGTGTACTCAATTTGGCTGTATAATTAAAATCAATCACACACAAATAATATAGAAGATATAATTTTGGTTGTAATGTCGACATTCAAGAAGTTGCCGCGCTTGTTTGTCATTTTTCTCCTGGGTTAACATAGCCGTATGTGTTCAGGTAAAGATGCAGGAATACTTCTATAATCATCAGGCATGTATACTTTCTTCGAATTGCCTCACGAAGCACTGACAGATCGTCACAGGAAGCATTACCTTATGAATACACTTTATAGAAAGCCCATTTGCCCCTCTAAAAGACACACAGGTACATCATTCTTTGACTGTACGTTTTGAACACGGACGACATTTTGTATTTCAGCTGCGCACGTGCATACGTGCTCGAGTGCTTCACCGGGGTCTTTGTGTATGACAAAGACAAGAATAGCACCACTGCTCCACAGAGGGCATGTCGTCAGAGGCGACTAACTGTGTGACATAGCATAACACCGGCCATGGTTAAGTTGTTTGTTTAGAGCAGTATAGATGGTGCCTAACAGGCTGCGGGTCTACTTTGCTCTAGTGTTTGAGTCTATTAAGAAAGACTCGCACATCCGTTAACCACCCTCCGTATGCGCTTGGTCCAACGCTGCGGAGAATTAAGCTGCTCGAGCCTAGCCCGCTAAGCAGGACACCTTTCTCCCGGCTACATCCAGATCATACCAGAGCCGGGACCTGCAAAGGGGCATCTGCCTTGTAGAAGTACATGTCGACTAAGAACTAAGAACGTGCATATAACACCTAGCGACTGTTACCCGAAGTATTCATGAAGCTGATGACACATTTAAACACTTACTAACAACATTTGCAGATAAGCTTATGACCTACTTACTTACATACTCTCCGTATCCAGGGCACCACGTCACACATCGTGTTTCAAATCTTCAGCCACGTGGATTCTCTTGTCATGTTCCACAAATCCTTATTACATGTTTCCAAAAACTGTGGCCAGGTCATCAGGTGTTCTGGGGCTTATGTTGCTCCCCAGTCACATGTGTTAGCATTCGTGTATCCCCATCTCTGTACGTTCTTCCTGCATCGTGATACACCGGTTCGGAGACCATTTGGTGACTTCCATGGGGTATCCTAGCACACGTTCCTATCTCAGCTGGGGTATCCTAGCACAAGTTCCTCCCTCAGCTGGGGTATCCTAGCACAAGTTCCTCCCTCAGCTGGGGTATCCTAGCACAAGTTCCTCCCTCAGCTGGAGTATCCTAGCACAAGTTTCTCCCTCAGCTGGGGTATCCTAGCAAGTCCCTCCCTCAGCTGGAGTATCCTAGCACAAGTTCCTCCCTAATCTGGGGTATCCTAGCACAAGTTCCTCCCTCAGCTGGAGTATCCTAGCACAAGTTCCTCCCTCAGCTGGAATATCCTAGCACAAGTTCCTCCCTCAGCTGGGGTATCCTAGCACAAGTTTCTCCCTCAGCTATAGTATCCTAGCACAAGTTCCTCCCTCAGCTGGGGTATCCTAGCACAAGTTTCTCCCTCAGCTATAGTATCCTAGCACAAGTTCCTCCCTCAGCTGGAGTATCCTAGCACAAGTTCCTCCCTCAGCTGGAGTATCCTAGCACAAGTTCCTCCCTCAGCTGGGATATGCTAGCACAAGTTCCTCCCTCAGCTGGGATATCCTAGCACAAGTTCCTCCCTCAGCTGGGATATCCTAGCACAAGTTCCTCCCTCAGCTGGGGTATCTTAGCACAAGTTCCTCCCTCAGCTGGGGTATCCTAGCACGTTCCTCCCTCAGCTGGGGTATCCTAGCACAAGTTCCTCCATCAGCTGGGGTATCCTAGCACGTTTCTCCCTCAGCTGGGGTATCCTAGCACAAGTTCCTCCCTAAGCTGGGGTATCCTAGCACAAATTCCTCCCTCAGCTGGGGTATCCTAGCACAAGTTCCTCCCTAAGCTGGGGTATCCTAGCACAAGTTCCTCCCTAAGTTGGGGTATCCTAGCACAAGTTCCTCCCTCAGCTGGGGTATCCTAGCACGTTCCTCCCTTAGCTGGTGTATCCTAGCACAAGTTCTCCCTCAGCTCAATCCATTTTTCGGTCTTTTTTATTTCCAGGGACAAGTCTGCAGGAGCTGTGTTGACTGTAGGAACTTCGTCTATACTTCAGTCTTGTGCACACCTTGTGGTTGAAATATAGGAGCGTTATTCTGTTTTTCTTCTACGATTTATGATGCGACACCTTTTAGTGTCTCAGGTTGTGCTGCGCCGATTATATAGTCTATTTATGATGCGACACCTTTTAGTGTCTCAGGTTGTGCTGCGCCGATTATATAGTCTATTTATGATGCGACACCTTTTAGTGTCTCAGGTTGTGCTGCGCCGATTATATAGTCTATTTATGATGCCACACCTTTTAGTGTCTCAGGTTGTGCTGCGCCGATTATATAGTCTATTTTTTCAGATGAAATCGGTTTTAGTCAAGCTGTAGCTATCTGGCCAGTCTCATTAATTAGTGCGTCTACACATTAGACACGTGCAACGATACTGACTTACTCTCGTATGTAGTTTTAAAAAAATACTGTATTTAGTTTAATCTTTCGTTGGTTCTTAATTACCTAAGTTACATAACAGATCTTTAATTTAAGACTGCTAAAGCAAGAACAATCTGGAACAGCAAAATAAATTGTATCATGTGTTTGTTGATTTCAAGAAGGCGTTTGAAAGGGTATGGCAAAAAGCGCCACGGACAACCATGAGGAGGTATAAAATCAACGGAAATATTATACAGGTCCTTGAACACATGTATGACAAGGCGTCCATTACAGTTCTTGTGAATGGGAGGCGCGAGGACTGGTTTCACACATCAGTCGGTATGAGACAGGGGTGTACACTCTCCCCAAAACTTTCCAACATATTCCTTGAGGGAATTATGAGTGAGGTACTTGACAATCACGTTGGTACTGTCAAGATAGGAGGCCGAACGATTACCAATCTTAGTTTGGCAAATGACATCGGCGGGTTGGCGGGCACAGAAGCGGAACTCCGGGAATGGGTAAGAAGACTTGATGAAACAGCTCTTGACTATGGTATGGAGATAAACGCTGGAAAGACACAATCATAGACCAACAACGCCGAGGGCTTCAACAGTAGGATAAAAGCCAGGCAGCGAGAGTGCCGGGCCTCATGCCTCGAAGGGGCCCACCCTTGACTACTGGTGGTCACCCCCCCCCCCCCATGTGTTGTGCAGTCAAGGCACATGGCTATGGAGCAATTTCTATTGACAAAAAACTCAAGACCCTCAAAATACTACAGTGGAATGCGGAGGGAGTCATTAACAAAAAGCTTTCCCTAACACATCACCTGCATGAAGGTAAGATTGATGTGGGATGTATCCAGGAAACGCACCTCAACAATAACCATAAATTCTCAATCAGAGGATACCAGACCTTCCGTCTCGATAGAGAAGGTCACAAAGGAGGGGTCCTGATTCTGACCCGAAACTGCATACCGAGTAGCGCGGTATCTGTCAATCACACCGGACAAGCAGAAATTGTAGGAGTTGACATAATGGCTCAAATTACGAAGCTCCGCATTTTCAATCTGTACGGACCACCAAATAAAGACCTATCGCTTTCGAGTATGGAAGTCAAAGACTCCAACTGCATAGTAGTTGGAGACTTCAACAGCCACTCGGAGAGATGGGGATACTCGGACACAGACAGCAGAGGTGACGAAGTGGAAGATTGGGAGATAGACACAAATCTCTCCCTAATCAATAGGCCGGAGGATAGCCCTAGTTTCTATTCTTGAACATGGCATACCACCTCGACTCCAGACTTGGCCTTCTTCACACAGGACATACACCATAAAATAGACCGCCAGGTGCTAAACCAATTGGCAGGTAGCGACCACAGGCCGATCAGGCTAGACATTTATGTGGAAATAGGCCCACAGGAAACAAAACCGCTCCCACGTTGGAATTACAAACGAGCCGACTGGGACAGATTTACAATCCTGACAGATGGGCTGTGTGAAACCATCAACACACGAAACAACAAAATGAAGCCTATGGTGGAGAGCCTAAGCAAGGCAATAATGCAAGCCGCCATTGAAACCATCCCAAGAGGGGCTAGGAAAAACTATAAGCCCTATTGGAATGATGAGTTGCAGAAAGCGGAAGATGCAGTCACAAATGCTAGGAACATGGCAGAACGAGAACAATCTATAGAAGCAAACATCGCCATCAAAGCCGCCACGGCGAAATACAAATACACTCTAAACCAAACAGCAAGAGAAAGCTGGAAAAACAAAACTGAAAGCCTCAACCTAGACAAAGAAGGGAACAAACTATGGAAGCTTGTCAGAGCCATGAATGACGAAACCCCTTCAAACAAACAAATTACCATCAAGCAGGGCGAAAAACTTGCTCACTGGTAAAAAAGCCGCAAACGCTTTTGTCGAACACTATGCCAGAGCAAACCACATCGAGGTCCCTGCAGATAGTCATACATACATTAGTGAAGAGCAAAAGGGGCACGACAACATCAATACGGCACCTAAAGAGCATATGATGGCCAAATTAACAATGAGTGAAATGGAAGAGGCCATGAGAACATTAAAGAAAAGGAAATCTCCCGGAAATGACGGGATAACAAACGAAATGCTGATGGGGCTGGGCCAAACAGCGAAGAGGAAACTGCTATCGGTCCTGAACCAAAGCTGGAAAAGGGGAATTGTACCACAGGCATGGAAAGACGCAATACTGGTACCAGTACCAAAAACAGGAAAGGACAAAACAGATCCAAATGGATACAGGCCCATAAGCCTACTGAGCTGTGTCGGCAAGCTGATGGAACGGATGATAAACACCAGACTGATGTGGCATCTGGAAGAAAAACGAATACTAATTCCACAGCAAGCCGGCTTTAGACAGCACAGATCCACTGAGGACCAGGTCATCCTCATAGCCCAGGAGATAGAAGATGCCTACCAGGCACAGAAACACACAGTAGCTGTTTGGGTGGATCTGGAAAAGGCATTTGACAAAGTCTGGAAAGATGGACTTAGAGTCAAGCTAAGCAGAAGTGATGTTTGTGGGAAAATGTACAAGTGGATCAACCACTACCTCAAACAAAGAACCGCCAGAGTCCAAGTACAAGGGCAGATGAGCAAAAAGGTGACACTCGAGCAGGGAGTACCCCAAGGGGGAGTACTGTCACCCACACTCTTCCTGGTATATATAAACGATATTACAGAGAATATACCAAGAAAAGTCCATAGCTCAATGTTTGCAGACGATCTGGCTATGTGGACCTCTGAAAAGAATCTCACCATAGCAAGAAATCGGATGCAGACGGCCCTAACATCGCTGGAAGAGTGGGCGAACTCATGGCTGGTCAAAATAAACGAGGAGAAAACCACATGCACAATATTCTCGCTTTCATTAAAACCTCAAAGTACCAAATTAAGTCTAAATGGCAAATTCCTGCAGCCAAACGACAACCCAACCTATCTGGGAGTCACATTTGATCGACGCATGACATGGAAAAGTCAGATTGAGAGAAACCGAATGAAAGCCAGAGAAAGAATGGCAATCATGAGGAAACTTGCTGGCACTAGCTGGGGAGCAGACGAAGGCATACTAAAGAAACTGTACACTGGAAGAGTGAGACCAGCTCTCGAGTATGGCATTGCGGTATGGACAACAGCAGCGAAGGCGAACTTCGATAAAGTTAACAAACTTCAAAACCAAGCCATGAGAATTATAACAGGTGGCATGAAGTCAACGCCAATTGTAGAACTTGAAAAGATTACAAAACTGCAATCCATGACCGATAGAAGAGACTGCAGAGCCCAGCTGCAGTCAGAGAAACTCCGAAGACTGACCGACCATCCAATGCACCAGAGACTAAACAATTTGGGAAATGGGAAACTAAAGCGGAGAAACTTTGCAGAAATAGCCAAAGCAAAGATGCACGAAGATCCCATAAACGCACTAACAACACCAAAACCCATCACTACTGTACGAAAACCTACCTGGAGGCAGTATATATTTCCAGAGGTGGTAGAAAATATACCAGGCATTGCAAACAAAAACTGCCAGACTGAAAAAGAAAGGAGAGATACTACCCTAAGCTTCATAACGAAAAGCTACCCAAGCATGGACTGGACCAATGCATACACCGACGGCTCTGTAACAAACACATCACAGAACGGAGGGGCATGAGCATTCCTGAACCTACCAAATGGCAGAAAAATAACACTGTCATTCGCTACTGGTAAGTACACAAGCAATTTCAGAGCGGAGGCAGAGGCACTGAGGGCGGCAGTGAAAGAAATGGTGACACACAGTGAAAATGAGAGCCATATAGTCCTGCTGACAGATGCTCTCGCCGTAGTCACAGCGCTAAAAAGCCAGAAAAACACTGAGCTTAATGACTTAAGAGCAGCACTCTGCAAACTGTGCCAGCAGTCCGCACCAAAAAGGGTAGTGGTACAGTGGGTCCCATCACACTGCAACATCCAAGGCAACGAGGAGGCAGACAGACTGGCAAAAGAAGGTGCAAGACTACCACAAACAGATACCAGTATGACGTACGAAGAGTCAAAACGGCTTATCAAAGCCAGATACATGACCAAATGGGAAAACGAACATACTGGTTACACCAAAAACGATGCTTATTACCAGTTGAACCGAAAGGAGCAGGTCGTTGTCTTTAGACTTCGCACTGGCCACAATAGACTGAGGTACCACCTATTCAACAAATTGAAGATAGGGTGTACCGACGAATGCCCGTGCGGTACTGGTAAAATGACCGCTGAACATCTGCTGCAGAACTGCCCGACATACGAGGATCAGAGAGAGCAGATGTGGCCATTACCAGTGGAACTGCAAGACAAGCTCTATGGCAGTGGCGACAGCCTCAGGATGACCGCCGCTTTTTTCGAAAAAATAATGGTTACTGTCTGACTGCGTACGCAGAAGAAGAAGAAGAAGACCTTAGACAGATACACTTCTGTCAACACAGACATCTCAGAACTTAGAGAGATACACTTCTGTCAACACAGACATCTCAGACCTTAGAGAGATACACTTCTGTCAACACAGACATCTCAGACCTTAGAGACATACACTTCTGTCAACACAGACATCTCAGACCTTAGAGAGATACACTTCTGTCCACACAGACATCTCAGAACTTAGAGAGATACACTTCTGTCAACACAGACATCTCAGAACTTAGAGAGATACACTTCTGTCAACACAGACATCTCAGAACTTAGAGAGAAACACTTCTGTCAACACAGACATTTCAGAACTTAGAGAGATACACTTCTGTTAACACAGACATCTCAGACCTTAGAGAGATACACTTCTGTCAACACAGACATCTCAGAACTTAGAGAGATACACTTCTGTCAACACAGACATCTCAGACCTTAGAGAGATACACTTCTGTCCACACAGACATCTCAGAACTTAGGGAGATACACTTCTGTCAACACAGACATCTCAGAACTTAGAGAGATACACTTCTGTCAACAAAGACATCTCAGACCTTAGAGAGATACACTTCTGTCAACACAGACATCTCAGACCTTAGAGAGATACACTTCTGTCAACACAGACATCTCAGAACTTAGAGAGATACACTTCTGTCAACACAGACATCTCAGACCTTAGAGAGATATACTTCTGTCAACACAGACATCTCAGACCTTAGAGAGATACACTTCTGTCAACACAGACATCTCAGACCTTAGACAGATACACTTCTGTCAACACAGACATCTCAGAACTTACAAATTATAATCGTTAAATGCTATGCGCATTCAGTTTTATTGTATAGAGTTGAAACCTTTACCCTGACAAAGAAGAGAGAAAAGAGTATTACGGCCTATTGAAATGTGGGCTTACAGAAGACTTGGACCAGTTTCTTGGAAAGATCGGAAAGCCAATATTGAGATTCTGGAATAACTCCAGGTGAAAAATATACAACTCTAGGTGGAACATATACAACTCCAGTTGGAACAGATATAACTCTAGGTGGAACATATACAACTCCAGGTGAAACAGATCAGATACAACTCTGGGTGGACCATATAAAACTCCAGTTGGAACAGATACAACTCTAGGTGGAACATATACAACTCCAGTTGGAATAGATACAACTCCAGGAACAGATACAACTACAGTTGGAACAGATACAACTCTATGTGGAACAGATACAACTACAGTTGGAACAGATACCACTCCAGGTGAAACATATACTACTCTAGGTGGAACATATACAACTCCAGTTGGAATAGATACAACTCCAGGAACAGATACAACTACAGTT
This sequence comes from Ariolimax columbianus, assembly GCA_036924085.1. NCBI lineage: Eukaryota > Metazoa > Mollusca > Gastropoda > Stylommatophora > Arionidae > Ariolimax > Ariolimax columbianus. The sequence goes on from JAVGWX010000006.1 coordinate 41,403,095, forward strand.
GGAACAGATACAACTCTATGTGGAACAGATACAACTCTATGTGGAACAGATACAACTACAGTTGGAACAGATACAACTCCAGTTGGAACATATAACTCTCTATTTGGAACAAATACAACTCTAGGAACAGATACAACTACAGGTGGAACAGACACAACTACAGGTGAAACATATACTACTCTAGGTGGAACAGATACAACTACAGGTGGAACAGACACAACTCTAGGTGGAACAGATACAACTCTATGTGGAGCAGATACAACTCCAGGTGGAACAGATACAACTCTATGTGGAACAGATACAACTCTATGTGGAGCAGATACAACTCCAGGTGGAACAGATACAACTCCAGGTGCAACAGATACAACTTCAGTTGGAGCAGATACAACTACCCGTGGAACAGATACAACTACAGTTGGAACAGACACAACTACAGGTGGAACAGATACAACTCCAGTTGGAAAAGATACAATTACAGTTGAAACAGATACAACTCCAGGTGAAACAGATACAACTCAAAATGGAACAGATACAACTCCAGGTGGAACAGATACAACTCCAGGTGGAACAGATACAACTCCAGGTGGAACAGATACAACTCCAGGTGGAACAGATGCAACTCCAGGTGAAACAGATGCAAATAAAAATGGATCAGATACATCCAGGTGGAACAGATACAACTCCAGGTGGAACAGACACAATTCCACTTGGAACAGATACAACTACAGGAGGAACAGATACAACTCTAGTTGGAACAGATTAAACTACAGGTGAAACAGATACAACTCAAAATGGAACAGATACAACTCAAGGTAAAACAGACACAACTCAAGGTGGAACAGATACAACTCAAAATGGAACCGACACAACTCAAAATGGAACAGATACAACTCAAAATGGAACAAATACAACTCCAATTGGAACATATACATCTCCAGGTGGATCAGATACAACTCCAGGTGGAATAAATACAACCCCAGTTGGAACAGATACATCTCCAGGTGGATCAGATACAACCCCAGGTGGAACAGATACAACTCAAGGTGGAAGAGATACAACTCCAGGTGGAACAGATACAACTACAGGTGGAACAGATACAACTCAAGGTGGAACAGATACAACTCAAAATGGAACAGATACAACTCCAGGTGGAACAAATACAACTCAAGGTGGAACAGATACAACTCAAAATGGAACAGATACAACTCAAGGTCGAACAAATACAACTCAAGGTAGAACAGATACAACTCAAAATGGAACAGATTCAACTCCAGGTGGAACAAATACAACTCAAGGTGGAACAGATACAACTTAAAATGGAACAGATACAACTCACGGTGGAACAGATACAACTCCAGGTGAAACAGACACTTCTGAAGAAAATAAAAAGCAGATAAAAAAAATTATTTCGGTCATGTCAAGCCCCATGACAGTCTGCTTAAGATTATTTTAGATGGCAAAATAGAGGGCAAGAGAAACAAAAGGCAGCACATATACAGATGGGCAGACAACATCAGGATGTGTTTATTCAGTCTAGTGTGCCCAGTCCTGAGGCGAAGAATGATAGTTTGCCCCTGCCGGTCAAGGGTGTAGTTCATCTGGTTGAAAGATGATCTGATCGCCAACAATAAGGTACTCGTTCATTGAGGAAATTTATAGATTTACATCAAGTGTTATTCTGTCCATTTTTACTATTAATATAAGTGTCGATAGTACAAGTCCCTGTCTTAAACCAGACTTAACAGCAAACCAATTAGTGAGCAAGTTTGTTGTCCTCACAGAAGATTGGCTATTTGTATTCATTGTTGCTGTATTTTTAAATCGTTGTCATTGCACTACAGTATTTCCTATAGGATGTTTCTATCTACTCAGTCTAATGCTTTCTCTTGGTCTACAAAGACGAGGTTCTGCTACTTGCTGCATTCAATATACAAAGTGTGTTCAAAAAGTATCCGAACTTTGGGCCGCAAAAAATATAATTACTCACCTGGAGGTTTGAAAACCCTATCTTCTTCAAGTCACGCTTCTTGGGACTCCACACACTTCCCTCAACAGACCTGCCATTCTTGGAAGCATTTCAGAAAGGCCTCTTAGGAATTGGAGTACAGCTGGGTCGTCGCATTTCACATATTGTCTTCTCATGATTCAAACCCGGCCCCTTCAGTAGAATTGTGTTTGTTCGAGAACAGCGAACATCAAAAGGAGCCTTGTCGGAAGAATAGGGAGCCTGGCGAACCTAATGAAAGTTGTATTTGGCCAAGAATGTCTGAATCAGATACAAGGAATGGATGGGTGCTTTGTCATGATGGCGCAGCCAAGTTTCCGTCGTCGAACAGCCTAAACAGGGGCACTGAAGGCTGCAGTAGAAGCAATGCTGACACGCGAAAGCAATGCTGACAGGCGAAAGCAATGTTGACAGGCGAAAGCAATGCTGACAGGCGAAAGAAATGCTGACAAGCGAAAGCAATGAAAGCCAGATAGTCCTGTTTACATATGCCCTGTCCGTGGTTACAGTACTAAAAAGTCAGAAAAATACTGAACTTAATAATTTAAGAACAGTACTCTGTCAACTATGCCAGCAGTCCGCACCAAAACGAGTAGTGGTACAGTGGGTACCATCCTAATGTAACATCCAAGGCAAGGAGGAGGCAGACAGACTGGCAAAAGAAGGTGCAAGACTACCACAACCAGATACTAGTGTGACCTACGAAAAGTCCAAAAGGTTTATTAGGGACAGATACATGGCCAAATGGGAAACAGAGCATACTGGCTACACAAAAAATGATGCCTATTACCATTTGAACAGAAGAGAGCAGGTCGGGGTCTTCTGACTCCGCACAGGCCACAACAGACTGAGCTACTGGGATCAAGATTCTGACCAGCACATGAGCTGCAGTGGTTAGCGCCCATAGCTGACTGCTAGCGTCAGGGCCAGCGAACCATAGCTGCTAAGACTCTTCTACACCTCCACGCGGTGATCCTGGATAACAGGCTGCAGCAGAGCAGAAGGGATCGAAAAGGGAATGCTAACCCTGTACTCAAAAAATGGTTGCTGAAGTCGGATGTGTTGGACCGAAAGGTGCAAATATCGCAGCCAAGCTGTAAACTACGACACAACGCATTTCGTTCTCTGGACTACACTCTGCTACTTACTCCCTTTCAGGATTTGGTAGTGGGAGATTGAGAGCGAACGAAGAAGAAGAAGAAGAAGTATTCAATAAACTGAAGATAGGTGGCACTGACGAATGCACATGTGGTACAAGGAAAATGACCGCCGAACATCTGCTGCAAAATTGCCCAACATACGAGGACCAGAGAAAGCACATGTAGCCATCACCAGTGTCAACACTAGACAAGCTCTATGGCAGTGTCGACAGCCTTAGGGTGACAGCTGCTTTCTTTAAACAAATTCAAGTTGACGTCTGACAGCGTACGAAAAAGAAGAAGAAGAAGAAGACGAAGAATAAGAAGTAGAAGAAGAGCCTCACAAAGTTGACAAATAACCACGCAATAAAATTCACGCATGCACCTGACGGTCTCCTATACTTCCCTGCCGACTATATATATATAGTCTTAGTCCACCTGTAATTCTACAGGGACAGATGCCCATGTGCAGGTTCTAGCCCTGGTATGAAGGGGGTGTAGCTGGGAGAAGGGTTTCCTGCTTAGTGGGCCTGACTTGAGCATCGTAATACTCCGCTGCGTTGGGACAAGCGCTTACGGAGGGTGGTTAGACGATTGCGAGTCCATCTTAATGAACTCAAACACTAGAGCAAGGTAGACCCGCAGGTTGTTAGGCGCCATCTATGCTTCTCTAAACAAACCGCCTAGCCATGCTGGTGTTATGCCGTGTCACACAGTTATTCGCCTTTAACGACATGCTCTCTGTGAGACAGTGGTGCTATTCTTGTCTTTGTCAGACACAAAGACCCCGGCATACCACTTGGATTTATATATAAACACACATTCTCAGATAATACTTAGTGACCCGGTAAGTGTCAACGTTAAGCGGTTATTAACATGAGCGTGACGTCAGTAGTCCAATCAGCAAGTTATATTTTGTAGCTTTGCCGATAGATTGGAAAGGTCATACAGGTTTGATTATAGCAGCTCAGTATATTTTAAATCTAAATTTGTGACGTGCGGGACATGGTATATTAGTGGCCATATTTTTCTGGAGCAACTCAAACGAATTTCTTAGGATGAAAATTAAGACATCTTGTAATCATTTACATGCTATTTAGACGTTGCCACTTATACAACGATACATAAGTACGGAATGGAGAGACCAGCACAAATAATATTTACGTAGTTTTTTTCCCCTACTTATGCCGTTAAGCGTAAAGAATACCAACCAGTTAATGATAGTATAGGTAAACTTCGCAGAGATGGGCAGACAAAGATCTTTAGACTCAAAACGGGGCATTTCAGACTCAAGGCTCAACTTCATAGCACGGGTCGTAGAGACACCGCTACATGCGATTATGGAGCATTAAAGCAGACACCAGAACATATTCTGCAAGTCTGCCTCTCTTATGAAAACCAAAGAGAAGCAGTCTGGACCGGCGGAGGGAATGCGGTAGCGATCGTACTACAAAAGCTGTGGAGGACCAGTGAAGACCTGAAATGAACATTCTTTTTCGCGAACCTCACCTGACTAAAAGCATTGCATCAGTATAGCGAAGAAGAAGATTTGTCAACTTGCAATAGATCCCTGGACATAGCGGGCTACAAGGAAACGAGATGGCCACATATTGGCAAAAACAGGAAACTCCAAAGAACAATTGTATAGACCCGGCGGTAAACACACAGTAAAACGAATTGTTAAGAATAATACCAAGGAAATCTGCATGAACCTGTGTAACAGATCTAAGTCAACATATTAAGAATTTTATATAGCAAGTATAGAGGCAAAGGATTAGTAGGGAATAGAAAGTCATGTTTTATTATTTAGTGTTGTTGGCGGTTCTTGTGGCGTATATATTATATTCACACGACGGAAACCCAAGAACTAAGCAACGAGCTGTGTTTGGATAAAGGCCTGAACACATTAGCAAGATTGAAAATACGTCCTCAACATTTGTTACATTTTAAAACTGTCGCACATAAGTCTGCCTACGCATGACACAGCTAGGCAGGAAACTCAAAATCCAGGAGTCTTTGGAAAGCGTCGGTCCCAGCGATTGACCAATGAGCAACGATGAATTTAGCGCGAATCGTGCAACTAAGCCTTACTTAGGTGGCAGTCAGATATGCAGAATATACATTCCAGTTCTATAAGAAGTAGTGAGCAGGTCGCCGACATTCAGTGAGAGACGTTCAGTGAGAGACGTGAGAGACATTCAGTGAGAGACGTTCAGTGAGAAACCAGAGAGCAGATTCGACAAGACAAGACCAGAAGTCCACGTGTCAGCCGTGGAACATCGGTAATTATGTTATACAAACAATTTAATTAAACTCAGAAATATTTGGAGCTAGAAGTGAAACAGACGTCAGTCGTCAAGAAAATCCATCTTCACGAGTTCTGTTTCACAGTTGACAGATTCCTTACAGACGTCAAGTAGTTTCAGAAAAAAATGTACTATTACAAAAATGTTCTAGTTCGTTTTCTAGACTTGAGTTAAAGTCGATCAAGAGGAAACCATCTTTGCGAATTATGTCTCCAGTAGACAAATTCCTTAAAATTGTCAGTCAAGGAACCAGTCTGTATATTTTCACAAGAAGCTGCAATTACAGAAGGTATGAAAAGCAGCAGTGATAATGAAAGAATTGTTTTTAAAAACCAGTCAGTAGATAACAGAAAAAGGAGAAAGTTATTTGGAACAAAAGATCAAACTATTGGAAGTAGATTAGACGAGAGAGCCATCTGTGTACTGTTCAATTTTATATAGTTCATGTCGACGCAACAGTCGGTTTAAACGCTCGTCCAATGGTTAAACAGTTTGAATTTTTAAAACAGCATACGTTATTTAGTGCAGATCTGAAATGCACTTCTGAAAAAAAAAAAAATTTCTTCATTTTTTGAACCGAAAGGCAAATCGATTTCAAGTTGGGACAAGAATAGCTAGAGAAATCTTGTTTGAGATCCATCCCATCTCAGGAATAAGTAAGCCATCATTTTCAACGCCTTTGAAACTGGGTTTCATCGGTACAGTAGTTATAATCTGATTTCCCTGCATCCAGACAGATTAAAGAAGTGAAACTGGAGGTCATCACAAAACTTATAACGCTGGTCGTTGATAACTGCTACTGCTATTTCATTTCCAATATGTAGGACCACGTGTCTGGAACGGTCACCCTACAACGACTACATTTTAGGGCCGTCTTTTTAGCTTTGCTCATAGTAGAATTACGGGCTTTCTATATTCCTTGTCAAGAAATCAAGAACAGGCAACTAAATAATATCTGATACTTACTTACTCCCCTTGTGCAAGCACCACATCGTGTAGCATTAATCTAGTGTCCAGCAACTTGAATTGCTCTGTCATTCGCCTTCAGCATCTCGCTCTCGTCACATTTATCCGGAATTTTGGAAGAAATCGTCAGATGACCTGGATCTTGTACCGCACCGCAGTCACATGTATTGCCGCCCGAGAGGCTCATTTGTTCATGTTTCTTCTACATCGTGATACGCCAGTTCGAAGTATATTTATTGAATTCCAAAGAGGGTTGGGTAATTTATGTCCAGGTGCAGGTTCCTCCTGAAACTCGATCCATCGATCCTGTATAATTTCGTGCCATAATTCAGTACGACGACTTTAGAGCTTTACTGTATGGGCAATGCTGATTTAAGGAAACTATGCCTGGACTTGCGTCTTGTGATCTGCTCCTGAGTACCTAGGGTCGTTTACCTGTTTCTCTCGTTCAATTTCAGCAGCCGCATTTCTTTTGACGGCAGGTAGAGCTATGCCAATTATAGGGTATATTGTATTAATGGGGGTAGTTTTTAGGCCTTCACTATCTTGCCTGCCTCTTTTATTGCCATATCAGCGAGTTTTTCTGATAAAAGGAAGTTCTTGAAACGTTTAATGTGCGACAATGGGAGTAGCTGGAGATTGATTAATTACTCTCTCCGAAATAAAGCTGGTCAGTCTTTTCTTTGTGTTCCTTCTGCCACGTTCGTTCTAATAATTACATTGTAACGTTGTGTCGTAGTTAAATGCGAGCCTGCTACATCTGCGCCTTTGTGGCTTGACACAGCCAATTTTTGGATGGGTTTTTTTCTGTACTGGGTCAGCCTTCCCACTGCAATCGCTATTATCTTAGGTAGACTACACTAGCGCATCCTGTTTTCAAGGCCAATATTTGGTCAGTTCGGGTTCTCTGACCCTAATGGAAGAAGCCAGCTATCAGTTGTCGTCTGCAAAACCACCATCATACCAGACCACCTGATGACCTGCCCCAACCTCCAGGAAACATGCGATAGGTGCGATACACCAGTAGCAAATGTCAGGGCATTCCATTTCGCTGAATACTGGATGCATGCAATGTGACCTGTTGCTTGGACACGGAATCTAAGTAAGTAGCAACTTCCCCATAACCTAGAGAGCCTTCATTTTGAACATGGTGTCTATTAGTGCGTTCCCCCAGTCAATCTATCACATGTTAATGGATCCTAGAATGTATTAACAAAAAGCGGCAAAACATCAATTCATCAATGAAAAAATCAAATACAAAAATTACACTGGTTAAGTTTCCTACCCTACCCCCCCCCCCCCTTTAAAAAACAAAACAAAACAAAACAAAAACAAAACAACAACACAGAACGATATACAACTGGGGACAAATGACTAACGTCTGATCAGTCAAAACATACTGATCAGACATGTTAGTCTGGGCCAGGCAAAATATCCTGGTCAAGACCCCTTCTGTCACTTCCTCACAGTTGTCTCTGTAGAATTGCTTGTTTTAATGGCAGCCTGGCTAACGATGTGGGGGTATTGGTGTGATCCAAAGCAGCAGTGAGCATAACACAGATGAAACCACATTAGTCTACCGTGGATTCTCGTACACTGAGATTCTTGGAAACGATAAGGCAAATGAGAAAACAAAAAGCCTGAAATTCGGCACATATACTTGCAACCCACAGATCTGTATATAAGCAAAGACAATCATGAAACGACCCATGAGAGAAATCAGCACAAAGAATACAAGCCAGAAAAGGACAGCATAGACAAACGTGGCAGAGATGGGCAGTCAAAGATCTTCAGACTTAAAAAGGGAAATTGTAGACTCAAGGCTCACCTCCACAGAACCGGCCTTACAGACATCGCCACGTGCGATTGTGGAGCTACAAAGCAAACACCAGAACATATCCCACAGGCGTGCCCTAATTCTGCAGACAACAAAGAGGCAGTTTATCCCTGGAGAACGGTTATGCACGAAAGTCTGTGGGGAACCGGTAAAGACCTTAGTAAGTAAATAAGTGAGTAAGGTCTTCGCCGATCCCACACAGAAGTCCTGAAACGCACAGTGTATTTCGCGAATTTAATCGGGATAAAAGTATAGCATAAGTAGATCGAATAATAATAATAGCTGTCCATCGTTGTCGATGAGGACCGCCGACATCATCCTTGTCACATATTTCCCTGTTGGGTGTGGGTGCGCATGTGACTGAACAGGCCAATGCGGGCACGAAAACATCTGCTACATATCTGGCACACGAGGTTTGTAGAAGGGGATGGTGTTCCCGCTGTTCGGGATTTCCGCGTCTCGCGTCTGTTCTGGGCTTTCACAACACGGTCGTCTTCACCGACAGCTACACCCACTGCGCTTCTCCAGTCAGATCTGTTTTTCGCAAGACATTCCCAGGTGTCGATGTCTATCTGGCAACTTTTCAGTGAGTCCTTCAGACCGTTTATGAGGATACAAATAATCTAGGTAAAGAAACCAGAAAGCAAAACACCCAACTAAAGACAGAAGTAAATTAAATTCAAAGACAAATGGCACAGCGAACATTCAGAATCTGATATAGTAAAGATGTTCTACTTCTTTTTTAATGAGAAATAAAGTGACAATGTTCAAACTATGAACACGCCACCACTGCAGCTGAAAGAACCATCAGCAAAACTAAATTATACATTAGGCACGCAGACACACATGTCCACGTGGAGTGAACAAGCAGATGGTAGGAGACGCTCCACATGTCTGCTGACTCCACAAGAGCAGCAGATGGACAACATGGCTCTTTTTAACCGTACTACGAGATATATTTTATGGTGGTAGGAGTAGCCATGATCTTCTTTAAATATGCCGTCTGATTCATCGGGAAAATCCCTTGAAACGTGACATTTCACAGCGGACTAAATAACTAAACTCTTATTATTCCGAGGTTTATTATCAATCCATGCTCCACACAGAGAAATAAAACATTTGCACGACCTATAACACAACAAATCACTGTTGAGAGTGATCTTTTCACAGAAATCTGCTCTGAAACCAACTGCATATTCATCTTTCTTTCCCGAACACGCCATTACAGTAGCACTAATAGTTGTCACGTGCAAGTTTTGTTATTTAGTTAGCCGTGAAATGTGACGTTTCAAAGAGATTTCTCCTTGAGTCAGAATGTCTGTTTCTACAGTAGGCTGTGAATTTCCACAGACGGACCGCCAAGCTTATGACGGAAATATTAGAGATTATTTTTAGAGAAGAAAAAGTAGAAAATTCTCCATGGACTTCGAAGCGTGACTTTTGTCAGGTTGCTTTCGTAGCCGTTACATCTGATTTCATCGTTTTTCGGCCGGGATTCTTAGGCTTCATCTAAGGATTTCAGATCAGTGCATGCCTTGTGATATTTAATTTATTCCTGAAAATGTCCTATCCATGGTCAGTTTATTTCTGTATCTTCAGTTCTATTTTTGATATATCAATTTGACTAAAATTGCGCAGACTCAAAACAATATTTTTTACAAGAAACTGAACCCAGCGTATCATTCTCTGCGCTATCGTTTGATGTATATTTAGTAGCAGGAAGACGCGTATCTGGCAATAGCCGGTATTACTACAGGACACGCTCTGTGGTTTACATAACAAAATCAAGCTTAACCATATTGAGTTAGCTCTACAGATATCTACGTTTACAACTACTGGACACATTCTACAGCAATATCTATATCATCTAAGGATTAAACTATTGGACAAGCTCTATGTAAATATATAGGCTATAACTATTGAACAAGCTCTACATAAATAGATAGGTTTACAACTATTGGATAAGCTCTATATAAATATCTAGACTTTCAACTATTGAACAATCTAAACTTACTATTGGACATGTTCTATATAAATATATAGGATTACAACTATAGGACACGCTATATATAAATTTAAAGGCTTACAACTATTGGCCAAGCTCTATAAAGATATCTACACAATCTGGAGCTTAGTCTTTTGGACAAGCTGTATAGAAATATCTACAACATTTGGAGCTTAAACTATTGGACGAACTCTATAGAAATATCTACAAATTCTGGAGCTGAAACTATTGGACGAACTCTATAGAAATAATCAACAAATTTGCCGTAAATTTGACTGTTCAAAGCAAGCGAAGAAGAATCAAACACGTTTCTTGTTAGTGTCCATGGATGCCACGTAGTGTGTAGTGTCAGTATAAACAGTGATATTCGTCCCGTACCGCTATTTTACCAAGACCAGAAAATAAGACCGAATAGAATTAAACCGCTTTTCGTCACAAAGTACATGTTTACCATCTGCTATGCCACTGTTATTTGACCTAACTCGTACGGTGACGCACGCTGGCCTGCTGGTGAAAACAGTCACGCATCTTTATCAACGCGAAAGGAATTGGGAGATTGTAGCAAACATCCGCTTTTGTCGCTGATAAGACACAGTTGTTGGGAAGTTATTCACACTCAGCGGAAATGAAAATACTCGTGACATAATGCTCAGATTGTTATCAGAGGCGAACACACAAAAATGTGGCATTTAACAATACGACTTGATGATCTAAGTTTTGTTGATGATTTGCCTCTTATGTCTCACAACCACACCCAGAAGGAAAATAAAATAAGTATACTTGATAAATCGTCACATAAGGAAGGCCGGAGGATGTTCAAAGAAGACAACTAGCATTATTCTTTTTTTTCTCTTTTGCGGCCTACAGTGTCTAGAAAAGAGAAGAATTCGAGGTGATTTGTTTAAGGTTTCGCTGCGTGGCCTAGGGGTGTTTACGCTCGGTTGTTACAATCCTAACTTTACGGGGTTCGATTCTACTTGTGTCAGAGTTTGGCAGATACAGGATTTTTTTTTCTCGGGCGAATGCTCCTCAACGTACTGAAAGTAATGGCACCCTACCGTACTGCACACTTGCCAAGAAACTTATAACAGCCAAATAGGTGGCGGTTGTAAGATGATACGCTCTGTAAAGGACATGCTACTTACTTATACGATAATCAACGGAAAGGATACATTCGATTGTTACAAGTTTTTGAAAATATAGCCGCCTACAAGAACAAGAGGGCACTGCCACACAATAATTAAAGAAAGGTCCAGATTAAATACCAGGAAATATTTTTTTTAGTCAGAGTGGTGAATGCTTGGAATGCATTGCCACATGAAATATTCAAAGATATATTAGAGACGCATATACATTTGTATATCAAATAAATGTAAAAGAAACTGGCAGTATACAGACTCCGCATAGTCTTCTAAACCAGTATAAAAAGTCGTTAAGTTAAGTTGTCCTGCCTGTCCTTCGTGTGCCTATGAACATCAGGTTATGAAGATCTTTCTGACCCAGCCCTAGTATGTGCTTCGTACATGGGTAGCTTCACTGCTTTTCTTATTTCTGCTGGTCGTCTAATGCGTGGACAAATTTTGGCTCTGTATCCGTTGTATATGTGTCAAACATTGCTTTCTGAAGGATACTATCTTGTGTTAGTCATGTCACGTGGCCGAACTAGTTGGTTTACTGTCTCTTGATGAAGACTACCACTGGTGTTGTGCATACCTGTCTCCTAAGATCTTTGTTTCTGATTTGATCCATTCCTGTTACTTCATGCACTTGTCGAAGATATTTCGTCACTGCTGTTACAGTGTTACTTTTATCTTCGTTTGTTACTGTCTAATTCTGACACCGATATCACAATGTGGGTAGGAAGATTATGTTGTATGGCATTCATTTTGCGTCCATTGTAACGCTCTTATATTGTGATATCGGCGACATTTTCCTAATGATTTGACTTGCCTTATTACATCTGTTTTTGAATTCGTTGTGGCCTTTTCTATATACTGAGATTATGTTACTCAGGTACGTGACATTTTTCACCTGTATTAGTTGTTGGTTTTGTATGGATATTGTTGTTTCTCTTTATTTTCTTGCATTTGTCATAACTTCTATTTTCTGTACGTTGATTTTCATACTGTAATCCGCCCATACCTCATTAAGGTTGTTGATATGTTCCTGTAGTTGTTTTTCTGAGGTAGCTATAAGTGCTTGGTCTTCCGCAAAGAGAAGTTCATTTAAGTGTTCACTGAAGCTGTTTCAGTTACTTATTTTGCCTTCCTTTTTTATAATATGTTTTTTACACTTGTTTTGTTTATACGAGGTATTTTCAAATGGTATCTGGCGATAATTTTCAGCGGAAACAAATGAAACATGGGTGCTGTCCTTCGGTATTGAGGTATAGGGGACCGTCATGCGCATGTGTGGATTTTTCCCCACACGCAGATTTAGTAAGTCGCTGGCATTCAGTCTCTCCGTGTTGAGTGAAGTGATCACCCTTCGGGTTTGCATTCACCACAAAATTATGGAAATAACTGAGCTCGATGTTGTTTTGCCACAAGCTAGGCGATACCCAGTTGGAAAACATTCGGAAGATTCAACAGACTTTCGGTGACGATGCCATGAGCATCACACATCTTTTAAGGAGTGGTACACTCACTTCAAAGATGTCCGCACATCGGTGGAGAGCGGATAACGTTCTGGTAGACCCTCAACATTATCAAGTAATTTACAAAGTACAGAACCGCGAATTAGCGAGAGCAAAACATAAGCTATGATGATCAGTAGAACTCTTGGGCCACTCAAAATAAGTCTAAATGATATTGCTCTTCAACAGGTCCATCAAGTATTTGGGCAGTATTTTTTCGGCAGACGGTAGGATCGACAAGGAAATCGAGACACGGTGCCAGAAAGTATTCGCGGTGACTTATCAGCTGTCCCCATTGCTTATGCACCCGAGCATTACTTTGGCAACAAAGCAACAGCTGATAAACAGTATATGTATGCCGATTTTGTGCTACCAGTGCCAAACATGGCCTTTGTCAAGGGCGTGCGAGAGCAGAATTTCGACTTGTGAAATGAAGTGTTTAAGGAATGTAATCGGTGTTACCAGAAGAGACAGAATGCGGAATGACGACATTCGAAGTATGGTCGGCACTACGTCTTGTGTCGATTACATTTCCAGGCAGAAATCAAGTTGGTTTGGTCATCTCATGAGAATGCACCCTCATCATCTTCCACTGATGGCTTACAATGCTGGTAGATCTGGCTACAGGGCAAGGGGGCGACCGCGAAGTAGGGGACAAATGACAGAGTGATTGTGCAACGACAAAGGCTCACATTGACCGACGCAACGCACCTGGCGCCGGATAGACGACTCAAGCTCCCCACGACGCTAAACGGCACAGGTGGAAAGAAAACTAACTAACAGAACCGTCATGTCACCATCAAAGAACTTGTGGATGTGGTGTGGATAAACATTGGTTTAGTAATCTATATTTTTAACGAGGCTTTAGTTATGCTGATAATGTTCTCAAAATTCGTGCCGAATCTGCTAAGAATGGAGCAGCAACAACTCCATCTGGAAGTCTCACAGGACATGCTGGACTGCACAAACGGTGACCCCGGCCCCTGAACACTTTGATCCCTGGTGATAAGTCGTTGGTTTATGGGTTCGACCCGGTAGCCAATCGTCACAGTTGAGACATCCATCATCCGAGTCCAAAAGAAAGTGAGACAGTTGCGCAGCAATGTCAAGGTCATGTTGACCGTTTCCTTTCACTGTCGTGGGGTTCGGGATCACGAGTACACACTACAAGGTCAAAATATTATCAACGATTACTACCCGGAGGTCATCCTTTGCCTTGGTGATGCTTTTCGATGCAGACGACCGGATCTGTGAACAAAATGAGCTCAGTAGCTCCATTATGACAACGTACCAGCCCATTCTTGGCATTTAATTCAGACTTTCTTGGCTAAACATCACATTCCTCTGGGTGTGCCAGGCTCCCTATTCTTCCAACATGTCTCCTTGATATTTTTGACTGTCCCCAAGCTTAAAGTTTAGCTGAAAGTTACCCGATTTGAGTCACGAGAAGTTATTATGCGGAATGCGTCGTTCTAGGTGTACTCCATTCCTAAAAGAGGCCATCATGAAATGCTTCCAACAATGGTCGGTGCGCTTGGAGAAGTATGTGGAGTCCCAAGGACGGCTGGGAGAAGTGTGTGGAGTCCCAAGGTCCGCTGGGAGAAGTATGTGGAGTCCCAAAAAGAAAACTTTGAAGGGAATCACGGTTTCAAAGCTCCTGGTGATTAATTGTTTTTTTCCGGCTCAGAGGTCAGATACTTTTTGAACACACTTCGTACATGTGATGACTAGTAAAGAAGATAGTACACTTCCTGCTGCACACCGGATTCAACATTATGGGTATAAAAGTAATTAAGAATAAACAAATTGTGTTGAGTGATACAATACTTTGTAGGAGGAAGAAGCATGTCCCTAAAATCATTGAGTGCTGAGCACTCAAAGAGATGATGACCAACGGTTTCATATGGGTGTGTACACATAGTATAGTCTTCAACAAAGAGGTATGTGTTGTTATATGACCAGAATAACGTAACTGTCTAACCCTGATTTCGGTCATTAATTCTCTTTTCACCCCCAACATTTCCAAGAACTCCAAATTTGTTTTCTTCTCTTTCCAAGAAATGCGACCTAATTTTCTATTTACCCACATTTCGAAGGCTTCAATACTCTTTTCTAACATGTTATTTATTGTCCATGTTTCTGCCCCATAAAGTAGTGACGAGTATACATTACACCTGACAACTTCTATTTTCAAATTATTATTCGGAGACGGCGTGGCCTAGTGGTTAAGTGGCACGGCTCACAAGCCATAGGTGCTGGGTTCGATCCCCATGACATAAAATCCATGCTGAAGTCGGATGCACTGGGCCGACAGGCGCAAAATAAAAACCACAGTGCAACGCATACCGCCATGGGGATAAGAGAAAATAAGGCGAACGCAAAAAAAAAAATAATTATTCATCTGTTTGGATATTTCATTGTTTGGATAGTTTGGTGAAATCTATCATTAAAATACAAATGTTCAAATCCAATGTAAAGTCTGTTCTATTGTACGGCGTCCCCGCACAGTATGGTCCAGCAGATAGCAGCCCCCCCCCCCCCACGCGCTCTGTCTGAGCCCTGGTGCCTTGTTGCAGCACGGCCATGGAGGTGTGCGATTGACGCAACAGGCCTCAGACTCCTTAGCGAACTTATTATTATTATTATTATTATTAGTCGACCTGCACTTCTACAGGAACAGATGCCCCTATGCAGGCCCCCAGCTAGATGTAGCCTGGAGAAAGGTTTCCTGCTTAGCGGGCTAGGCTCGAGCAGCTTAATACTCCACTGTGTTGGGACAAGTCTTTACGGAGGGTGGTTAGCAGATGTGCGATTCCATCTTAATAGACTCAACCACAAGCGCAAAGTAGACCTGCAGCCTTTTAAGCGCCATCTATGATGCTCTAAACAAACCACATAACCATGGCCAGTGTAATGCCACATAACACGGTTAGTCGCCTCTTACGACATGCTCTCTACGAGGCAGTAGTGTTACTCTTGTCCTTGTCATATTTAAAGACCCCGGCAGACCACTCGGAAGTATTATTATTATTATTATTATTATTATTATTGTACGGCTGGTTGGATACAACTAGATAACGGCTCAAGTTTATTTCTATGGATATCTTAGCCGAATGGAAAGACTAAAATAGTATTATATAATAATTAATCTAGAGCTGTGAGATAGAGTGGGACTCAGCAAAAGGATCACGTCACGTCACTGTGTTCTGTTAGTCAGCAGGGAGTCTGGTGTTGAAGTTTTCTGATCATGTCATGCCACTCTTCCAGATGTGTCTGACCAAAAGCCATCTGATCATGTCATTCCACAGTTCCAGATATCTGGCTAAAAGTCCTCTGATCATGTCATTCCACTGTTTCAGATATCTGGCTAAAAGTCTTCTGATCATGTCACTCCAATGTTCCAGATATCTGGCTAAAAGTCTTCTGATCATGTCATTCCACTGTTTCAGATATCTGGCTAAAAGTCTTCTGATCATGTCATTCCACTGTTTCAGATATCTGGCTAAAAGTCTTCTGATCATGTCATTCCACTGTTTCAGATATCTGGCTAAAAGTCTTCTGATCGTGTCATTCCACTGTTTCAGATATCTGGCTAAAAGTCTTCTGATCATGTCATTCCACTGTTTCAGATATCTGGCTAAAAGTCTTCTGATCATGTCATTCCACTGTTTCAGATATCTGGCTAAAAGTCTTCTGATCGTGTCATTCCACTGTTCCATATGTGTCTGACCAAAGTCTTCTGATCGTGTCATTCCACTATTCCAGACGTGTTGGGCCAAAAGGCGCAGATATTGCAACCTCGTTGTAAACTATAACACAATGTTCTTTCTTGGACGAAATTCGAAGCAAACAAATAAAGTCTCACTGATTACAGGCCGCATGAAAGGCCCACAATCCCGTGTTCGCTCACCATCTCTTTTCACCCCACCCCTCTATCCGTACAATAAGGTAATATTAAAAGAATATCTCATGTCTTGCGCGAACCTTTGTGTTAGTTGGTCTGTGTTGTTGTTGTTGAATTTCCACAATGAGTATATTTACTCTTTTGTGCGCCCTAAAAATGATGTTAAGTGGCGGGTTGTCGTAGCTTTCCTCACATCCCGAGCGTGCGGATGAAGGTGGACCGGGGTCCTCCAGGCAGTTGTGCTATGCTTGGCTTCAACTGCGTGTCACTCTCTACTACGGGGATCACGTCGAACCTCACCTCCTTAGCCAGCCAGTTTCCACGACGACCAACGAGGAGGTCAGGTGAGGGTCTTGGCCAGTATATTTCTCCTGACCCTGGCTAACATTCTCTGATCAGTGTGTTTTGCCTGACCAAACGTTAGCCTCAACGTCCCTCTTGGTTGATCTAACACCACCCTACCAATAATTATCCCTTCAAGTAAAATTACATTTAAACCATCAAAGCGTTTAATGTGGCTAACTCGTATGTCAATTTTCTCAGCACAAGCGTTGTTGATAAGCCAAGCTGGTTCAATATTCAGCTGGTGCAGGATGTCTATATTATTTGGTTTCTCTATCTACGGCATTTTAAGGACCCTTATGTAACATTCCATCTCGAAGGCTGACATTTTCCGCCGTACCATTTCGACAGTGTGAAGATTAACACCGGAATATTGACACAGGGAAAATACAAGTTTCGAGGAGAATTCCTTTTGTTTATCTTGTGAAGTTATTGTGTAAGTTCTTACTTTTATTTTACTTTTGAAATGTAATAGTCAGTCTCCTTTTGACTTCTTTCGAGTAGACACCACCGTTATCTATTATACTACTATACTGTCGTACGATATTTTTCCCATTACTGGGATAGTCAAGGTTTTTTAAATCAATTATAGAGCTGAGATTTTCAAAACTATTCACATTTTCAATTACTCACTATTGAAATGACTTTACTAACTGTGTAACACGGCATAACACCGGTCATGGTTAAGTGGTTTGAGCAGCATATATGGCGCATAAGAGGCGGTATCTCTATTTTGCTTTAGTGTTTGAGTCTCTTAAGATAGACTCGCACATCGGAAAACCACACCCCACGGCACTTGTCCCAACGTAGCGGAGTAATAAGCTGCTTGTGCCTAGCCCGTTAAGCAGAAATCCTCATTCCAGTTACATCCAACTCATACTAGAGCTGGGACTTGTAGTGTAGAAGTACAGGTCAACTAGGAACTATTTTTGAAGGCAGTGCATATGCTATTTCTTTGATTTATAATATCTGAAGGAATGGTAGTCAGCCCATTCATATTTCTTTAAACATCTTTTAATACATGCATGCGAGGTTACAATCTTAACGTCTTTACTCACACATCGAGGCAACTGTAACATATGCCATATGCGCAAGATTACTATATAAACCGAACTGATACAGAGACCCCAACAACAGGAATGTACATTGTGCGTCCAGTCAGGTTTTCTGTAAGTGATTATCTGCAGTTGTGTTCCTATGCTTCGCGATACACTTATAATGAACAAGAAGAGAAAAGAGGAGAACGAGATGTTACCTTATTGCTGTACTCTGTGCTGTTCATGTCGTCAATTTCATAAAACAAATCCTCAAATATAACGTCTATTATATACGGTTCGATGAAATTCTGCAGTTGGACATTCACACCTAGAATAAAACAAAACATTGAGAATGTTATATTTCTTAACAATAATTTACAAACATAGAAACAGTGAGTGAGTGAGAGAGAGAGAGAGAGAGAGAGAGAGAGAGAGAGAGAGTACGTGAGAGAGAGACAGTTATAAAGGGAGAGAGAGAAACAGAGAGAGAGAGAGAAAGAGAGAGATAGAACCGTCGATTTACATATTTTAAAACCATAATTAAAACACGATCACGAAACAAGGCACCAGGAGTAGATGGCGTAACAGTAGAAGTTGTAGAAGCTTGCTTGTTATTGGAGTAACATTGTCATTCTATTATTCATTGGGGCTTGGTCAGAAACAAAAGCTCAAGACAACTAACAAAAAGCAACATATTTTGTTGTTCGAAGCTGTTCGTGTGAGTTGAGTTAACGCTTGATGACACCTCTTTGGTAGTGAGTTCGAAGCTGTTCGTGTGAGTTGAGTTAACGCTTGATGACACCTCTTTTGTAGTGAGTTACAGTGATTCTTCATACGCCCTGAAGGATTGTTGAATAGACGGACTATGATCCTCTTGGTTGTAGTACAATTAATGGCTCTTCCGAAATCTCACAACTATTAGGACTACAGGGTAGTTCCCCATCTCGTTAACCTGATTTCTTATCCTGTTTCCAGGGAGACCGACCAGGATGTGAGGTGGGATTTTAATCAGTATGTTTTGCCTGCCCCTAATTACTCCTCGCTTTTCTTCCATCTGGTAGAAAAAATGCAACAAAAGAGACTGAAACCTACACAGACATTTCTCATTAGAGTCAAATATAAAATGTTTGCAAATATAGAAAAAAAAGAACATGGCACAAAAATCGAGTTTCATCTAAGTGATGTACAAAACGGATTTATTTTAAAAGGAGCAAAACATACACGGAAGATTTGTTTCTACAACAATCTATTAAATACAGTCAATTAATCAATGCCCGTTGCTCTTTCAGGACATGAGCAATTGTCAACTCTCCTCCAGCAAGTTCGGTCTTCAGCTGTCCTTTCTTCCTGCAACTCGCCGGTTGAGTTCCAGTGACCAAAGTTCCTGTTCACAGTGTTTCATTGTCTACCACTCTTCCTTTTTCCATGTGGATTCCATGTCAGGGCCTGTCTTGCCATGTTTGATTGTAATTTCCGTAGCGTATGTCATTTTCAACCCAAATTCTAACGATTGATCTGTTGCTCCACTGCCTGTTGTTAGCTCCTTTCACAAACGTCTTCATTACTTACCATGTCAGCCTATACTTAATAACCTCCGTTTATTTACAAATGACTGGAGTTTTCCCCCGTATTGAATTTGTCGTTCTCCAAGTTTCTGCTTCGTACATTCGTACTCATTTGCTATTCCCATTAAACAATCTTAATTTAGTATCAATCTTTATTTTCATAAATTACCATATTTTATTCAGAAATATGAATGCTGTCCTCGCCGTGCCAGTTCGAGGCCTTACACCTGTCTCTGTGCTATCTGAAGTATCTAGAGCTGACCACCTCTACCGATGCCTCACCTCCAAGTATGACTGGCGCTTTGCTTAATGCGTTGAATTTAAACATCTTGGATTTCTTCATATTAATATTTCGTATTCTATTCAACGTGTGAAGTGTTGGCCAGACTTATCACAGACAACAGCGGCGCTTGCATGGCTTAACAACATCTGGCAAGATAAACGGTTAGCGATGTGCACGAATATCATATTGATGTTTTACATTGGTTCTATCAATATTCCGCTATGGTTGTGAGACATGGACAATTATAGCTGGCATGCAGTGACGGATACATGCCTTAAAAATAAGATGTTTCCGAAGACTTATAAACGTTACGTACCAAGATCAAGTTACAAATGAAGAAATACGAGAAAGAATTACAACAGCAATAGGGCCTTTTGAGGACCTCTTGGCAAGAAAACTCGTTTGGTACGTTCACATATCTAGATAAAATGTTCTTGCAAGTACAATGCTGCACGGAAAGGTGCAAGGTAGTCGACGAAGAAGTCGTCTTAAAAAGAGGTGGGAGGACAACATAAAAGAATAGACCAATCTCCTACCAGAAGAGGCACAGACAGCGGCCGTTGACAGCGAGAGATACGTGGAGTTGTAGGAATGTCTTCATACGTTCCCCAACGACCTGCCCGTTTATAGGATGACCTGATACAATATAATACGGTTTGTAACAAAACTCTGTCTTTATTGACCAAGACAATGACTTTAAAGAGTTAGCAAAACTATGCCGTTGATGAACAAAACAATGCTTTTGATGAGTCGGCCAATTATTCATCTTTCGTACGCAATCTCCCACTACCAAGCTCTGCACGTTCTCAAACTCTCTCTACCAAGCTCTGACCGTTCTCAAACTCCCGCTACGAAGTTCTGACCGTTCTCAAACTCCCACTTCCAAGCTCTGACCGTTCTCAAACTCTCACTACCAAGCTCTGAAAGGGCTTTGCAATAATCAGGATGTAGTCAGAGAAGGGAATGCGTTGTGTCTTAGTTTACAGCTAGACTGCAACATTTGCTGCTTTCGGTCCAACACATTCGACTTCAGCATGGTATTTGTTGGCACTGGATTAGCCTTATCTCTTTTATCCCTTCTCCTTAGCCAGTCTACCCCTGTTGCAGTCTGTTATCCATGGTCACCACGTGAAGGTGGAGAAGGGTCTTGGCAGTTCTTGGTCGTCAGCAGTCAGCTTTGGGTTACTGCCCGCAGCAGCTCATGCGTTGCTCATTATTGTGATCGCGATGACTTAGTAGAAACTGTCGTTGTTGACCTGTACAGTGCTTTTGATGAATCAACAATACTCTGTATATGTTTATTAAGTCTCCGTAATGCATGCATTATTCTTTATTGGAACACAATAATTACGCGGTCTGTACATCATTCGGAGACTGCTAGTGCATGTAGCCTTTATTCCTCGGTCCCATAAATCTTCAAGGTGGATAACAACAATGGACATGTTGTTGTTGTTGTCCAATGCCCCCAACGAGTAAGTTTACTTTTCCGTGTGCCTTGAGAAAGGCGCTAACTGGTAGGTTGCAGCAGCTTTCCAAACATCCTGGGCGTGATTATCAACATGGGCCGCGGTCCTCCAGGCAGTTTTGCTCTGTTTGGTTTCATCTACGTGACGCCCAGTACTAACGGGATCACGTCGATCCACACCTCATCAGACAGACTGCCTTGAAAACTGCCTGTTTCCAGGGAACGCTACATGGAAGAGAGCGCTACATGGAAGAGATATAGTAGTCTTGGTTAGCATATTGTGCATGACCCTAACACGACGTCCTAATTAGTATGTTGTGCCAGATTGGACTAACGTCTCAGTTCCCTATCAATGAAAAAAATACCATAATTACATTTTGTTTGTTTTTTCTCTGTTAGAGATGTGAGCTTCGCTTTGCAATCCTAAAGTACCAGATTCACGTCTCGTCGTATTCAAACTAGACTTGTCTTGTCTTTTTTTTCTTGGTATGACCATTTATCCTAGTCGACTCAATTGTAAATGGGTACCTGACGAAATCAAGGGAAATGTAATAAGAAGTCGTGGGGGCTTTGGAGTTCGTTCTCTGTCGTAGACACTCAGCAATGGAAGGGACTGAGCACGTATGTGGTGCAATGAATTCGGTTATATGGGCTATTTTCTATTTAGTTTAGTTTAGTTGAAAAATCAACATAATTGCACATGGTATAACTATGGCCTACTTTAGCTATAGCAGACTGGGGTTTAACACAAACGTACTGTGTTTTTATCCATATTTTTGGAGAATCTCAGCACAATGCACGAGCTCCATATCATAGGCGAGGATCCAGTAAAAGATTTTTAACATAATTTAGAAACTTTGCTATTTTACGAGGCGTGTTCAAATGAAACCGGGCGTAACTGCACCAAGTGAACATACGTATGATGCGCATGATGAAGTAAGTTCTGGTGTAAACAGCACATACCATCCGTCAAATTGTATTATCCTTCGATTAATAGTTTTCTTAGCTGACCGTTGAAAACATGGGGGGGGGGGGGGGGGGTGTGTGTGTGAAGCGGAATCCGTAGAGAGTTGATCAGCGAGCGATGATTCGGTCTATATGTGTATGATTCAGTGTATGGTGGCAAATGTGTGTTGAAGACAACAGTGAAGAACAGGACAACGATGTTTAAAGAAGGACGTCAGTTAACGCAACAATATGTGCCTAACCTGGCCTCGGAAGATCTTTCGTTAACTCATGTCCTTCTTTAAACACCGTTGTCCAGTTCTTCACTGTTGTCTTCGACACACTTTTGGTCATCATCCACTGGCTGCACTCCACCTGCAAGAAGCATACAACTGTGTCGATTTGGCGACCGTAATCGCCTGTCTGAAGCAGTGTGGTTCAAACCCATTGCTGGCTAGTTGGATATCAGCTGCTCTGATGGAAAGAACAGTTACACTAGGCGTCGTATCGTGGACATCAGAACCGAGGCGAATATGTTCAGGACTGTCTCAAGGGTCACTGCTCTCACCAGTGATGTTAAATAATTACACTGTAAAAGTGGCCAATATTCAACCCAATGGGACAGGGCAAACGTTGGCATTTGCCGATAACATCCTAACGTATAGGACTGTCTCAGTCAAGCAAGAGTTGGTTAAAGACATTCAGGCAACATTGCAAGCAATCTTACAGGGGTCCGGCGACTGAAGCTCCAAGATAAATCCGAACAAGGCCTGCATGATGTGGTGCTCTTTGAATAATTCCATAGTAAAGGCTGAGCTTTGGGACATCACATTTAATGTTTGCACCACTGACAGGTGCGACAGGTTGAAATACCTCGGAGTGACATTTGATCGCAGTCTCTCCTATAATTTTCATGTTGACCATATCGTACAAAGATGTAAGCGAGGGTTAGGAGCACTCAAGACCATGGCTGCTGCCGACTTGGAACAACGCTTCCTGTTCATCCTATTTCGTCAGGTCGTGTTGTCTGTCATCGATTACGGACTAGGCATCCTCACACTATCAAGAACACAGTGTGCAAGGTTGGAACGCATCCAGAATGAAGGTATGCGACTGGTTCTGGGCTGCACTAGAGGCACACCGATTGTGATAATGCGGTACATGTTGGGATTGTTGTCGGTGACATCCAGACATAAACTGGCAAAAGTTAAAGCCTATATGCGTGTTACCACATACACGCGGCACTCTATGTACGGTCGTATCTCAGACATCAAAGAATCAAGAGAGGAGCGTCATGGATAGCACAGGCAGAGACAAGAATCGGACACTTCACTCCAGCTGAGACGATAGCCAAAGGAGGGAGAATGGGTACACGCTGGTCATAGAGTACCAGAGGGTCATCATAATCTTCGGCAAGGAATGCATAGAATGGAGCAGCGGGAGAGCAGATCAAAGGATGAATTAGCTGATAATTGAGAACTCGCAGGAGAGTGATGCTGTCATATACACCGACGGATCAGTGCTGCACATGAGGACATCAGGCTGGGGCTTCTCGCCTAGAGTGAGAAGACAGGTCGTGGCTGAGCAAAATAGGGCAAACATGTGAACAACCTCCAGTTGGAGAATTGAGACGGAAGCAGTGACCTCGCCATTGAAACGAACATATGAGACATCTATAACAAGGGCAGTCATCGTGACAAACGCGCAAGCTGTACTTCAGAAGGTACAGAAGGAGTGGTTTATGTACGAGTGGATCGCAGCTGTTGAGGCCTCAAACCTCCAGGTGTTGACATGGATCTACTGTCCTGTTCATGCTGGGGTTCAGGGCAATGCATGAGCTGACATAATGGTTTCACAAGCTCCCATATTGTGCAAATTAGTTATAGATAGAAGGGACATTTTGAAATCTTAGATGAGGAAACCGCAAAAGATGAAGTAACAATCCACAGGCTGCACAGTTTTGACATTAAACGAGGTTCAAGCCGAGTATGGCGCATGAGAGGACGGACCAGGAGCGTGTTCAACCCGCAAGCTACAGGGACCATCATCATCCATACCCTACGCCATTTGCAGAGATAGACTGAGCACCTTTGGGTATGCAGTGACGTCGATTCTTAGAAACAAAAACACTGCCTGCATTCAGCTGTTAAAAACCGAATCGCGGCTCGCTGATCAACTCTGGACGGATTCCGAATCACACCCGCCATGTTTTCAACGGTCTGCTGAGGAAACTATGAGTCGGAGGAGAATGCAATTTTGCAAACTTGACGGTTGGTATATGCAGTTTACACCAGAAGTGACGTCACCATGAGCGTGGTATGTATGTTTACTTTTTCCAGTTAGTTCCGTTTTCATTAGAAAACGGCTCGTATATTTGTTAATTTCCACTTTATACTCTACCACACAACAACCTGAAATTAACTCCTTCAATAACACACCACAACAACCTGTTCGTATGCGTGATCCAACTGATGAGGTCCATCGAAGATGTTGAAAGATGCTGGTGTTCACAGTAACAATACCAGACGAGTCATTGACGTAAATCCGATAGGTTTGATCCGTTGTTATCGTTTCATTGTCGTGGTCGTAAATAAACAGCTCCATCGCATTCTGTCAATAAAACAAACAAACAACAATTATATGTCTTTATTACTCAAGAATTCCACGTATAATAATGTGTTCGTTTTGTTCATTTACTTCTGATTTCATTTGTATTTTTACTTCGTTTTGAAAAAAATGAACTGGCAGACAGGACTTAATGTAGCTCTTTAACCGTTTCGGTAAAAAATTATTTAATTATGAATAATTGTCTTGAAATATAATTTTTGACAGTGAGTTATATCTTTTGTGGGTATTTGTTGAATAAGAAAAGTCTTTTGTTTTGCAAAAACAATTATATTCATAAAAAAACCGTAGCAAAACAAAATGAAATATATAGGTAGAAGGTAGATACATATTTTAGCAATTTTAAAAATATATCTTTTATTTTCACTTTTTCTATATGCTTCCATCCATGCTTGTTTTTTATACCCCAAAATATTTTTACAGAATTGTCTAACGGAAAGGCACGTCTGTCAGGCTAATAGTATACAAATGGTAAAGGGCCAGGAAAAATCAGAATGTCAAATCAGTATATTCTGAGAAGTGTTTTTTTTAGATATAGGCTACCGATATCAACAGTTTATCGGTACATATCAAGATTTTATGCTAATCGAAAATACTGTATTATCTCTTAGACTACTTAATCCCATCCATGTGGCTTATTGTCAGTACTTATTTTTACTAAGAGTGGCTTGTTATGTTAAATCTTGATTAGCAAAATCTGAAGAACAATTTTCGAAACTTAAGTCAATCCAACATGTTTAATGTCATATCCGGTGGATGAACTAATCAATTTCAGAATAAAGTTATACCTAGAAGTCAAATATACTTATCTTTTTAAATAGTAAATCAATTTTTTAATCATAATATACTCTGTAACGCAACTATTTAGTTGTTAAATGTACATCCACTTTTTAATTTCTACTTCAATGTTACGACTGCAACGAAACAAAAAAAAAACAATAGTAAAATGAATTTGCGTTTTATTTTTGATTTAATTCGATGTTAATTTCAGAAATTTACGATGAAAATTAATTTCAAAGTTAAATAATTAACTTAAAACCTATTGTAATCGTTTTGCCACTGAAGAACTATTATAGTACGTACTTACATTTGGGGGTGGTTTTAATTGATTTTAATTTTCTCTCTCTAACCAATTTTTAACGCTGCTTCCTCCCAAATGTCCGCTCTGGGCAGTTGCTCTGATTGCGCCCTCCTAGATCGCGCCGTACTGGCCCGTACACTAACTGTAAGAAACATAATAAATCAGCTCTTGACATGTAAAATCTCAGATGTGCTGTCACACAATAAAGATGGTAAACACGCTTTAATATGACCGGAGTGATTATTTCTATGGTTATTTTTGTTGTTATTACTACGAGTCCATCAAAATGCAGTTTCATACTTCAGCCAAATGCCATTTAATGAAATTTGTACGTGTTTGCTAGTTATTTAGTAAAATTCAAGGCTTCCATTTATTTGTCCTCGGATGAGAAAGCACTTTTCTAACACCTTTAAGTATCTAACTCTCAAAAAGATGATGAAAAAGAATAGGAAGCCTCGAAATGGAGTTATGGACATATACAGAATAATGTGTCGCATTTCGTGGAAAAAGAAACTCACAAATAACGATGTCTTGACGAGAGTAGATATTGGTAGAGAACTTTTAACTTAACGACTTTATACCGGCTTAGAAGACTCTGCAGACATTAAAATTAGGAAAGTCAAATATTTTGGTGATATAAAAATACGACGCTTTATTGAAAATGATACTGGAGGGGAAGATTGAAGGTAGACGGACAAGAGAAAGACAGTGCTATAAGTGTGAGAATAACATCAAAAGAAATGACTAATGTCAGTCTGGTAGAGCTACAGTCAAGACAAGAGACAGATTATATTGGAGGCCCATTGCAGCCAACTTGCGCTGCGGAGATGACACTTGAACTGAACTGATCAACAGTTTCGTATGGGTTGTGTATACTGGCATTTTGGAGTGTTTTGTACTTGAATTCTGTTTAGGTGCTTGATAAGTGGGATGTGTTGGATTTTAAGTCGGAAAATGGCTCACATTTCTCCCCATTGAGTTGATTGATATTCTAATTCGGATAGGGGCGTGACATGTCAGTAGAACTCGTTCCATGTGTTTCCTATATAAAATCTGTTTAGGCAGTTTTCTAATTTTTTGTTCTTATAAGTTGTTTGGTTGTTTGAAGAGTTGTTGCTGTTTGTTGAGTTGTTTGTTTGGAGAGTTATATTTGACTGTTTGCTGAGTTGTTTGGTTTTTTGTAGAATTGTTTGGCTGTCTGTAAAGTTGTTGCTGTTTGTTGATTTGTTGCTGATTGTAGAGCTGTTTTTGTTTGTAGAGATGTTGCTGTTTGTAGAGATGTTGCTGTTTGTAGAGATGTTGTTGTTTGTAGAGATGTTGCTGTTTATATAGCTGTTGTTGTTTGTACAGCTGATTGTTTGTAGAGCTGATTGTTTGTAGAGCTGTTGCTAGTTGTAGAGCTGTTGATGTTTATAGTGATGTTGTTGTTTGTAGAGTTGTTGTTGTTTGAAGAGATGTTGTTTGTAGAGATGTTGTTGTTTGTAGAGATGTTGTTGTTTGTAGAGATATTTTTTGGAGAGATGTTGTTTGTAGAGATGTTGTTGTTTGTAGAGCTGTTGTTGTTTGTAGAGATGTTGTTGTTTGTAGAGATGTTGTTTGTAGAGATGTTGTTTGTAGAGATGTTGTTTGTAGAGATGTTGTTTGTAGAGCTGTTGTTGTTTGTAGAGATGTCTGTAGAGATATTGCTGTTTATATACCTATTGTTGTTTGTAGAGCTTTTGTTATTTGTAGAGTTGTTGTTGTTTGTAGAGTTGTTGTTGTTTGTAGAGCTATTGCTGTTTGTAGAGATGTTGTTCTTTGTAGAGATGTTGCTGTTTGTAAAATGTTGCTTTTTGTTTACTTTTTGTAAAGTTGTTGCTGTTTGTTGAGTTTTTGCTGTTTGTTGAGTTGTTGCTGTTTGTTGAGCTGTTGCTGTTTGTTGAGCTGTTGCTGTTTGTTGAGTTGTTGCTGTTTGTTGAGCTGTTGCTGTTTGTTGAGTTGTTGCTGTTTGTTGAGTTGTTGCTGTTTGTTGAGCTGTTGCTGTTTGTTGAGTTGTTGCTGTTTGTTGAGCTGTTGCTGTTTGTTGAGTTGTTGCTGTTTGTTGAGCTGTTGCTGTTTGTTGAGTTGTTGCTGTTTGTTGAACTGTTGCTGTTTGTTGAGCTATTGCTGTTTGTTGAGTTGTTGCTGTTTATTGAGCTGTTGCTGTTTGTTGAGTTGTTGCTGTTTGTTGAGCTGTTGCTGTTTGTTGAGTTGTTGCTGTTTGTTGAGCTGTTGCTGTTTGTTGAGCTGTTGCTGTTTGCTGAGTTGCTGCTATTTTTGTAGAAGTGCTGTTATTTGAAGAGTTGTTATTATACTTTAGTTGCGTTTTGTAACGTTGTTTGGCTGTTTGTTAGACTATTGCTGTGTGTAGAGTTTTTGTTGTTTGTAGAGTTGTTGCTGTTTGTTGAGTTTAAGGCTGTTTGTAGATTTGTTACTGTTTGTAGATTTGTTACTGTTTGTAGAGTTGTTACTGTTTGTAACTGATCTTGTCATGTTTTCATCTTTCCTATTATGGCTGCCTTGCTACTGCCAGGTGTGTTTGAATGTCCAGTGATCAACTGTATATATATATATATATATATATATATATATATATATATATATATATATATATATATATATATATGTATATAATTTGACGGTTGGGAAGCGATGATATAGTCAGTGTTCAGAGCTACACGAACAAGATCAGGTTCACAATATCCTGCATCCTCTAAAGTGTGAATGGCGACCATCGAGAGTGGTTACAATAACAATGTTTTGAGACTGTCAGGGAAATGCATTTAACATCATCTTCAGATGGTACAAGGCAGATTTTAGAGCAAGGTCTGTGGGTAAGGGATAGACTTCAGGGGTCCACGCCATTAAGGGATTTGCATTGACTTGGTTCCCTCCACCGCCGAACCGTTTCTGATCTTATCGATTATAGATCGTTCCACTTTGATCGACATCAAGTACTTACTGTTCAAAGGACTTACTGATTACATTAGCGATATACAGACAGCACATAGTGACAGTTTGTTTCGAATTCTAAAACTTGATAATAAAAAAAAAAAGGAAAGCACAGTGTAGAAAATGTGTAATTGGGAGATCAAGATACTAAGCAGTGCATGAGCTGCAGTTGTCAGCGACCGATAACTGACTGCTAGTGTTACGGCCAGCGATCCAGAGCTGCAAAGACTATTCTTCACCTCCGCCTGGTGATTCTGGATAACAGGCTGCAGCAGGGCAGACTGGCTAAGGAGAAGGGATCGATGAGAGAAGGCTAAACCGATATCCAAAAAATCTATGCTGAAGTCGGATGTGTCGGACCGAAAGGTGTAAATATTGCAATTAAGCTGTAAACTACAACACAACGCATTCCGTTCTCCGGACAACATCTTGCTACTTGGATAGCCCTTTTCAGGGCTTGTTAGTGGAGGATTGGCTTGGCATGGCTTGGCTTCGTTCGTTCTCAATCTCCCGGTACCAAACCCTGACACATGCCTAAGTAGCACAATGTAGTCCAGAGAACGGTATGCGTTGTGTCGTAGTTTCCAGCCTGACTGCGATATTTGCTCCTTTCGGGCCAACACATCCGACTTCATCAATCATTTTTTTAGTACCGGTCTAACATTCCTTTTTCGATCCATTTAGCCAGTCTGCTCTGTTGCAGCCTGGATCCAGGATCACCGCGTGGAGGAATAGAAGGGTCTTGGCAGCTCTGGTTCGCTGGCCCTGACGATAGCAGTCAGCTATGGATCGCTGAGCGCTGCAGCTCATGCGCTGCTCAGCATCTTGATCCCAGTGGTAGTTTGAGAACGAACGAAAAATAATAATAATAAGAAAACAAATAGTCTAAAAAATTTGTAGATATTAAAACAATACGAAGAGCGTCTACAAGAAATATAAATGTTGAAACATCAGGAAGAACACGGAGAAGAACACAGAGAAGAACACGGAGAAGAACACGGAGAAGAACACGGAGAAGAACACGGAGAAGAACACGGAGAAGAACACAGAGAAGAACACAGAGAAGAACACAGAGAAGAACACAGAGAAGAACACGGAGAAGAACACGGAGAAGAACACGGAGAAGAACACGGAGAAGAACACGGAGAAGAACACAGAGAAGAACACAGAGAAGAACACGGAGAAGAACACAGAGAAGAACACGGAGAAGAACACGGAGAAGAACACAGAGAAGAACACAGAGAAGAACACGGAGAAGAACACAGAGAAGAACACGGAGAAGAACACAGAGAAGAACACAGAGAAGAACACAGAGAAGAACACAGAGAAGAACACAGAGAAGAACACAGAGAAGAACACGGAGAAGAACACAGAGAAGAACACGGAGAAGAACACAGAGAAGAACACAGAGAAGAACACAGAGTAGAGCAAATTGAAAGAAAAGTGTAACACATTAATTGCAAAGATGAGTATGTTGTAAGTACGTACAAAATATACCCACTAGTAACAAAACAAACGTGAGTTACTGACGTTCTGAATTGGAACCCCGGATTTATAAGTAATGAATTATTCGCCATCTTCTGAAAGAGACTTAGTACTTAATAATTGTCCGATGTGAAGTAATGTCGGCTCTTCTTAACATGACATTTCATATAATAACATAACAAAGTATCATACCATTTAATAACATAACATAAAGTACCATAACATAGCATTTACTAACATAACACAAAGTAATATACCATATTATAACATAATATATTATAATATAACATAAAATACCATAACTTAACATACCCCATAATTACACTACATAAGGTATCATAACTTAACAAACGTCTATAATAACATACCATAAAGTACCGTAACTTAACATAAAATACCATAACATAACATGCAATACTATAACATAACATAAAATACTATGACATAATATAAAATACCATACCATACCATAACATATAATACCATAACATACAGTACCATCACATAATATACAATAGCATAACATAACATAGAATAGCATAATATAACAACCATAAACTATAACAGAACATAAAATAACATAACATAACATAAAATACCATAACATAACATAAAATACCTTAAAATAATGTAACATACAATACAATAACGTAACATAAAATAGCACAGCATAACATAAAATAACAGAACATAACATACAATAAAATAATATAAAATACAATAACGTAACATAAAATAACATAAAATACCATAAAATACCATAACATAACATACACTACTGTAACATAACATACACTACTATAACATAACATAAAAAACATAACATAACATGACATAACTTAACGTAAAAGGATATTCAATAATTGCGAATACAGCCACAATACTAGGGTACGGTTATCTTTATTAGCATTAGAAACTCAAATAGATATCAACAACAAAAAACAACAGAAATATAAAATATACTGAAATAGTGTGTACTTTGGAATTTAACCCGGTTCGTACAACTGACGGTTGCGTTTCACTGCAATAAAGTGGTTTGTTTTTAGAGGACCTACACTGCCGAAGACGGATGTGTCGGACCGACAGGTGCAAATATCGCAGTCAGGCTGTAAACTAGCGACACAACGCATTCCGTTCTCCGGACTACATCCTGCTACTTGCATAACATTGCAAAGCTCTGTTCAGGGCTTGGTAGCGAGAGATTGAGAATGAACGCAGATGAGGAAGAGAGGACCTACGTTTATTATTATTGATTTGACGATTATTTATGCAGGCGTATTATCACTTTCGTTTGAGCCGAAATTATCATTCACCTTTTAAAATACTGACCCGTGTGTAGTAGTCTAAATGAACCTTCTTCTAAAACGTAGAATAATGGAGCGCACCTCCTAAAAGATAATACAAACATGTAAAGAAGTGTTTGAAAAGGTAAGGCTGCCAACAGAATTGATGCACGAAGAAATGATGCACAAAGAATTGATGTACGCAGTAATGATGCAAACAGAATTGATTCACGAAGTAATGATGTACAAAGAATTGATGCAAGAAGTAATAATGCACAACTAATTGATGCACGAAGTAATAATGTACACATAATTGATGCACGAAGTCATGATACACAAAGAATTGATGTACGCAGTAATGATGCAAACAGAATTGACTCACAAAGTAATGATGCAAAAAGAATTGATGCACAAAGAATTGATGCACGAAGTAATAATCCAAACAGAATTGATTCACGAAGTAATGATGTACAAAGAATTGATGCAAGAAGTAATAATGCACAACTAATTGATGCACAAAGTAATGATGGGCAAAGAATTTATGCACGAAGTAATGATGCACAAAGAATTGATGCACACATAATTGATGCACAAAGAAATGATACGCCAATTATTGATGCACAAATAATTAATGCACAAAGTAATGATGCACATACAATTAATGCACAAAGAATTTATTCATGAAGTAATGGTGTACTAAGAATTGATGCGCGGAGTAATGATCTACACAGAATTGATGCACGAAGTAATGATGAAAACAGAATTGATTGCACGAAGTAATAATGCAAACAGAATTGATTCATGAAATAATGGTGTACTAAGAAATAATGCACGGAGTAATGATGTACAAATAATTGATGCATGAAGTAATGATGTACACATAACTGATGCACGAAATCATGATGCACAAAGACTTGATGCACGAAGTAATGATGCAAACAGAATTGATGCACAAAGATTTGATGCACGAAGAAATGATATAAACATAATTGATTCACGAAGTAAAGATGCAAACAGAATTGATTGCACGAAGTACTGTTATACTAAGAATGGATGCACAGAGTAATGATGTTCAAATAATTCATATACAAAGTAAAGATGCACAATGAATTGATACACACGAAGTAAAGATGCACACATAATTTATGCACGAAGTAATGTTGTACAATGAATTGGTGCACGAAGTAATGATGTTAAAAATCAGAACCAAACAGTTAAGATATTTTTTTCACATCGAAAGATTTTGCTGATAAAGTGAAATACACACGTGTAAGGTCAACATCGCGATAAGTGGGAGAAAAAACATCAAGCGATCGACAAGGAAAGGTCTGGCAGATTGCGTCATCATGGCTTGAGACAGAGTACGTTGGAGATTCGTTTAAAACGACCTTCGATGTGGAGATGGCACTTGAACAGAAATGAAATCAACTATAAGGCCGAGAAGTGATCTTTGTGTAAAGTGTGCCCTTTTAAACTACATGCTGTCTTTTTGTGCATATTATTTTGGTGAATCGGTGAACTTCTTCTCCATTCTTTCTACTATTGCTCTTGGACTGCTGTACCACAGCATGCGCAGACTTATAGTTTTGGGCTATGTAGGAGATCATACTGTTGACATACTGAACTTTTGGGGTGTTTCTTTGTCCGCTCTATCCATTGTCGCCGATTTCGGTCACTGGCTTGTGGCCCTCAAACCTCGATGTAGTAGGACCTCGCTGCAGGTTGAGCATACTGCACTTTTGTTAAATGTAGAAACCACTTTTTTTAAATATATTTTAATAAAGTAATTAAATAATGGAAGGTATGGTGCCAGGTAAAAGAGAAAGGGGTATACCAAGAAGACGATGGCACCAAGATATCCAGGAATGTCTGAGTATAACTGTGGCGGAGACTGGAGTTTTGGCAAGGGAACTAGTTTCTTTCACACAGACTGTGATTGGAGCGACGTTCTACAAAAGAAATGCTACATGATGATGAATTAACTAATGTTGTTGTTGCTGAATGCCCATAATGAGTAAGATTACTCATTTGTGCGCCCTGAAAAGGGTTTTGAGTAGGGCGTTTCATGAACTTTCCTCAAATCCCGAGCGTGCTGATTAAGGTGGACCAGTATCTTCCAGGATGTTGTCCTATGCTTTGCGCCATCTACGGATGTCTCTCTACTACATGGATTTGGTCAATCCCCCCCCCCCCCTATTTAGCCAGACTGCCATGAAAACAGCACGTTTCAGGTCGAACTACGAGTTAAAGTAGTCTAACTGCTCTTCCATCTTAGCCGTACGGCCAAGAAGTTATCTGCTTGAATGAGTTTGACGGTAGGATTTGTTTTGTCTGATTTGTGTGCCTTTGATCTCAGCCAAAAGGCAGAGAAGCGGAGATAACTGCAGAGTGTAATGCTTCTTTTGTCAAGGTCTACAACAAAGGGTTATAAACATTCAGTCAATCTGTACATCAAAGTGTTCCTTCTTTTGGCTAATCCTGTTATGCCTTTCAGCGTCAGGATATGAACAGATCTCTAGAACCAACCCTTCTGAGTGTCTCAAGCCCAGTAGCATATATTTATGTAAGCCACCTTTTTCGTAGTCTGCCTTTGGCTTTGAATTCGTTGTATCTAAATAGCATTGCTTGTTGAGTGGTGCTGCGTGGTGGTAGAATTGTTACGTGGCCAAACCATTTTAGTTGCTGTCTTTTAATGTAGTCCAATACTGGTGTTGTTCCCATCAGTCTCCTGATGTTATCGTTTCTGAACATGTCTCTCCTTTTTACGCTCAATATTTTTCGCAGGTATTTAATTTCTATTGTTTCGATGTAGCGGTTTCATTTGATGTCAGTGTCCAGTTTGGACATTGATAGCAAAGTGTCGGGAAGAAAATCGTGTTGTATAAAGCTCTTTTAGAAGTTATTGTCGCGTGTTTGCAATTAAGTATTGGAGTTAATTCCAAAGTTAAGTCCAATGATCTGATTTGCCTTATTGCATCTTTGTTGAATTTCCGCGGTAATTCTTCCGTTTGCTGATAACATGCTCCCTAAGTATGTGACATTTTTCACTTGTTTGATTTGCGATTTTTTAATGGCATTATTCATACTCCAGCTGTTCTAAATATTTCCATGACCTCAGTTTTTTCTACATTTTTTTTCATTCTGTATTATTTATATGCTACATTCTTTATTTGCTACATTCTTTATATGCTACATTCTTTATATGCTACATTCTTTATATGCTACATTCTTTATATGCTACATTCTTTATATGCTACATTCTTTATATGCTACATTCTTTATATGATACATTCTTTATATGCTACATTCTTTATATGCTACATAGTTTATATGCTACATTCTTTATATGCTACATTCTTTATATGCTACATTCTTAATATGCTACATTCTTTATATGCTGAATTTAGTTTACCAATGTTTTGCTGCAACTATAGCTCTAAAGTTGCTATGACTACTTGATCGTCAGCAAAAAGAAGTTCGTTTAAGAGTTCACCGATGTTGCTACCTTTATTTGGGTTGGTTGTTTTACAAATGTTCTACATATGTAATGAATAACAAATGTGATAGCACACATCATTGTCGTACTCCTGATTTGATATGAAATGTTGCTGATTGAGTCTGGTTATTGTGCGAATAGAGCACTGGATATTGGTGTAGAGACTTTTGCACATGTTAATTAGATGATCGGTTACTCCATAGTGTGCCAATATTTTCCATAGATGATGTCTATCTACCAAGTCAAAAGCGTTTTCTTGATCTACAAACGAAACATACAGTTCCTGATCGTATTCTATTGTTTTCTCTATCAATTGTCGGAATGTAAAAATTGCATCCGTCCATCTTCTGTTCTTTCTAAATGCCAGCTGAGTATCGTTGAGCTGAGGTTCAATAATGTAGCGTAATCTTTTTTCCAAGATTTTACAAAATATTTTGCCAGTGTGGCTCAGTAGCGATATTTCTCTATATTTCGTTCAGTCTCTTTTGCTACCTTTCTTTTTCCATATTGGGATTAGAATTGCATTTCTCCAATCATCTGACATTTCCTGTGTGGTCATACTAGGTTATTCACTCTATGTAGCTATAATGTCCCTACCTCATTGGCTGCTATAATTAGTTCAACAAAAATGTCGTCAGGACCTGGACATTTGTTGGAAGGAGAAGCCTTTAAAGCATATCTTATTTATGAAAGTGTAATGTTTGTTTCTAGCTCCATAACTGCGTTAACGTTGATATCTTGTTTATCATTGATCCCAGTTGTTGGTAAATTGAGTTCTTTAAAGAATATCTGCAATCTGTTCAGCACTAGTTTAGGGAATTTATTGAGATTCCATTTTCGTCATTAATAGTTTCTGTTGGATTGTAACAAACATCTCTTCCTCTCATTGTTTTGATTTTCCTGTAGAAATTTCTTGTTGCATTTTTGTAATCTGATTTAAGAAGTTTCCAATACCCTTTCAAAGATTTAGATTTAGCCTCCTTAATTATCAACTTCGCTGGCTGCTTTCTTGCTTCCTGATAGTCTACATGGTCTTGCTCCTTTTTGTTAAAACCCTTGCTTTGTATCTATTCTTCTCTTTGGTAGCTGTTTTGACTTCGTCGCTTAACCACGCTGTTTTTAACGGGTTTGAACCTCTGGACTTTACAGTACCATATTTTTCTTTAGCTGCTTTTATTAAATTACTTTTAAACGACCATACTTTTTTCTACTGATTTAATAGCTGTAGCAGAGCTCTCGGTAATTCTTTTAGCATAGGCTTTGTTGGAGATAATCTTTTAAAGTTTCTTTGTATTGATTTATTCTTTTCCAAACATGCTCTTCCATTTTGGATGCTTTATGTCTTGAACTTTCATAGCCAATATAACCGCTTTGTGATCAGTATCTACACATCAATTTGGTATGGCTCTTGAATCTATTACTGCTCTTTTCTTGTTTCTCTTGACTAGAATAAAGTATATCTGACCTTTGCAATGCAGGTCCTACCATCTGTACCATGTAAATACTTGTGACTGTCTATGTCGAAAAAGGGTGTTGGTAATGAAACATTGTTCAGACTACATAATTCAAGTAGTCTGTGACCATTACTGTTTTTTCTGTAAAAGTGTTGTCCCTTTAAAAAAAAATCTGCGTCTGCAACAAAGAGTTATGCCACTTTAGTCATGAATTACAATACAAGGTATTGCTCCATCATTCAAAATTATGTAACAAAGTGTTTTTGTATTTAATCAATTTTTGCCAAAAAATAGGGCTGCTTCTTTGGTCATAGATAAGGTGTTATATTTCCTTTAGCGACGCTTGCAACACAACGTTATTTCCCCTCAGTCGAGTTTACAACCAAAAGTTATACCCCTTCGTTCAAGGTTTGTTTACAAGTTCTTTGTCCGTTGGTTCACGTTAATAATAAAGTGTGATGCATCTTGTGTGAAGAAATGCAACAAACAGCTATGTCCATCCAGTCAAGATGTGCACAAAGTGATACGTCCCTTGTATCAATGTTTCAAACACAGTGTTGTTGCGTCAGGCAAGGTTATTGATAAAGTAGGATGCTTCTTTTGCTAAGATCTACAACAAAGAGTTATGCAATGTCAATCAAAGTTTAAATCCTAGTGTTATGTCCAATTATTCCAACATTACTCGAGACCTTTAAAACGAAGTGGTATGTCTCTTTGATGAATGTTTACAACAAAATGTAATGTCCCTTTTGTGAACATTTACAACAGAGTGGCATGTACAATAAAAAGTCAATTTTCTCTAGCTGAGTACGCGAAAGGAAAA